>OZ023274.1:98331200-98876740 GCA_964007475.1 Hybos culiciformis | reverse complement strand
TAATCAAAAATCAATGTTGAAATAAATACTATTTTTAAAGTTAGAAATTATATCATAAATAATAGCATTTTTTGTGTGGAAAATATTATATTTTCTCGCAGTGTGTGTGTTGTTATTCAAAATATTTTACATAAAGAAATTATAATCAAATATATTATTGTTCTTATTAAAAAGTTAAAAAAAAGTTTTCAATTGTATTTAATCAAAGATTTAATATAAAATAAAAACCTATACGTTAGTATAACGTGATTCGGATCAATTGTTTGATCCTTTTTATTCTGAAGAAACTAAAATTTTTGCAGCACAAATGACATTTTATCACAAAACAAACGTAAAATAATTAATTATTTTCATACATCTTATCCAAATATACTATGGATTAGAAACATTAGATGCAAAAGAAGCGTATACACCAAGCCAATTCACCAATTTCCAAGAAATTTTAATTAAAAATTCACTCACCAATACTAGGTCTTGTTATAACCACTGGCATATTAGGATATTGATCACGAACTAAAATCTCAGCCAAACGTTTTGAATAAGTATATGTATTGGGATGTGGTTTCAGTAAGTCCATTGTTATTCCCTCTAATGTCTTGGCATCCATCCATTCCGCCATGCGCATTAAATCTTCTGGCTTATGGTCAAATTCATAAACTTTTTCATACATAACTTCAACATCACAATTGCAGAATGCAGTTGATAAATGTATGAATGCTACAAGATTTTTCATTTTTCTGGCCAAATCCAATGTGCGTTTAGTACCGGTCGTATTCATATTAATGGCATCTTTTAGATTACCTTCTAATTTCAATGTAGCAGCCATATGAAATACAATAGAAGTGTTATCAGTTATGTATTTGATATGTTCTTCGCCTAAACCAAGTTCTGGAAATTAAATAGAGAATTAAGCATAAAAATTACACATAACTTGTGAAGAAATTTTAACTTACGATCAAAAGTAACATCTCCTTGATAAAGAATTACTTTTTTAAGGACTTGCGGTTTCTCATCCTTGACGCGCTGGAACATCTAGAAAACATGTTTCGTCCATTAGTTAAAACTTAAGTAAAGAATAAATCAAAAAAAAATTATATGGTTTTCACTATACATTAATTTATACGTATAATGTAATGAAAACATTTAGGTAACGAACTTAAATTTTAATATGGAATTTTTTTAATCTGACTTATAATGTCAGACCTAAATGTTTTTAGCAGTTGTAAGTATAGTGAAACCGGAGGAAATGTTAATAAAAATTTTTAATATACCACTTACCGGTAGTCTAAACATTTCTTCTAAACGTGTTTCTGGTGCTTTTCCTTTTTTGGGTCTCATTAAAATTATAATTTGTTTTAAATCTGAACATGAGTATAAAAGTTTCTCAATCAATACTTTTCCCATAAATCCAGAGGCCCCGGTAATGAATACGGTCTTGCCTTTATAAAATTCTTGCACTGGTGTTAGTTCTGACATTTTTCTTTATTTTATCTGTAATAAAAAAAAAACAGATTTTCAATTAATAAATTTATAACAATTTATTTAGAAGACTTCATGATTTCGTGAATTAAATAAAAGAAAATGTTATTTTCTTTAAATTTCCATTTAACGTGAATTAAATTGTTATTGACTCTTGTATAAAGTAAATTAATTTTTCGAAAAATATGTACAATTCTGTGTATTTTCCAATATAACATAATACTAACAATGTTAAAACTTAAAATTGTGAAACCAGAGTAAAATATAATATTATTAAAAGTATAATAATTATTACACGGCTTTAATTTAACCATTATATTTAATTCTAACATTAATATATAAATTATTAATTTTTTTGAAGTTTATACTTCTTTAAGCGCGGTGTATGATATAAATGAGTAATTCTGTAGGGGGTAAAAATTATTTTACTCATTCGAATTTCGAGTTAAAAAAAAAACGACATGCTGTACCGTTTGAATACTCAAAAAAAATGAGTCCACTCAATAATCATTTGTTATTTATAAAAACAAAATAATTTGTGCGCGAAAAATTTAAATTCAAATTATTTTTAAAAATCTTTCGTTTACAAATTTTTTAAAATTTAAATGTTTTTTTCAAATTAGGTAGTTCAATAATCATTTGTCATTTATAAAAACAAAATAATTTAGGAAGTGAGGGCGGAAGTGAGGGCGGAAGTGAGGGCGGAAGTGAGGGCGGAAGTGAGGGCGGAAGTGAGGGCGGAAGGGGGGGCGGAAGTGAGGGCGGAAGTGAGGGCGGAAGTGAGGGCGGAAGTGAGGGCGGAAGTGAGTGCGGAAATTAGGGCGGAAGTGAGAGTGGAAGTGAGGGCGGAAGTGAGGGCGGAAGTGAGGCCGGAAGTGAGGGCGGAAGTGAGGGCGGAAGTGCGGGCGGAAGTGAGGGCGGAAGTGAGGGCGGAAGTGAGGGCGGAAGTGAGGGCGGAAGTGAGGACGGAAGCGAGGGTGGTAGTGAGGGCGGAAGTGAGGGCGGAAGTGAGGGCGGAAGTGAGTGCGGAAGTGAGGGCGGAAGTGAGGGCCGAAGTGAGGGCGGAAGGGGGGGGCGGAAGTGAGGGCGGAAGTGAGGGCCGAAGTGAGGGCCGAAGTGAGGGCGGAAGTGAGGGCGGAAGTGAGGGCGGAAGTGAGGGCGGAAGTGAGAGCGGAAGTGAGGGCGGAAGTGAGGGCGGAAGTGAGGGCGGAAATCAGGGCGAAAATCAGGGCGAAAATCAGGGCGGAAGTGGGGGCGAAAGAGAGGTTGATAGTTAGGGCAGAAGTGAGGGCGGAAGTGAGGGCGGAAGTGAGGGCGGAAGTGAGGGCGGAAGTGAGGGCGGAAGTAAGGGCGGAAGTGAGGGCGGAAGTGAGGGCGGAAGTGAGATTGGAAGTGCGGGCGGAAGTGAGGGTGGAATTACCTGACCAAAAATTTTGGATAGGGAGCTATGGTTAGGGTCTTCCCTGCTTAAAATATGCAAAAAAAAAAGTTTTTTAAATAGGTAGCGCCGGTGAAATAAAGATTACCTGCCCAAAAGTTTTGGGTAACTTTTAGAGTCGTGCTGGCTCAAAATATAAAAAAAAAACACACGAAGCAGTCATAGGAACTGCTGAAAGAAGTTTGTACTTAAAGCTTTAAACCATGAAATAACAATGACTACAAATAATGGACTGCTTTTGGACTGCTGGACTGATTTTTATTTTAATTTACATTTTGTACTGAGCAGCCCATCATTTATAGCCACTGTTATTTCATAGTTTAAAGCTTAAGTATAAACTTCTTTCGGCAGTTCCTATGACTGCTTCGTGTGTTTTTTTTTATTTCCAAAAGGGTAAACATATTTAAATTGTTTTCAGGCTATTAAAAAAAAATTATTATTTAAAATTTTTTTATTACTTTTAAAGCTGGGCATGCAAAAATTGCAACACATATAATTGCAATAATATTTACTGAACCTTTTTTTTAAATATAAATTTGCGAATTTAAATTAATGATGTGGTCAGACTACTTCGATATAAATTTTTTTATATATTTTAATTAAAAATCGAGTTAAATAAATTTCTTTAAGCCTACATGAATGAACATTATCCTTCTATGAGTAGAATTTATTTCGTACTTTTAATAAAATTTTAGTAAACATGTTTGCCATAGAAGTTATTATAAAATGAGATTTCGTTTAAAAGAAAACTCAAATAAAATTTTTATAAATCACATTATCAAATCATATGACATTTTTAACTGCTTTTGAAATTTAAAATTCGTAAATATCTCAATTTTGACATTTATCACCGATCTGACCAAAATGAAACTGTATGTAATATTGAAATTATTATGTTAAAAACAAATCTGTTTGAATAGACTACAAAAAGAAGTTATCACGGTTAATAAAAATAATTATCATTATTTAAAGTTCGTATTTATTTATTATAAAGTATATTATAATTTTTTTTATTTCACAATACTTGAATATGTAAACAAAAATATACTATAACACATATTTCATAGTTAAGTTAACTATCTAATTATTAAATTTCATGCTTCACTTACTTAGTAATTTATTCAGTTTTTTTTTTATGAAAAGTTAAGATTAAATTTGATAAAATATTAAAAATTAATAAACAGTTTATTTTAAAATATCTAAGTTGTTTTTTCTATACATAACATACATTATTAAAAGTATATTATTTCCTAAAGGTAAATAATTACCTAAATAAATAATGATTTTTTTTGCTCGAATGGAAAATGTTTCAAATCCATATTTAATCCGTCAAAACTTATCAAAAATTCAAATCAAAAACTTCATAAAGTAGACTTTAATCATTGCATGAGGTACGACTGCTTAGGTAGCGAAATTCTCAATTGGCACAAATTTTGAAAAAAAAATAAAAATAAAAAATAACTAAATAAACTTACATAAAATTAATTTATTAAATTTTTTCATTCGATTACAGACACTATAAATTCTTCTGTCGTAATCAATAAATCAAATCTTTAACATTACCAAATTAGTTGCAATTATCGCGACATAAATGAATATTTAATTTTCCTATTTAATAAATATTTTCAAATTAAAATATTGAGTAATTTCAAATTATATTATTTCTTTTTAATTTTAAGCTTTATTTATATTTGCAAGTGAATTGCATAATATTTTGGTTCAATTCTTAGAATTTAAAGTCAATATTTTACAATTCATAAAAATAAAATACAAATTTTATGAAGCATTGAAAATAAAAAATAAAAAGCATTAAAATAATTCATTTTAAGAAAAAAAATTTATATTTTTCCAAAAACTATGGTGTTCTTTAATAAAGAAAATATTTTTTTTTTCTAAAATTTTTAAAATAAAAAAAAATTAACATTATCTATTAGATTTGCTTATATAATGCGTTTGCCAAATGTTGGTTTAATGGCTTTCAAAACATCTTTTTTATGTTAAGCAAACGCCTACCAATATTAACTAATAACTTTAAAGTGCACATTTGCGTATATTATGCACTATGCACCGCAAAGTATTGCGAAAATATTAATTTTTCTCCCTTGGCTATCAAAAAGATCATTATGTAATGATATGGGAAATCATGTTGAAATCAGAATAGATGGCATAAAAATCATAAGAGTATAATAATATTATTAACTTATATGTAATAACTAAATTGTACGTAGATAAAACAGTGTAGAAGTAAACTTCGTTGATAAAGTTTATTAATTCAAAGTACTGATCAATTTCATATTATATACCTAAAATTTATGAATTGTTTAATGTACTTCAAGCTTACCAACTGCGATTAATTTATTACAATGCTGTTTACTTATATGTAGTTTTATTGTAAAATAATACAAATTAATTAATTTCAATTAACATATTTATTGAGTACACAAAATTAGAAACATAAAATAATTGATTTTATGGAAACCGGGAAAAATTTCTATATTGGAACTAAATTAGAAATAAATATGTTGAGCACAATGTTTGTTTTGTAATTTTATATTAATTTTTCAAACTTCGATCTAAGAAAAGATTACTAATCAGTCTTTGCGCCATTATGTTAGAGAAAATAATAACAAATCGAGAATGTATTGTAGTATGTTAGATATTTTTGTTAAAAATGTACTTACTTCTGGTAGAAATAATATAGAAAAAGAAATAAATAAATGAAAACGTAAAAAATAAGCAAGATTTATTCATACAAATATATAAATACGTGCTCATATTCTTAGCAACTGAGCGACTAATGATAATTAATATATTTTTATTAAATAAGTATATTATCTGTCTGTAGACAGTACCACTAATGTCTAAACCGAGACTTATTAACCAAGAGATACAACAGAGCTGCGGTCTAATTATCCAAGGAGTAATTGAATTGACAAAATACTCAAATCAATAGACAATTTTATCTCTTTCTTTTTTCAACAATATTGCATTAAATTATATCCATTAAATTCTTTTAATTTTATCTGAAAACTACATGTACGTAAATAAATTAATTTATAAATAAGTTCATAACCCCCGTAGAGAAAAAAACATATAAGTCCTCAAATTCATAATTATTTTATTAATTTTAAACTTTACACAAAAGCTATTAATTAAGTTATCATCTATAAAAAAATAAATTTGATAGGTGGTTAAAAAATATATGTTTTTTGATTAATAGGCTGATTGCAAATCACATAAATTGAATTCGCGCAATGCAAAAAGTATTTTTTTACATAATAAACACCAATTTTTTTTTTTATTCATTTAATTTAAAAGGCGGAAAGTTGTTCTAAATTGTGCACAGCTCTAATAAAATTTTAGAATGCCTGACTAGTGTGAAAAATATTTTTTTTTCTTGCGTTACATTATTTTGTTAAACTATTTTAATGTGTAACTTTTAGCTTGATTGCAGCATAGTTTATTTCTAAAAAATAAATTAAATTATGCAATTTCAATCATTAATAAAAAAAAGAAATAAATTTTATATATAACATAACTAAACGAAATTAGTTCAAATTAACATTTTAAATATTTTAATTTTTTTTAATTTCTAGAATGCAAAATTACATAATATTTTCATTAAGTAATTGATTTTTTCATAACATAACATATCTATAATACAAATATTATGATCAAAATTAATTTTTATTTGATTTTGACATCAAAATCAACAAAATAATCAAATTTTAATTAAAAAATCGAAAATTTATAAAATAATTAAATGTTAATTGCAATGTTGAATAACAATAAAATCCAGTTAACATCATCAACAATTTACATAAATAAAAAACCAAAAAAAAAATTTATAAATTATGTTTTTTATTTAAGTTTTTCCAGCGACATAACTTTTTGAACGAAAATTGAAAATTTAAGTTGTTTCTTAGCACATAGATTTTAAATTAAATTAAGGAAGTTAGAGGGAGTTTCAGGTAAGAAAAGTATTAAAACAAATAAATTGACGCAATGTGTGGGAGACCAGTTATTAAACAAAATTACTATATCTATCAAATAAGTCAATTTCCATCAATGGAGTCACACAAATTGACTTTTGAAACCCTAAGTACAGTGTTATAAGTTTTCTAAATATTCTAAAATCTAAAGTTAATATAAACTCTTTTAAAACAGAGTAATTTACATACTGAAGAAAAATTAATCTAAATTAATTATGAGTTATAATTTTTTAAATATCTTTAACTTCATTTTTACACAAAAAGATAGTATATAGTCCGTTAAATTTTTTTATGATAAACATAATGGATTAAAATCTTTTTGCTTTCATTTTCATAAAACACTATTTCAAATAGATGAAGAGCTGTGGCATAACGAATATATTACAATAATGAACTTGTAATCCTTTCTTTATAATATAAATGTGTTTATTTATTGAATTAACTTAAATTTTCTCAAAAATAAGATACTTTCCAAACTTGCTAGCGCACTTCAAAAGAAAATAATTGATCAATTTGGAAAACGGTACACAAATATTTAGTTAAACAGCGGTATCAAAATCAATAATAAAATTAATTAATAAATTTGTGTGTCACAAAACATGACCGATATTGATTGAATAGAAAGATCGACAAATCCAACGCCAACCCTCGATAAGAGCATTAATGTTAGAATGGAAAAAATTTTAATAAATATTATTATTGTTTTTATTTGCTTGCAGAAATTTTTTTTTAATATTAAAAGTTTTTAAAGATTTTCTTTAATTTCTGGGCCCCTTGAAAATAAATTTTTGCTTGCTCACACTCTAAAAATATATAAAGAAATTAATTGCGTTGAAGTTGAAGATATTATAAATGCAGACAAATGTAACTATAGTATTCCTACCTAACCTTTACTATTTAATAAAAAAAAAAAAATTATAATAATTTTAATATTTTATTTAAACCGTGAAGTAAAATGAAATTAATTTAAATCAAAAGCAATGTTAAATAAAATAAAAGAAAAACGAAAAAGATAAAATTTTTATCAAAAATTTTTACAAGTTGACTAATTTTAACTTTTAACGTGAAAGTTACTTAACTACTTTATATTTTCAATGTTTTTATTTTTTGTTAAACAGAAAAAAAAACAATTTATTTATTATTGTTTTTGATAACATGTTTACAAAAAGAAAAGAAAAATTTCTTATTATTTTTGGAGAGTTTATAAATAACTACAGAAATTAAAAGTTATAAATTTAATGCACCAGCTAGATGCAGGCGAGAAGACAAATTTATAACGCAAACGAGTATTATTTGCAGAAAGCTCAAGCATCGTAGTCTTTAAAGGAAGTAAAAAATAAATTTGTTTATCTTTTTTTTTGCTACAAACAAAAATTTCCGGACATGAATTAAAAAAAGTAGGTGCTTAATGAATTTTGAATGATATTTTTTTAATTTTTATATATCGCGAAGTTATGAGTTAAAAAATTCAAGGGAATCTAAATTAATTCAAATTTCATCATCCAATAGTGAATGGTGTACAATTTAAAATAATAAAAAGAAAAAAGAAAATCTGAAAAAATTCAAAAACTTGGTTAATTTATAATGTTTACTCGGACTACATTTAATACAAATTGTCGCCCGTCCAAGCGTTATTTAGGTTTTATTTATATCGCATTGGGTTTTGAAACTTTGTTTCTCTTTCATTTTAATTGGTTTTGGCAGTGTAAGAAATCTATGACGTTTAGTGATGGAAAAAACTTTAACATTTTTCCTGTACACAAACTTGTTACATAATATACATAAATTATCAATATTATTAAATTTAATTTATTTGTCATTTTATTTGATTGAATAGAAAATAATTTAATACTTTAAAATTTAATAACATTGTAAATTAAGTATCAATTTTCTTTTTAAATAATATGAATAATAATTGGACGGTGCATAATTTAATCATTTTTTCAATTTTACTTTTTTTTATAAATTATAAAAGACTTGGCACGTGCTGTGGTATTCACATTCAAAATAAATTTTTGATAGG
The DNA here is from genome assembly GCA_964007475.1 of Hybos culiciformis. Taxonomy (NCBI): domain Eukaryota; kingdom Metazoa; phylum Arthropoda; class Insecta; order Diptera; family Hybotidae; genus Hybos; species Hybos culiciformis. The sequence goes on along the minus strand of OZ023274.1, from coordinate 98,867,808 downwards.
CGTTTGATTAGGTGTTGTGATTCATTAAATAATCATAGAATATATTTGTTATTAAAATATGGTTTTCATAAAAGATGTTATTTAAAAGTGTTAGAAAAATGTTTAAATAGATCAATGAAGTTCAAGTTACTTGTATAATTGAGTTATATGTATATCTAATTGAATTGTACAACTACCAATTATTAATCAAGATTATGATGAGAATTTAAGAATATTAGAACATAATTGACTTTAAATTGAATTATCATCAATATAATTTTATCAAAAATATATCATTATTTAAAATTTATTCTACTCTTCCAAATTTTAATTTTAATAATTGAAAATGATATTAAAATTTTTTTATTGTCATCAGCATTATTTTATTTCGAAAAATTTGTTTAATAATTTGAGGAAAAAAAATTCAATTTAATTATATATCCATCATTAATAAAATTTTCCAAATATCGAAGTTCAAGTTCAAAGTATTAATTAAAGGGAAACATCGCATTATATTATTGTCATTTAACACATAAACAAAAGGTGTGGTAAATATGACCCAGAAATTTTTTAATAAAAAGTGAAATTATACTTTGAAGAATTTCAGTTTAAATGTAATTTCCTATATTATACATATAAATGAAATTTCCATATTACAAATTTATTTTTAGTTTAAAATTTTTGCTCTCCATGAATATGTTTTTATGTATACTTAAGAATGAATAATCGCACCCTTTTATGAGTTTAAAATTATTCACAATGTCGTAAATCGACCTTCAATTCAAATCGCTACTTTATATAAAGGTGTATTGACTTATAACATGAGAAATATAGAAATTTATTTAGTTAAAAAATCTGTTCCTATAGGAAATTTTTTTTTGATTCAAAATTTTGAATTAAATGGATTATGGCGCAAATTTTATTTCTAAAGTATTTTCAATGTTTTTAAGACAAAGAAATATTGGAAAAAATACTGAATTGAGTATGAGTATGCCCTTTTTCGTAGTTCTCCCATCTAATTTTTATTTCAACTACATCCTAATACACCAAAAAATCAATTATTTCATTTTTTAAATTTTAACTAACAATAAATCAAATCAATATCAAATATCAATAACATAATGAAATTTATGTTATTTGATTCCCGTAATTTTAATAATTTAATTTAGATAAATATTTTCCTAGATACGCCATAACAATTTCGTCGTTTCGCTTCACTTATAAAGTTTTTTTTTTTTCACTAAAAACAATAACTTTATTTTGTTTGTTTATATCTGTTTACAGACCTAAATCTTATTTTAATGATAAAAACATTGAATGAAATACAATAAGAAATAATATCAATTTTCTAAACAAAAAAAAATGTAAATAAAAAATACGAAATTACAATGTTGTTGGTAAACAGATCGTTGACATGATTATTTTAAACCAAAATTCAGAACTTGTTTGTTGTAATGAAAATCATACAGTTAATTTCAAAATTTTAATTCTGGTACTTAAAATGATGCTTTCCATATTAACTATATTTCAAATGATTTAACATGAGATATATTAATATCATTCACCAAGGTTTTTAAGGACATCTAAAAATATGTCGATAAAATTTTGATTCTAATAGTTTTTAAAATTATTTGTTTTTCAACAAATTTCAAGGTGCGGTGTATTTAATTAAATATACTACGAAGATTTTACGTTAAGTTGAAGTTTGCTAAAAACAAAAAATTAAAACTATTGTATTTGGTTCTATGGTTATGAAATAAAATTAACTGAAACTTATTTTGTTTTTACCGATTTTTAATGAATTGCGTTTTGAATTAAAGAAATATTACTTTAAATAAAATTTGTCACAAAAAGCCTAACTGGAACTTAAATATTCATGACCGCTTCAATTAATTTAAATGAAAAGAATCCTAATTTAATCAAATATATTTGATGGATGTTTTTATTTCAGCAAATTCCCATTGTCAAAAATTCAGAGAAATATATTTATTTTAAAAACATAATTTGTTATTGACCAAAATTTATAATTAAAATATTTTGATTGTGAAATGTTAAGGTTTTTATTTTCATATATGCATGCACATTTCACTTCCTTATTTAATATTGATTTTTTTAATAAATATTTCAAGATTCTGAATGCAAATATAAAATTATTTAAAATTAAAAACCTTCAAACATTCTTCTTCAAAAAAAATAACAATTGATTTGCTACATTTCATATGTTATTTAACCATTATTTCTTCGACATATTTTAAGACCGGAAGAGAGTTCATTAATTATTTTAACTTTAAAAAAAAAACTTATTTACATAATAAGCTTTTTATTATTCCGGAATTAATGGTAAAATTTTACAACTTTGAGATGTTTAAAATTTGACAAAATCATCATGCAAAATTTTTTACTGAGCTGCTGAAGGGCAATTATTTATATCTATGATGTAGTGAAAGAATTTATTAATTTGGCCGTATGAAAGACTATTATTTTATCAATATTTTATAAGAACGTTTCAGACATATAAAAATAGATAAAAATAAATTTACAAAAACAAAAAAGATAAATTACAATTTATACAAGACAATATTGTAAGAAATATGAGGTCTTTATTTTAATTATGTAAATAAAAATAAATAAAATTTGTTTTAAATAATTCTGTGTAAAGATTTACAAATTCCGGTGTTTTCTTTTATATCAAAGGTCAATAACATAATATAAAAACAAATAAAAATGATGAATTGTTTTAGATTTTTTAAAGATGAAATCAATAATATTCAATTTTCCTATTTAGTATATAGTATTGTATAATAGTATCAAAATTCAACTTCCTTATTATGTTTAAATATATGCGATGGACAACTAAATCAAAACAAATAAATAAATGTCTACTTAGTCGCACAATTACAATTATTGTTTTCTTATGCTATAAATTTTGATGCATAAAACTTTTATAATGAAAGTATCAACGTAAGTTATTAGATATTATACAATAGTCTGGAACTTCAGGAGTTTTCTCTTAAATACGTAAAAACTTTAACAAAAATAGGAATCTATGTACGAGTATATAAATCAAAACGCTCTGGTAAAATACATTTTAAAGAAATAAAGATACTAATGGAATTGTTACAAAATCTTGTTAGACTTAATAATTTTAAATAATCTTTAAAAAATTGTAGATTCTACCAAGAGTAATCTGTTAATCGAATTTTTATTACAAAAGACTTAAGGAAGAAACTTGTTGAAAAAAAAAATTTTAAAAATCAATATTTTGGTACAAAATTCAATTTTTTTACCCTCGCTGAGAAAAAATATTAAAGCATACGTAGATAGTACGAATATGAATGAATAATTTCAAAAAAAAATTAATAAATACAAATTTCATAATATCAATATATACATATTTTATTTATAAAAAAAATTTTATAAATATTTCTAATACAAGAGTTTATATTACTTAACATGTTACATAGTTGTTATCTAAACGATTGAACTGAAAAATTACAAGTTTTATCAAAGTCAATTTTTTCATGCTATTGAAATTATTCAATTTTACTTGAAACAGAAGAAAAACGCAAAAGAAAATATTTTCAATGAAAAGTGAAAATTTATATTATGATTCTTTATGGAAAAAAAACAATCAACTGAAGATATATTTTTTTTTTTACATTTTGAAAGTACGCAAAAATAATATTTTGTTTGAAAAATAAAAGCGGTTTAAAGAGTTTTATTAGAAGAAACTTGTTTATGTAGGTTAGTTAATAAGAATAATATCATTCCTTAACATAATTACAACACTTTCCATAAGTCATCTTAATCCAATCGAAGGAGGTTCAATAATAAATTAAACAAAAATAATAAACGATCCTATCCATAAATACTACAAAAAAATAGTTCAAACATAAATTAGATTGCAGAATTAAAAACTGGAGTAATTGATTAATTTCCGACTTAATCATATGAATATTCAATTTATAAAGAAAATTTTCATAATGTTTTAAAGTAATAAAATTAATTTTGAAATGCGATTTTTTTTTAATTAATTTGAATATATTTTCTTTTTATAATCTTTTTTTTTTATATTTTTTAGTAATTAATTTTTTTTATGAAGTTTTTGACATAGATTTTTTTTTTTTTATAAAATGCAGATGAATTTATTTCAACTTTACTTTTACTTTTACTTTTTTTTTAATAACGAAAAAAACATAGGTTAAGGTTATAACAAAAAAAAAATTGCATATTCTTAGTTTTTTTTTTTTTTTTCAAATATAATTTATACATAATAAAGTTATTGATTTTGATTAATTCATGATAAGTGAATTTCAGTTTTCATTACCATATTTTGCAAGAAAAATTGATTAGATCTTGTTAATACTGACATATTATGTGTATATATTTTGACAAAAGGCAATTGGATGGTAAAATCTTGAGAACATATAGGTTTGTTCAAAAATATAGTGCTGGGTAAAAGTCGGTTTAGAAAATTTCAATCTCGCAATTCCATCTTTGTTATATAAAACAATTTTTAATTACTACGACAACATTTTTGAAAAATTTTTACTTGAATTTCATAATTTTTCGATTTTATTATTTTATTATTTTAGGACTAAAATAACCTTTAGTATCTGAAGTTTTAAGGTGCGGCCAATCAAGAGTCAACATAAAATTTCATTCCCTAATTTAATAATAGAGTCATTTATTGCAAACGAAACGAAATATATTCACAAAGCGGCTTAAAGGACGAAAGGAAAATAATGTTTTATTAATTTTTTTTCCTTTTTTAATCTGGAATTTCTTATAATTGTATCTAATTAATAATTAGATAAAAAAAATTACAGCAGTGACTAAAAATATATAAATAATTCAAATATTCCGGACACAAATTAAAAACATTAAAAATCATAAATATTAATGAAAAATGTTTTTTAATCGAATATCTGTTCACGTTGGTTCACGTTGAGCAACAAAAAAAGGATTTTTTTTATTTTAATCAGGAAGTTAATATTACATTCAATTAATCATATAAATTTTTTAATTCAAATTTTTAACTTAAGGAATTATTGCAATTCGAATTCATGACAAGAAACTAATTTTCCACTTGTTATTTTATAATTTTTTTATGTATCATATCACAAGAATTTGTTAAATGCATGAAATTTGTCATAATAGTGTAAAAGTAAAATTGAATATTAATTCATGGAATCCGTGCAAAAAAAAAAGAGAAAACTTGAAGTAGAGTTTGAAATTACTCGCCAACAAAAACAAGAAAATAATATAAGATTTACAAAAAAAAATGAATTTCTTTCTTAGGGCATCCATGCAAGGTTATCTCTTCTCTACAATTATTTTATTCAATTTTCAAATCATTTCAGAAAAGGGTGCTTAGTTAAACCACATTGAAATAAACATAACAGACTCGTAATTTTGAACAAAATAATCGTGGATCAGCTCCAAAAAAAAACATAAACAATTTGTTACATGTACCTATGATTTGTTTTTTTTCTTTTACTTATAAAATGTGCACACAATAATAATTTTTTATAGTATATGCACATTATACTACGAAATAGGAGCCAGTTTTCTGCATTTTTGTTGTAAATTTTGCGCAATATTCATTTTTGACGGTCTGTTATAAAGAGTAATATTAATCGGTGGTTAAACTTAAACGCATTTTTTTAAGAAAAATTGGAAATAATTTTAAAACTCAATATTAGATCAAAAATTATTAAAATTAAAAATTTTTAAATAAAAAATAATTTCTTTAATGGGTGTGGCACTAATGAGATAAGTCCATTTTCTTTTAAATTTCGCTTAATCAATATAGCATTGGTAAAAACTGTTTACGAGATAATTACACCCAAAAGCAAATTGAAACCTGCTAAGCCAAAAAAGTTATATTATCGGGAAAAAATTAAATATCTTAATAAGTTACTTTTTGTATTTATTTTATTAATGCCACCCACTAAAGTTTTTTCGATTTCGGACGGTTTCTCACGTTCTTTCCTGGATAAAATACAATATTTTTAGAAGTATGTAAATTTAACATAATTCCAAGAAAACTTTTTTCGAAATGATTTTAATAACTTTAAGGTCTCGCAAAAAATGTATATCTAATAAAATTTAATTGAAAAAACTAGTTAAAATAGTTAAATTCTTTACATCATTTAAAATTTTAGCAGATGTATTAATTGTAGAGACTACATTGACACATAAGTAAGTTGTGAGTACATCATATAAATTATTATAAAAATGTCCTTATTAAGATTGGACTGAAATTTCTTGTTAGATATTCGGTTAGAATTATAAAAAATTAAAGAATTAAACAGCATTTTTTAATGTCTCAACTAAATGATATTTATAATTATTTATTAAAATAATTATTTAATAAAAATTATATATTTTACTAACCTCTTTGACTTTCTTCTTGAAAAAAAAACAGAAGAAGGTGTTGCACAACAATAATTTTAAAATAAAATTTAAAATCAGAGACTTTTTTTTAAATCTAAAATTTAAAAAAAAATATATTATATTATATATGTAAATAAAATGTTAATTAAATTAAATAATAATATTATTTTTTAAGAAATTTTACATTAAAATTAATTTAATTTTTTTATTGTTTTTTTTTTTTTAATCTGTCAAAATTTCGTAATTAAAGTTTTATTTTTATTTACCGTTTATACACAACTTGTTTATCGTTATTAATTCAATAAAAGAAAACAACTAAAAAAATTAACAACAAAAAATATTTTTTTAAAAATGCACAAATTGAATTAAAAAACCACTTTTTTTAGGATGAAACCACTTTCAACAACGTCCGGTCAAAGACTGAAGTGTTAAATGAAATTGCTTTAGACTTTTTTAGAAAAGTTCCCACCACATTTTAAATTTACCAAAAACTAAAAGTTCATTTATGAAGATTAAAATTATTGAACAAAAAACAGAAAACTTGTCTGTAAAAGAAATAAAAAACAAAAACAAATTTATTCAGAAATACTTTTATGCAAAAAAGGATTGTAAAATAATGTCTACAGTTTTTAAAGAATTATTTATTTATATAAACGGACTATATACATACATCTTTTCATTTTCTGTTTATGCGTCTGTTTGTTTTTCCGCCCGTCTGCCTGTCTGTAATGATTATTAAACTTCTGAACTTTACATCCAATCCATGCTACAATAACCGTAGTCTGGATAATTCTCAGAGTATATACTCCAAAGTTAGAATCTTCCAGCCGGTCATAATTTAAAATTATTTTCATAGAAGAATTAATATGTGGGTAGGTAATGTTAATTAGAGGAATGTGGTCAAGAATTCAAAGTTCAATGAAATTTCAGAAATATAAACAAACAAATTCGCCAGGAAGTTCTTTAAATCAAAATGTTGTTCTTGACAAGAGCGAACAACTCTCTTCTGTCTATACTTTCTTTTTATAGGTTCATGCCACATTTTCTTAATTAAATATATGTACATTGTAACTTTTCTAATTTTTTTCGAAAAAAAACCAAGATTGGTTGTATCGATAGTAAATGACATTTTGGCATCGTTATTTTGTCTTAAAACTTTTCTATATTTAAACATTTTAAAATATCATCGCAACCCTCAACATATAATATTTAATATTCACAGTATTTATTTTTGTCCATATTACATTTTAAATATATTTTGATATGCCTAAAGACACAACCTTAAATTTCATCCAGCATAGTCAATATTTCGAAGCTTCTTTATTTTCAGTCAAGACAAATAATGAACGTAAGTAATGTTAATGAAATCTGAGGCAGTAGTAATAATAAGAATTTTCATTTTTATTAAATAAACATCCAAAAAAAAAAGATACACTTTTTGCTTAAATTATTATGAATTAAAAGCTACAAAATTGCATACATTCATTCGCGTATAATACGTAATAATAAAGTTTATAAAAATACATTAAAACTTGCAAAGCAGTTGACCGAGAATAGATTTAATATAAATACTTAAAGCAAACTGTAGTATTGAAGCAAAATAAATGTTTCTAAAATAATTTAATAGTATTACAAATTATTTTGTCTTTTATTAGATATATAAAATTTAATTATGAAATCAAAGTAGTATTGGTCCAAAGCTTCAAGAAACTTTAGGAACACGAATAATGTAAAGTTAAGTACGTTGTAACTAATCCGGATTTTCAGTATTATTAAATAAGTGGCCTGGATAATGATCTTTTTGTTTAAAATCATTTTCTTAAAATCTACCGTATAAAATAAAAATAAAAAATATTAATTCAACAACTTCCTTAAGTGGGTTTGATTTCCGCCTCAAAAATATCAAAATCTATCAAAAAGTATGATAAACTTATCATATGAAAACGTAACATTAACATCTCACTCAAAAACATAACTCTTCAATGTTTCAATAATAAAAATTATTATAAATCTTCGAAATAAATAATATTTATGTAAATATTAAAAATAATACCGGCAAAAATTAACAATTTTTTTTTTATTTTCTGCGAAAGCTTTTTGTTTTCTCTCTCTGCAGACTTTTTTCTATGTGATTTTATAATGCTGAATTAACACAGAATAGAAAAATATAAATTCATATTTGTTATAAAATTATTAATATCAGATGTCATCATAAATGTTCATTTCCTGAATATTTTAATCACCACTATCATTAAAAATAACAAAAGACTTAAGTCAGAAACTTAAAAAAAGTTTACTTTTTTTTTAAAATCCTGAAAAGCATTTAGCAGGAGACTTTGTAACTTGATGCAGCTGGTCGGATTAAAATAAAAATAGGCTTGAAATCTATATCACTATTACAAATTCAATCAATTATTTATAATTTTATTGAAATACGTAAATTTCCAAGTTTAAAAACTATTTTTTTTTTGTATTTCTTAATATTCAAGATTCATCAACTGAAACTGGGTGGTTATTTTCGTAATTTCTACACACCGCACTTGATATAATTATGTTATTTTCTCATTATCAATAACAAAAAAAATTATATTCCAAAAATAATGAAACAATTAAAATGGTTATACCCAGAAAGCCGATATAATTATTATAAAAGTTCAATAAAATCGGAAGTGAAGTAGTTAAACCAAATAATTTGTAAGTGATGAATCTGATTAAAATTATCAAGATTAAAGAAAAATGTTATTAAGGGCAGGGCCAACACACCCATATGATGATAACATTAAACGCCAAAAATTGCACCAAAATAAAATTGAACAGAATTACATTATTTAATAAAAAACAAAAAAAGTTTTCAAGTGCACATATTTATTATGGGCTTAGACAAACTCTTAAAATATTTTAAATAAATAACATTCGAATATCATTCTGCTGTTTATTATTACCAGTTTTCTTTTTAATACAAAATAGTGGTAAACCGAAAACTATAAATGGATGTATATGCACAAAATTTGATGTCGGGAACTATTTGATTCTTGTAATAAATTCAAAAAACACTTAGGTGCCATAAATTTAATATTTTCTGAACTATTTAGTCTTACTGATCAATGAAATAAATAGATCACAAAATTATCTTCATAAAGCGAGTCGTACCAGTAAATAGAATGGTACAAGAAATCTCGAAAGTACATTTGAACTTCGAGATCTTTGCGTTATTTGTATAGCATGTTTTCAAAATTTGAAAAAATCTCTCTCTGTACTTCTGCCTACTTTAGAAAAAAAGTATTGTGTCCTTTAATTTTATTCACGTATTGGTTTTAATAAATTTAGGTAAAGACCTTGAAATGCATATTTTTTTTCTTCTTAATTTTAAAGTTGAATGATTCTTTTTGTCTTAGTTTTAATATTTTTTTATAAATATTAGCATCGCAAAAAACTCATAAATTAATTTATTTTGATAAATCTTTTTCTAAGTTTTTAGAAACATAACATTTTGTACGTGAGTAATTTATTCGATTGAATTTTCACAGAAATATTATAATCGTTTCATTATTCTGAAAAATTATCAAATCAAGAGGCCATCAAAATTACCTACATGTAATAAATAATAATGGTTCTAATCAAACCGCTACACCAAGTTTTATGAAGCCTTAGCCTAACATTGTTGTCAACACAATCTGACTCTGAATCCAATGAAGTGGATAGTTTTACGCTTTTGTTATACTACATAGTTTTATGCTTGGTTATATAACAGGGATTTATACATCAAAATATTGTTTTAAAAAAGGGTTAATTGTTCTCGCCAAAATCTTGGGTACACTAATGTGATGAAGTATTATAAAGATGTATATATTAAAAAAGAGTTTCAATCTATGAATTCGAAATAAAATTCAACAAAGACGGAACTTGAAGTCAATTTTTTTTAATTATTTATAAGCAAAAGTATTAAAATTAATAATCTTCATTGTTCTTCAATTTATTTAATTCAATTTTATGCTTTTGTCTGATTATAATTTAAATAATCTTTTTACTAGGCCTATGAACTGTTGTATGTTATATAATAATGTTCATATATTTAACTAGGATTCTAATAAATATAATAAAATTTAAAGAAGCATATATTAAATTTAAAAGATTTTTTGTGTTTATGTTTTATATGTAAACAAATGATTTCCCTTTGTACATTAATTTATTCGATAATAAATTGATGTCAGTTTGATTTCAGAAATTAAGACCGAAAAAATCAAAAAAAAATTAATTGAAAAATAGTAGTAAAAAATATATGTATATTATATTTAGCACATTTTTGATGATTTATTTCCAGTAATTATTTTTTAATAAACTTTTAGTTTCAATAAAATAACTAAGTATTTTATTATGAAGTCTTTTAAAATTTTCTGCCGTTGAAATAAAATAATTAATCATTATATTTACAGATTTAAGTATAACACGTACGGGAAAAAAAACTATATAATTTAATAAAATTATTGGTCAAACATTTTTTTTTTATTAACTTGTAATTTTTTTTTTTTCTAAAATTATGTTAAACATTTAAACTTAATAAAAATAAATTGATTTTTTCTTTGTTGTAAATTACAACTAATTTTTATATGCAATATTAATTACTACTGGTGCATAATCTTGAAATAATTCATGTGCTTAGTTTAATAAATTAAACAGGTCTAAAACTATTTATTTGTGATTAACTGATTACCTATATATTAAAGTAAATTATTCTTAAATTTTCGAGAATTCAACTGTTCCGCTACAAAGTTATGATAAATGGAAGAATCAAATGTCTGAATTCAAAAGAATAAATTTTAAAATATTCAAACATTTATAATAATATTTTTAAGCATATTCTAAAATTTTATATAATTTTCCAAATTTTTTTAATGTATTATTTTTATTAAATGGTCATATGAATACTTTGCCAAAAAAATAAAGACAGTTCAAAGAATTCATAGACAATTGCATACATAAACATTCCATTTACATATATTTTTAAAATCTATAAAAATTTGTGAAATTTTCATATTTATGTCAAACCACAAAAAACAACTGATATTAATTGTATTTCAAATAATATCCTCAAAAAGCCATTTGACTCATTTTAGGCTAAAGTATCTTCAGAACAATAAACTGTATAAAAAAATGCGTTTACTTAAAATCTATAACTGAAATGCATTTAAGGTATTTCACTTACTTCCTTGCATTAATTGCAGAAAACAATTAAAAAAAATTGCTTTTTTCTATTCTATTGTGAAGGTATCTTATGTATTTTTTTCACTAAGCAGTTTATTAAAATAATTATTTATTTTTAAAATATAAAAATTATTTTCAAGGCTAATTTATCATACCTTTTTTTATCGCCGCAGACTTTCATAGACATTGTTATTTAAAAAAACTGATTACGAAAGTTCAAACGTTAATTTTATGAACCAAAAAAAAAACAATATTATAAATAGCTAATTATACAAAAAATAAGAAAAAAATGCATAATAAATTTTTTGTTCGTTGCATAGTAAATATTTTTTTTATGTGCATTTTAAATTTGATTTTTTGCATTTTTAAAATATCTTACTTATAACAAGGTTACTAATTATGCACTAATTCCTTCAAATTTGCTAACATTTAAGATGAGCCAAACGACTCCACGGCATGAATTATTGACTAAGATTTAACTTAATTCATCAACAATTTTCATTACACCTTATTCATTAATAGTTGATATTGTTGTTTTTAATAAAACTATTGAAAAGTGCTAAGACATAAAAGTGAAGCAGAGAACCAAAGATTCATTAGTCCTTACTGAAGTTTGGAGAATAAATTCTTGATAAAATTAACCAGTTTCGTAGTATGTACAATGTTTGCGATTCTGAATTTCTAACATTTCGTGGAGTGAAGCATTAAAACATTTTTTTTTCTATCATTCAAATAGATCAATAGAAAATGATGATTTTTTCACAGCTGAATATAGACTTTTAATTATCACAGATTTTGTAACATTATTAAACTGGAATATCTACAACACCGATTAGTTGTTGTAATTAAGGGGAAAACTAAATGAAAAAAATAACTTAACAACTTTAAGATGTGCTAAAATTTTAAAAATGTTTAAGTCAGAGTGGCTTTTTATAACATACATAATAACTATTTACGCTCAAAAAATTTATTACAAAAGTTAAATTTGTATTCATTATCAATATTATAATTCATTTTATATAACAAATATTTAAATTAAATTTTGCAAAATAATTATTAAATTCACTTTTTTTTTTGTTAAATTAATGCAACTAAATTATTAATTCATTCATTATAAATATAAGAAAATTAATTTATTAAAAGAAAAAAAATGTTTTCATTTAAAATATTCCGTAAAAAATAATAAATCATAATTTTTGTAATATGAATTTAAAATTATTTTATGATTTTATAATATTTGCACTAATTACTGAAAATTGCATTATAATCGAAATTTTATTAATTTTGATTTACTTTATTAATAATTAAGTACGTAGGTACTTATTTTGTTTTCATAAATGCCAATTCATAAAGTATTAGATAGTTAAATTATTATATCAAATTTACTTTATAAAACAATCTAAATAAAGCTTTCAGCAGCTATTAGCAGATAGGGCGTTTTTGCAACCTCATTTCTGGATAAAATAACTAGTCTTTGTCCTAGCTGGTTAAGGTTTGCAAGTAAAAACCTCATAAGTTTTTTCTATTTTTTGTAAAGGGTCTGAGTGGTTTGATAGGTGTGATGGATCATGGATGACTGTCTGTTTATTACCTGACTGACTAACATTACAGAATTGTACTATTTTATTAAAAGACGAGATTGTTTAAAACGTTATTGTATTTTTATTTTATATAATTTTATTGCAATGTATTTATAATTTTGCTTTTTTTAATGTTTTTAATAAATTTTTATAAAATATTAAAATATGTCATTTATTTGTAATATGTAGAGCTAGGTTGAAAGAATGATTTTTTTAATATTTGGCCCAAACACTGTGACGTTTTTAGAAATGGCCCGTGGCTATAAAAAATTGGGCACCACTGGCTCAACAATGAAATAATTTTTTTGTCAATGTATGGGTTTAAAGTTTTTCTGCACTAAAAAAATGATCTTATGCAAGTTCTTAATGTAGGATAAGCATTATGCAAGTTCTAAAGCTGTGAAAAAAAATGAGATTTTTCTTATAAATTTTTGCTGCTGAAAAATATTTGAAAAATTTTTTTTTTAGTTTTTGCTTTGTAGTACGCTGATAAAAAAAAAATTGTTTACTGGGTGAAAAAAATCTATTTTGCTGAAAACACAATTAAGGCGTCGACGACGGCGACAGCGATTTTTCATATAAAAAAATCGCCTCAATTGTTTCATTCTCATACAAATATATGGTTTTTGACAGTCGCTATCGCTGTCGCCGTCGCTGTCGCCCCAATTGTGTTTTCAGCATTTTGCAGCTGCTTTTTTACAAAAATTTTTCTACCCAGGAAGATAAATCATTGCAAAAACTTGACATTACAAAAAAAAAGTTTGTTTGATTTGTTTATTATTGGGTTAGAATAATAAAAAAATAATAAAAATAATCAGATGCTTGTGTCAAATAGTTGTCAAAATCTATCAAACATTTTTCAGATATTTTTCAGTGATATTTTTTGCAACCTTTTTTTTTCACAGCATACTAGCTTTAAATAAATCTAAAAAAATGCATTAATGATATTTTTATTAAAAAACTTTTCAGGAAAACCACTACAGAGTTTAGGGTGTACATTTTTTTTAATATTAACACCGCTGCACTTGCAGTTCAAAGCCTTTAATTTTTAAGAAAACTTATCATCACTCTAAAACACATGCTAATTATAGAGAAGGGGCTCGGTAAGAAACATGCAAAGGAAAATATACAACAACCACAAGACTTAAATCAAGCGCCCAAAAACAAAATTTAAAAAACAAATTTGACACCAATATTAAGTCTCGTTGGGGGTTGGACATTTGTCTGCGGGACATTTGTCCGCGATTCGAAATGACTTTTGTCCGCCGCGGACAAATGTCATTTTGCAAAATGTCATTTGTCCGCGATTAATTTTTATCGCGGACAAATGACATTTTGCAAAATGACATTTGTCCGCGATAAAAATTAATCGCGGACAAATGACATTTTGCAAAATGACATTTGTCCGCTAAATATCTGAAAAATCAAATGACATTTTGCAAAATGACATTTGTCCGGTAAAAAATTAAAATTTCAATCGCGGTCAAATGACATTTTGCAAAATGACATTTTGCAAAATGACATTTGTCTGCTAAAAATTTGAAAAACCAATCGCGGACAAATGACATTTTGCAAAATGACATTTGTCCGCTAAAGTTTGAAAACTTCAATCGCGGACAAATGTCATTTTGCAAAATGTCATTTGTCCGCGCACTTTGAGACATTTGTCCGCGGCGGACAAATGTCATTTTACTATCGCGGACAAATGTCATTTTGTAAAATGACATTTGTCCGCGAAGTTTTCCATACAAATTTCAACGCGGACAAATGTCCCGCGGACAAATGTCACGGCGCCGTCTCGTTTCTGAAAAATAACCAAATTACAAGAAACAGAACACGCAATATGCATTTTAATGGTAAATTCATGAACACCACTATAATATTTCTTAATTTTTGATTATCTTGTGAATTGATAATATCAACGAAGAGTCGACTTTTAAAGTTTTGTTCAGTATAGTCTTTCAGTTTCAGCTGTTCACTCCGCCGCTACAGTTAAAATAACTTGCATCACCATTTACAATTTTCGGAATGTCATATCTTTTTCGAACACTACACAAACTACACGCATTTTTGATTAAAAAATTATTGAGAAAAAAAGGTTTAATATTTTTTTTCTTAATTTCTAAAGTTTATTTAATTTTTAAATAAATAATTTAAATAATGGCGGATTTAGATGATTTCTTTGCTAAAAAAGATAAGAAAAAATCTAAGCCAAAAAAATTCTTAACCCCAGAAGAAATTGCTAAGGGTTTGGAAAAAAAAGTGGACACGACTTCAAAAAAAATTTCCGAACCAATAAAGAAGCCAGCAGCAGCATTAACAGTCGAAGAATCAGAACAGGTGATTTAAATTTTCAAACAAATATTTTTTTTTAAATAATTCTGAAACTAAATACCTACCTATCTACTAAAACTGAAATTTGTGATTTTTTTTAGCAACCTGCTGGTACTGGTACTGCTACTGGTACTGGAAACCAAATTAAATTAGAAGATGAATGGAAAGATTTTGTTGAAGAGAAAAAAGATTATACTGGTTTGAAAATTGGACAACTCACAGTAAATGAAGATGACGATGGTTCAGGGCATGGCTCCGGCCAAGAAGGTGAATATGAAGAATATATCGATGAAGATGGAGAGGTTAAGGATCGTAAAGTGAGAGATGGACCTTGGAAACAAGTTATACCTGCCGAAGAAGTTTTGCAAATTCCAATGGAGAAACCAACAACAAATAAAATTTATATTAGTCCGGCATTTAAAAATGTAAGCTTTATTAAAGAAAAAATATTTAATTTTGATCCAATTCCCTAAAAACACTTCAACTTTTATGTTAAAAAAGTTCCTAAGTATTAAAAAAAAATTAGTTTACATTCTAAGAACTTCAACCCCCCGAATATAATCCGAACATCATTACCAATAGATTTCTTAAAAACAGCTAAATTATTACTTAATTTGATTTACAAAAATTCGCTATATTTCTGACATATCACAAATAGTTTCTCAAGTTTTTTAAATTTTTTATTTACAATAGCGTTAAAACTTCATAGTAATCCTAGGTTTAACTACGCAAATATGTATATAAATAAAATACATTTTTTTTTGTTTTAAAAACCAAAATATTTATTAATAATGTCAAAAATTATAAATATAATGCAAATATGGACATTTAAAATGAGAAAATTAAAATTATCTGGATATAAAATAAAAATTGAAAAAAATGTATTCTAGTGGGAGAAAGAAAAGAAAACAATGACATTGTAATTTGCTTTTGTACAACTTATGAAAATGCGATAATTATTGCATTGTATGTTGATTTTATAATTCCTTATAGTAAATTTGATCCTCTCAAGAGGGTCTTATGCTAGCTTCAAAAATTGTATATTAAAATCCACTAGAGACTTATAAAATGTATTGTGATCATAAACAAAGTAATTTAAATGAAATTAAACTAAGCTTACGTATTATCTTGCAATCAAATTAAAAATGAAGACTTTATTTCAGTCTTTTTTTCCTTAAAAATTGTCACATTCTTTTTAATTTAAAATAATAAAATAAAAAATATTTTGATTTTCAGGCAGTAGGACCCGTAAAACTGCGTAATAAAAATGCTCCTGATATTACAAATGAATTAAACTTTCCGACTCTGAGTGCCGGGGAAGAAAAATTAAAGAAAAAGAAAAATGAACCTCAATTTGAAGAAGTAAAGCATGGTGGTAGAATGCAAAGACTGCAAGATATTCAACAAAAACAGGAACAACCAGTTGTAGGAAACCGTTTTAAATCATTGTTACCCGACGATGACGATAGCTAGATAGATATTTTTTGTTTGTTTGAAATTAAAAAAAAAAAAAACCTCTCCGTTGTAATAATTTTTTTTACTCAATATCAAGGAATTTAAGGAAAATATTTTAATTATGCTTGCTGTATTTTTGAATTAAAATAAATTTGGAAAATAAAATAGTTATTTAAAATTTCTAATTATTTTACCTTTTCTCTAAAATGCATTTAAAAAATTTAACATTAAGAATAAATTAGATATCACATACGCTGCTGGTATTAAAAAATAATAATTTATATATAACAAAAATTTCAATTAAAAAAAGCAATAACGAGAACTAATATGGAACATTTATATATAAAAAAAAGTAATTCCCTTAGAAATCACATACATAATACGTCAATACATTGTTATGTACATATAAAGTTTATTATATTTGTTTAACGTTTTTCTGCAATTTTAGAAAATCCTTAAACTATTTGACCAAAAAAATTTGGAGTTCATTGCAATTTTCCATTATATTATAATTCTAGGTTTTTGTGTCATTATCATTCCTCTCGTTAATATATAAATCAGTCACATCACTTTCCAGGTAACTAAAAAACCGAAATATTTAGTAAAATTTAAAATATAGAAAATATAGAATATAGACCATATCTTTATAGTTTAGATCATTTAGAGTTAAAATGTTTGAATCTCTTTTACACCTTTCGCAATATCTGCTTTCTTCTGAATCCTCATAATTTGTTAGAAATTTTTTTTGCAAAAGTTCTTCTGGAAAATTTCTTAATAAATAAACCCAACATGAAATAGAATTGCTATAAAATAAGAGAAATGATAGGAAATAAATTTTAAGAAATTAGTATTACAATTACCCGTCATTAATTTCAATTTCTTGAATTTCTCTATCATAATATCTAGGGTAATCTTCAAGAATATCTACGTTTGATAACATTTTCTCATCTATTTCATAAACTTCACCATGAATTTTATTTCCCACATTTGGTTTATTTAATAAAAATGGAATATTGTACCGCGTTCCGATGATAAGAGGATATTTTACTTTTGTTCTTCCTTCATATAGAAATTTTGAATAACCATTCTCCAATTTAGTTAACCTTAAATTTGTATTATGCTTTATATATTTATATTTGTATGTAATATGGTTATACATATAATAATACATGTTTATACATAAGATTTTAAAAAAACGTTTTTATGTTACATATTAATTTAATAAAAATATAGTAACTCACGCTAATATTTATATGTGTTACTGTGGCAATTGTTATAATTTAATACATATATGAATATATTGCTCTGCTAGTCGAAATTTTAATTATTCTAGTCCGGAAGATAGAAAATTGAGAAAAAAAAAACAATAAATCAAAAATAGACTTCTTTTCATTAGAAAATCGGACAGAGAATTGTAAAAGATTTATGAAAACTATCCAATGTATGTTACTAAAATCAATAATTTGAATTACTGTATAATTACCAATAATGGTTCGGTTGATTTCTTTTTAAAGTTCCATAAACAAATAAGCGAATCAGATTTGATGACATGCCTAAAAATAAAAAATAAAAAAAATTCACAGCAACATCGTATCAGCTGAAGCTAAACTCAAAATATTTTTACAATTTTAAAAAACAAAAATTTGGATATAAAGTTTAATTTCGGAAGAAACTTTTAGCCTATTTTAATGTCAATATTGAACAATATCAATATTTTCTATTCCTGAACATAGAAGTCCCTTGATAGAAACTACCTGCATATATATATCAAGAATAGGAAAATTTTTATGCATTGCTACAACCATATCTAATACTTATGTATATGTACATACTATAACTAGTTTATAAACTTTTTAAGTTTGCAAAATATCAATGGATTTTTTATGGCCTTTTTTATATGCTTATTATTATTTACGATGAAGTGTTATTTATATTTTTATGATCACAGAAAATATATGATGCATTTTTTTAATTGAAATTTTCTTTTCTGAAATAAACAGTAAAAAGTTTTCATTCAACAGCAGGTAGGTATACTTTTTAAAATTATACTAATTTAAATAATGATTTAATGAATTATTTGTTTTAAAAACCGTAATGACTTGACTTCTACACGGTAGAGATAAACATACATATCTACTGAACTGACTGCACTGCAAGCTTTTTATTTATATCACAAAAAAGAAAACAGATTAGAAATTATAGATTACAAACAATTACATATATATAAATATATATAGGTAGGTATGTACATAGGTGAAGTAATCAATGCAGTTATATTTACCCATAGGCTTCGAAATGTACGTAAAAAAATAATTTTTAACAAAATTTATGCTGTGGTCGGTTATACTGGAAATAGTAGGAAATTTTGGACGAAATAAATTATATACCGAAGAAGGTACCTAAGTGTTTTAATTACCTACCACTTTTATTTGTTGAAATTTTTCTTTAATGAAAAAATATAAATAAAATAATTCAAAATTTTGATTATTTTGAATAAAATAATAAAAAAATATTAGAATCCACGTTAAATCCTACTGCAAAACTTTTATATGTAACGTTTACTTAAAAGATATGACCAAATATATCGTTCTGGTGGTAAACTAAATTGGCACTGTTAAAAAAACATAACGAAAAATTCAAGAATTGTCATAATAATTTATATACTTGGATCATCGATTTTTTTTATATTAATTTGTTTAAATAAAGTAATGGTAGATTATTAAAAAGATTATTAAAAAGAATAATTGACCAAATCAATTTTATTCATGTTAATTCGAAAACAACGATACACTAACACTAGTTAGATTAAATCTGACTGGCTGTCAAAATCAACCTACTAAAAACCAAATGAACTACAGTTCGATGCATTGTTGCCAAGTAGTATTTTCGGGGATGGCTAAATAAATATTTAAAAAAGGCCAGTTGCATATAAATTTTTTTCAGGAAATGGCTAATAATCTGGTAAAAATAAAAACGTATTGAAAGCATAATTTGCATAAAAGTGGCCTCAAAACTTCAAAAACTCAACAACGCTTTGACTGATCTTCAAGTTCTTCGGCCTGTAATTAATATGCAGTTACGTAATTAAAATCCGGATATGTAGAAACCTTTAGGTCACGCCGCCTCAAAAATGCCGAAAACGCACCGTTACCCTGTTATTGGGGGAAAAACTAAAAAAAATTGTTTACACTTTTTACCCCTAAGGCTTAGTACGCTGTGAAAAAAGAAAGGCTGCAAAAAATATCACTGAAAAATATCTGAAAAATGTTTGATAAATTTTGACAACTATTTGACACAAGCATCTGATTATTTTTATTAAGTTTTTATTATTCTAACCCAATAATAAACAAATCAAACAAACTTTTTTTTGTAATGTCAAGTTTTTGCAATCATTTATCTTCCTCGGTAGAAAAATATTTGCAAAAAAGCAGCTGCAAAATAGATTTTTTGTCACCCAGTAAACAATTTTTTTTTTTATCAGCGTACTACAAAGCAAAAACTAAAAAAAAAATTTTTCAAACATTTTTCAGCAACAAAAATTTATATGAAAAATCTCATTTTTTTCCACAGCGTACTACTTTTTTTGTGTCAGCATACTAAGCCTTAGAATTAAAATTAAACCAAACTTAGAAACAAAATTAAACACATAAGCCAGCGCGCGTCGTGCGTTTGGACTTCCCAAACAAACTATTTAAACTTGTTAAAGATAATTTGCGCGGCATAGTGTTTATACCTTTGCTTAGAATGTTTGGGTTGGTACTAAAGACAAAAACAATTTCAAATATTCTAAAATACTTTCTAAGCTGAAAAAATTTAGTGACATAATGGCTTTTAAATTATTAGAAAATGGCTAGATTTATGGCTGCCATTAAGTTACTTATATTCATGGCAATCCAAAGTATGAAATGGCTAATTCTAGCAATGAAATGGCCAAGTTGGCAACGCTGGTTCGATGCTACACAGTCCGATGCTACTCAGCTTCTTTGGTGTAAATAATGGTAATCCGTTGTCATGTTGTCATTTTATCAATTTGACAATTTAAAACCGCCATCGCTACAAAGATACAGAAAGACAAAGCAACACCATACAAAAAACTTTATTTAAAAATTTCTTAATGCAATGTGCAAGATGCAATGCAACACAAGAAAATATAATTTTTAATTTTGATCATTGATATATTACTAATTATCAATGATTTTTATCATATATAGGTATTTAAATTATAAATTATAAAAAAAATTAATGAGAATTAATTTGAAAAATTTTGGATTTCGTAAGCGTGAACGATCATTCCTTTTTTGAAATTTTTGAAATTAATTGATTCTAAATTATAACCTCCGATACAGAGTGTCTATGTCTCCAACCCATAGGTAATCGTAGAATTTCGTTTTTCTCAGGCTTAGATATTTAACGATTTAAGCCGTTGCAATTTTCTGAGTAGTTAATAATAATAGTTATAATAAAGATTTTCTTATTACAACATATTATGTCAATTATGTGCATTGTACATTATGGGTAGGTACACAAATTCTGAAAAAGTATGTTATTTTTAGCATTCTGGTCAAACTGATTATACAGAAGAGGTTATTATGAATAGAACGAACTACCAATTTGAGCCTAAAAATCGTTAAAAATCCTATTTCATATTCACATTTCCGTTCGAATGAAAGTAAAAATTTATATTAATATTAATTACTTTTTAAATACAATTAATTTGAAATCAATTCTTTTCTAATTATGATTCATTTTTGAGAAAAATAATGATTATTTTTTTAAATAGGTATAATTACTTTGTAATTGGAAATCGAAAGTAGGTATTTGAATTATTTGTTTTTACTTCCGAACCCTACTGTGTACTACGAAGATAACGAAAAATATTTAAGAGATGAAAAAATATAAAGTTAATATTTTTATTTACAATGAATGAAATGTTTATTTCTCTATTCGTACATAGTAAACTCTTCATCTTCATAAACTCTTCTTTTTCAAATTCACATTGATAAAATTATTTATATAAAAAATATTTCCATTGATTTCTATGACAACCAACGACGTATATACGTACACCTTGCTTATTCGTCATACTTAAAATTCATACACCACGAAAATAAAGTAAATTCTAATTCCAATTCCAAGGCTTTTTTTCTTTAAAAGTATATTATATTATTATACTTATATTTGTATAAAATTAAAGTTTATGTAGTTATTTTGTTATTTTATCATTATATATATTGTATGGTTTCGATATAAATATGCCTTTCTGTATAGTATTAGTTGGTCTGGATGATATTAGTATTACGTTTATTGAACAATATATTTTTTATGTTAAAATTAATAAAAAAAAGTTAAAAGACATTTATCTTTAAATAAATGATGGCTAATCAAAATAAGAAATATAAAAATTTAAGTATAAAACAAAAACTTGAAGCTATACACGAAGTGGAAAAGGGTCGCTCAATATCAAATGTAGCCAAAGAAATGAATATTGCAAGAACAACACTCAGTGGTTTCATGAAAAATAAGGAGAAAATTATTCAAGCCAGTGAATTTGGGTCATTAGAAAGAAAAAGAATAAATAAAATTCCAAAATTAGATGAAGCATTATTTAGAGTTTTCAATATAACTAAAAATACAAATATTTCAATTAATGGGCCAGTAATACAAGAAACAGCTAAGGTTATTGCCAAAAGAATTGAAGGATTTGAAAATTTTAAAGGATCCAATGGTTGGCTGGAACGGTATAAAAAACGAAATGGGATTGCATTTAGAAAAACCAAAATAAATTATTCAGGGTCCCAGCTAAATGATGACCATCATGAACCTTCAATGGAAATTGATTCAAATTCAAAAATAGAGAATGATAGTGAACTAATTGAGATAAATACTAATCTTGTTTTAGGTAAAAATATTCATTGATTTTGTTATATGGATGGAAAGAATCTTCTTTTTTATCTTTATTTTTATTTTTGAAAATGAAAATTGTATATATATGTAATATATGTTATGTACATATATATATACATTTATGTTCTGAGAGTTGGATGTAATTTTTATGTATTTTATTTTCTGTTGAACATAACCAAAACATGACTATTTTTCGTTCACAATAGTTTTAAGAGTAATAATTCTTTGATTTTGAGGTTCTTTTTTATACCTAACTACAAAATTATATTATTTTCGAATATTATAAATACTTACATATATTATTTTGATTACTAAAGGTATTTAGTTTTTTTTAAAAGATTAGTTCATTACAATCAAAAACTTTTTATTTCAAATTAGATTTTATCACACAAAAAAAAACAGATTTAAAAAATTTAATTTGATTATGCATTTTGATAGCAAAATTAGTATACTCACTTTAAATTGTAACAAAATACATTTCCACTTACAAATCTTTATCTGCAGCAAAAAATTGGTTTTTAAAAAGTTTGATAGGTATCTTAAAGTGTTTTATTTGAATTTCGAGTTCTGGCGATTACTATTTCTATATTTTTTGTTCAAAATCGTTTGTTTTATTTTAATAAAAAAATTTCCTCTAATTACTTAAAAGATTTGGCATTCCCTCTTTATTCCTTAGAATTTTTTATGTTGAGATAATCAAACAGGTATAAGTTAAGTACGTTGTATTATAAAATATTTTGATAGAATATTTTGTTTTGCGTCGTTTTTTGATTATCGCATTTTGCGTCGATTTTTGATTATATCGCATTTTGGAATAGATTTTGTTTATATTTTACATTTACAAATATATGAGCCGTTTATTTTGAAAGTGGTTTAAGTCCATTTTTCAAAAAAAAATAGTTAATGATAACAATAAGCACAATAGTATATATTCTTTTTATTTATAAACAATTTTAGTCTAGTATCATTAAAACCGCTTTGATTTTGACACTTGAAAATTAGCTTATGGAAATATAAATAATATGTATTTTTAAATCAATTCAAACACAAAACCTTAAATATCTCAATACAAGAACAAATGGACTTAAACCACTTTCAAAATAAACGGCTCATATATACATATGAATACGGTTCATCAAATTAAAAGTAGGTATTTGGATTTAATCTAAAAAAGAAAACATTAAATTATGATTTCAAGAGTACTTCCAATCTAATCTATTCAAAATACCTTTTATTTTCAAGGTACCTACCTACTTACATATTTTCTTCTTAATTGGATTCGACCCTATCTATAAAAATTTTACTCTTTTCTCTGTTATTTAGAAAAATATTTTAATTATATTATTATATTTGTGCTCTATAGAATTTCAACTTGTTTCTTTTTTTTTTTAAGTTGTTTTTACTTCATACAAATCATTAACCTTCAGTCTCATTTTTTCCATTCCTGGTGAATATATTTAAAAAAAAATTCAATCATAGAACTTTCTCTTAAAAAATCTTCAAAAAAAAAAGAATCCAAAACAACTACATATCTAAAAATTTGTAGTATTTCAATTACAATTATAAAATAGAATATAAATATATAATATTATGTATATATATGATATCTATATATTTTTTAACTTTTGGAATAATAATATATATATTTTTTAACCAGATTTATTATACATAGCATCTGTCATTTTCCTTAAAGTATTTGTTCTGCAGAAGAATTAAAAAAAAAATAAATAAAGAAAAAAAATTTTTTTTTTTAAATAATTTTAATTAAAATAATATTTTATTTATTATTAATATATATTTTTTTTTTTTTGAAAAAATCTTACAATTTTTCATTGATAATAATAAAAAATTGTATACAATTTTAAAATAAAAATAAAATAAAAAAAAAACATGGAAACTAATGGTAGTGGAATAATGAAAGTATCTCGAGATCAATTTAGCATGAAAGAATTTATGGATATGATAAGACCATATCCAGTTGTATTAAATTGTTCTAAAATAACCGATGTTGTTGCTGAAAAAGAAAAAGCTGTAGCATTTTTATTAAAAGAATATGAATCAACATTTGGACAAAGTATTTCAAGACAAAAATTCCTTAAAAAATTAAATAATTTAAAAACAAGATTTCGTATGACAATTAAATATTTTGAAAAGAATAAATTACCAGTTAAATTAAAACCATGGGAAAAAGTTTTAGCTGAAATGTTAAAAAAAAATCGAATACCATTTAAAATTAAAGGACTTGGTAAGATAAAAAAAAAAATAAAAGAAATTTTTTTTTACAACTAAAAATAACTATGAAAAAAAAAATTATATCTACAACTTGTTAAAAAAAAAAAAATTTAAGGAATATTGGTATTATAGTTATATGCTTTAATATCAAAAAAAAAAATTGAATGTCTATAATAATTTTGTTTTTTTTTTTTGCCTTAAAATTTTTGCAGGAAAACGAATAGAAAAATTCTATTTGTACTCTGACAATAATAATTGTAGATTAACACTCAGACAAATCATTTAAGAAATTTTTATACGTAATTGTAACATAAAAATTTGAGAAATTCAATTAAAAATTATATGTAATATAATTAAATCTTCAAAATCTGTCATGTTTATTCTCAAATACATAATAATTTCTGGAATAATTTTAATATTAAATTCGAAATTACTAAAAATCTGTATACGTAACTAATTTACAAATTATATTATGTCTCTATATAGTTAATATTATTTTCTTTTATATTTTGTTCGATTTTATATTCTGTTCGATCAAAATTTTCCTGATAAAAATGTAAATTTACAATGATAGTTCTTCAAATATATTTTAAACCGTCTTGGATGTGAAAAGTATATTTACGCTGAAATTAAATATCTTGATGGAATTAAAAGCCGAGTAGACAATAAATCTAAAATTTTAATTTTTAAAACATTAATACAAAAATAAAATATTTTTTTAATTTAAGGACATAAATATCTCATTAATTTAAGGTGTGAAAATATCAGAATAATCCAGAAGTAAAACATTTTTGCTAAAATTAAGACTTCATATACAAAGTTTCTATAAAAACTTTAATTTTTTTTGTTTTCTTTATTAAATAAAAATTATGTTTCAATTAGTGAAATATATTTAAGTACCTCTCAATTTAATCAATTTTAATTTTATGTTTTCTTTTATTTACAGGGGCAAGTGAAGAAACTAATGAAGAACCAAGTATTTCTGGTATTGAAGAACCTCAACAAAATGATAGCAATTATTCTCAAGGTAATACAGATCACATATTCCCATCTTATTAAATGTTCTTCAAAATTAATAAATATTGTGCATATTTTAATTTTTAGTTCCTTTGGATAATTCAGATAATTATGAAATAAAATCTGAAAAATCTTTATCTATCAATGAATGTGACGAAAATGACACATGCGATAATAATTCAAACTTCACAGAATCACCACTTAGACAATTATTACAGAATCATAGATTATATCCAGTTTTAAGTCAATTTTTAAATGCCAGATCGATCGCCGAACAAATATCTTTGCAACAACAACAGCAGCAAAATAGAGTTAATTCATCACCTCCACCATTAAATTTTTTGCGACCACAAAGCATAGATGAAACCAATTCACCGTCACCATCAGTTCCAAATCAAGCTGAATTCAATAATACAACTAAAAAGAAAATTAAAACAATACCAGGTGAAAAGGAAGAAACTAAAAATTTGACTAACAAACAGCTCGAAAGAATGGCATTAATTGAACATATTGAATTTACAAAAATTCAAAAAGAATATTACTCGGAAAAATTAAAATTATTGAAAAACTAAGACATATGTGTAGGTGTAGTGAAAACATAAAAAAAGACTCAAAATAATATAAAAAATATACATATATACATATAAATAAATAATTTACTCATCATAAAAGTACAAAAATAAAATACTGAATACGAATAAAAATGGAATTTTTAATATTTATTTGAATTCTACAAAATTGTACTTTGTGTTCATCAAATTTTCACATTTCTTTGCAATTCATCCATAGGCTTGTATTATAAAAGATGTGTTAATAAAAATTGTTTGTGGACAACTTTACTAAAACTTAAATAGAAAAAATCGAAAATTATTTCAACTTTTTACAACGTTATAAAGCTTCGATTTTGGTCTTCTAAGTATTTTCATGATCTTCCAATTATAAAATCTTTCTCTTTAGAAAATCCTTGAATCATATTTCGTTTAGAGAATTCCTATTTTAAGATAATATTTATACCTACTTCTGTGAAAATGAAAATGTAACTAAAATTATTTAGAATAGTTTTTTTTTTTTTAATTTCTATATTTTATTATTCATCAATGTAAATGTGATAGATAAATTTCGTTCATGGTTGCGGTTTAATAGTAGGAGGATTTTTTTTTCATTTTGTCTGTAAATTTTGAAAACTCAACGTTATGTTTTTTTTGCAGTTTTGAGTTAGTTTTTGTTATAGGATCTCCTTATAATAAGAAGATCGAATGCAACTTAGTTAGTCTCCATCAACGACCAGGCTAACAAGTGGACGGTCTGTTATAATAAAATAAAATATTTAACATATTTTTAAGCGATATTTGTTTTTTCATAACTGACTGAATATTTAATGCTTTTTGTTTTTTTCTGAATTTCCAGAATTATTAACTTTGTTTTATTTTAACTATACAATTGGTTGGTTAATTTGCTCAGCTACACACAAATATCAATAACTTTATAAATACTTTATAAATACTTTGTTGGAATGGATACGTGTTCCCTGGAAGTAAAGGCCCTACTTCCTCAACTTCAAGTATTTTCACGCCAAACACGTACCGCTTCAACGTCACACCCATTCTTCGTCAAAATTCCCAGATGTGATAGAACAAGCTTCGGAGATTCGTTTTCAATTCGCACTTCGAGAATGTGGAATGCTCTCCCATCAAAACTGTTCCCGACAGCTGGCGGACGCTTGATTTACGACTTGCGCCGCTTTAAGAAGAGTGTAAATGATTACCTACTGACTGCCCCACTTTTTAATCCCGTCTAAACTTCCTGTCCTCATTACCAAATCCATACTTCTTATAGTATAAAAGGTGTCCCACCTAGTGAGTTGGTAACTTTAATAAAAAAAAAAAAAAACTTTATGGGTTCAATTTATATTATTTTCAATTTCGATGTAAATACCTAATTATATCTAAATCACAAATCAAGTCAGAGCGATTAGGTATCGTATAAACTTAAAAGGAGAAAGAATAAGTAACACATGTAAGAAAATTAGGTGAAATCTTGTTTAAAAATTATATTTACTCGGGGGCATCTACTTAAGGTCAAATATTTTTGGTAACTCAGTACGACAAGCGAAATATAAAATTGATAATGATTTAATAATGTAGAAATTTCACTCTAATGCAGAAACGAATAAATTTGTATTTTAATCACAAATTAAATAATATTACGATGAAAGGTTAAAAAAATAATGGTAATAAAACCATTCTTAAATAAAAATAAAATTTTATAGAAGTTTTAATAAATAATCTACGCATAAACTTATTTAAATTAAAACAATGTGAAAAATTTAAATTATTGGAAAAAACAATTTTCGGTTTCTATAAAAAAAAAAAGCATTTGGCTGTCATATTACATGTTATAAATCTGGAGATAATTATACAATATCAAGCAAGGCAACGATTGATTTTTCCACCGTTCAATGTAAGAGTATAAAACAATTTATGTGTGAAGATTATAAAATGTTTATACCTAGGTTTATATAAAATAAAAACTTCATATAATTTTTCATTTTCAATATCTTTATTATAGTTAAATTAAATGGTTTTAAAAACTAAAGAAATATTTTAAATATAAACCAAAAATAAAATTATAAATTGGAAACTAAAAGGACACATTTTTTCAAATTTTCTTTTATAAAAGTGATCTTTACTGAAATTTAATATTTAAAATACAGTTGATGGAGAAATATTTATTTATTCCATATATTTATGAAACAATGGAATAAAGAATGTTTTATTAATGAAAGTTCTCGGAATTTTTGAATGAATAAGGATTTACATTTTTTTAAAGTAAATCGTATGTTAAACTAATATTTTGTATAGAAGCAAATTAGACATAGCTAGATTTACAGCGCAAAAAAAATTAAATATATATGTACCTGTGGCTGTGTGATCTGAATAAAATTCAAAATCAAATTTCAAATAATATTTCAATCACTTTTGTAGCTACGCTCAAGCTATTCGAAAAATGATTTTCATTTGTTTATCATAATTTTTTGTTACACACAAAAAAAGGAACTACATATTAATATTAATCATTAATGGGTTTGAAAAACTTCATTAAATGAAATTATGGTTTTAAAATTTTTCCGGTTATCAAATTAAATTATAAAAATTAAATACATTATAATTCACATTTATCTGAAGACAATCAAATAAACTAAACCGAATACGCCAAATCTTCATTTGGTGGATTTTTGTGAGATCTTTTGTTTCTCATAACATAAGGATGCTCAGGACCATTTGAATACGAAGATAGGTGTGGTAAATCCAACAATTTTTCTGGATATTTTTGCAACAGATAAACCCAACATGGTACGGTGCTAAAAAAAAATTTTGTTAATTTATTTCTTAACATTATAATAAAAATGTTGTTAATGTAATACTTTTTTATTAAAATAATTTTTTCTACATTTTAAATATATTTTTTTTTTTTTAGTTAAAGTATGTATTTTACAAAATTTAAAATATCTCTTGTTTGACAATTTATATGCATTTTGTAAGTTAAATTATCCTTATTTACAAGAGATATTTTAAAATAGTAAGATACATACTTAAATAGGCAACAAAACTTAACTTTCGAAAGTAGTATTCGAAATACATAATATTAAATTATTTCTTTCTTGGTTAATCTTTTACGAAATCGTAAGCAAGATTTTATTAAATAAATTTAGTCTTCATCATTCAAATATTTGTATTATCTCTATAACTATTGATAGTTGAATTTCGTGTTTAAAAAGTTTTTTTTTTATTTTATTTTTTTTATTTTGAACCAAATGGATCACGCAATAAATTAAAGGCAATACCAGTTCTATAAAAAAAAAAATTAAATAAACATCCTTATTATGACAAACTGGATTTGCTAATTCGAACTACTTAGCTAGCGAATGATTTTATACAATCAAAAATTAGGATATTATAATTTACTTACCCTTCTCCAACACCAATATTCATATCTTGCATCTCTCGAGTGTAAATATCTTGACAGTCTTCCAAATTATCTAATACATTTAGCATTTTTGTATCGATTTCATAGATTTCGCCAGTAACATAATTTCCAATACCGGGTTTATTCAATAAAAATGGAATGTTATATCGTGTAGCTATAACCAATGGAAGTTTTTGAGTAGTTGTAGCTTTACACCAAAATCTTGAATAACCATTTGCCGTATTGGCTAAAATTGAATGATTTGGTTGTCCATATTTTAAAGCACCGCAAACAAAAAATTTGTGCAAGGCACTTGTAGAAGTCTACAATTAATAAAAAGAAAAATTAAATATGTTAATGGCTAAAAAAAGAAAAGAATCTCAAACTATACAAAATAGTTTAAGTTTATTTATTATACGATTTGTTAATAATTTTATATTGTATTAATATTTCTTATGCCTCCAGAACCAAAAAATAATTTAGTTAACTTAATTAAATCGCAGAGCTGAACTTATTGACTTTAGTTAAACAGCTTTAAGCACATACGTATTATTTTTCCTTTACATTTTTCTATAGAGAGGTATTTAACAGCGAAATTCGTATTAAAAAATAATTTATAACGTTAATTCACCAAATACTGATTGATACTTCTGTCGGTTTGAAAATTAAGAAATCAATTTTCAAGTGGTCGAAATTTTAGATTTTAAGACCGATTCTACAATACTATACCAGATGTCACATTGAAATAATCTTTTTAATATAATCTAATAATTTTACCCTAATGGTAGTTAATTTTTTGTAAACAAATTAAAACTGTTAAAACAAATTAATTTTAAACAATTTTTTAATATTAATCATCTGTTCATAAATATTTCTAATTTTTTATTTTAAAATAATATTATATGTACCTACTATATTAAGATACACAAAGTAGCTATATTATGTAGATATATTTTACTTTTTTTGTTTATTTTTTGTCTATTCAATATTTTTATTTCAAATTATAATCAGATGAATGCTAATTACCAAAATATATTTACGTAGGCTGATTTCACTCATTTCTCATTTGGATAAAAAATGTTTTATGAAGTTAATTTACAAGTGGCGGTTAACCAATTTGTTAGATTGACAATCAGTTTATTAAAAATTAAATGTTTGCAGCTTTAATCTCATACTATGTGTGAAAAATTTATTGGAAATGCTTAAAAAATCTAATAATGTTGCGAATACTTAATTCCGGTGAAAAGACAAAGTAGAGAGTTAGTTATGAAAAGAAACATTTTTTTTTCATAGAAACTAACCTACTTCACCGTAGATTAATATTTTCACATTAATCTTTACACACTTTATTTAATTCCTTAAATATTGATATTCTTATCAACTTCCTTTTTCCTATGTATGTAAAGTCTTATCAATTTAAACAATTTTAAAAAAGTTCATAACATATGTACCTACTTATTTATTAATTATAGATAGGTATTCGAAAAAACAATACGTAATAAAAATAAAGTTTTATCTATGTAAAAAAATAATTAAAAAATTAAAAACTAATACCCAAGGTCGATCGATTTAGACAGGATAGAAGGACGTATCTTTTATGTACGGATACGAATAAATTACTTTTTTTTTAAATCAAAATAATCAAAATATTGAAATAATTTATTTGTGGTAAGGTAAGTATATAAATTATTCTTATTATTTTTAGCATAACTGACGTCACAAACTTTGTGAAAAATGTATTAATTGTGTACGTGCGTTAACGAGCCATTAATTTGCCTTGCTAGGTACGCCGTAATAGTTGTTTAAATAGATTAAATTCAATAAATTTCTATTAAAAAAGTTATAATTAGTAATGAAAATTAACC
This sequence comes from Hybos culiciformis, assembly GCA_964007475.1. NCBI lineage: Eukaryota > Metazoa > Arthropoda > Insecta > Diptera > Hybotidae > Hybos > Hybos culiciformis. Next base: position 98,835,875 of record OZ023274.1, on the reverse strand, counting down.
TCGAATAAAAGCCTAGTTCATAAATTTCGAGACTATGTGCTTAAATAAATTATTTCATGTGATAAGCTTTTTCAGAATACAAAGTTGAAATATCTAAATAAATAAAATAAAAAAATTAACTGTCTAGATTCTAGAATATTTAATGTTTATTTGGATTTTGTGCTTTTCTAGAACTGTAATAATAATATAATATAATAAAATATTTGCATTATTATAATTAACTACATAAGTAAATACGTAAATTTAAGGAAAGAAACATTATAACAAAAAAAAATGTATAATTTAAAAACAAAAAAAAAATAAAAAATTTATATATTTTTTGCATTTTGATTAATTAATCAAAAATATGCTATTCCAATCATGTTGAAAACAAATTTTAAAATAAAACATGAGGTACAGAGATTGGTATAATTTTCAATAATAAGATGAAAAATTATATCCATATTTTTTTTATCACATTAAATAAATTTCATGCAAAACAAACAAAATAAGAAAAGCTTGACAAAAATTCCACAAAATGGAGAATAAAAATTATGAATTTCATTAATATCGTAGTAAACTCAAAACAGTGCTAATTATATTCTTGATTGATTCACATATTAAGAAACCCAAGAAGTTTTATGTCGCGTGACACTCTTTAATATCTATATATATATATATACATATATATAATGATGGTTTATAAATAGGCCAATAGGACAGTTATCTGTCCGTAAGATACAAATAACACAAAGGTACACTTCCTAAGATTTCATTAATTTGTGTACGAATACCTTTTTTGAAATTTTAAAATATTATTTATTTAGGTAGGTGCAAATTTTCAACTTTAAACATTAAACATTAAAAAATTTTTAACAAAATTTTTATTGGAATTTCAATTCAGTTCAGCTGATTTTGATTCTCACATGTATACATAAATATTTGTGACTATTTTTTCAACTTGAAGGTCTAAAATTTCGACTAAAAATAATTTTTTTAGCTTTTTTAATCGAATAGAGCTGAAAGACAACTCGAAAATCTTCAAAATTTATTTTATAATATTAAAAAAATTATACGTTTTTTTCTGATTATGATGCGTTTTTTTTATTAAAATCTTTAAAAAAAAATCAATTTTCCCTAGATACATAAGACGTTCCTTCCACATTGCGGTTTTTCTTACATAAATGTAAGATTTTTAGTGAAAGGCAAAGAAAAGCAATAATTGCTCGTATTATGTAAATTTTTTTGATTGATTTTGTATCCTTTTCTATTCTTGTTCGTGTAGAACTTGTTTTTGTGCCTTTTTTTGTAAAATGCGCGTTCTTACCCTGAGATTACACATAATTGACAGTAGCTTCTTTTAATTATATCGTGAAAATGCAATTTTTTTAGAATCTGTACAAAATTTACCGCCGACTTTAGTTTTATTTCGAAAATTTTTTTTTAATTTTAAAATCGAATTGCGTATTTGAAAATAAGGTTCCCGCACGAAATATAATTTTTTTTTGACTAATTAATATTTCTTTTTTAATTTTTTAACATAAAAAAAATTATTAGCGAATTGTGCTCAGTTTTTTATTTCAATACAAAAATTATGGAATACCACTTTAGTCCAGAGACAAAACGTTTCTGTATTTTCTAAGATTTTTGAGAATACATTTTAATTTCATATTCAGTTTGGATACCTACCTATCTACCTAAACAAAAATGTGTGTACGGAAAAAAAAGTTTCGTTAAAAAAAACTGATTAAAAATTTATTTATTTATATGTATGTATATGGAATTGTTACGTGCAATGGTTTATCTTTACAGCTTATATAAATCGAGTCAACAAATTATTATTTTGTAATAATATCAAATTATTTTGTTAAATCTATCTTTTTTTAGGGAAAACTTCTTAGCTGAATCTATAGACTTCTATACCTCAAGAAGTCTAGAACAACACATTCTCCAAATATTAAATCATTTATATACTATTATGAGCAGTCGTTATTACAATCAAATCTATTGGGTTTTCTAGATTTTCTTGAGTTTCACTGTTTAGCTAATATTTTGTAGAATAATTATTCTTAATTCTAAATGCAAAATTTTCTTTATTCTTATGTGATAAGGTGTTAGATATTTTTTTCAACAAACTATAAAGTTCAAATTCAGTTTTGACTGATTCAGGACAATGATCTATCATTATAACATCAGTAATTTTAGCTCAATTTAACTGATTGAAATATTTACAAAAAAAAAAGAATAATAACTTGATGTCGTTAATAATTTGCCCAAAACAAAAGTTTTATTAATTGAAATATTGTTTCATGAAATTTCTAAAATATTTACATACATAAATATGAATTTTCAAACAATAAATATATAAAATATATCGTAAAACAAGTTTAAGTTATAAAAAAAAAATATATAGATATTTGTTCATATAATGTTCGTATACAGTGTATATGTATAGTGGTTTTTGTTAAAAGCGTATGTATTTTACATTTATACGCAATGGTATTGTCATTTTGCCATATATTTTATTCAGACTCAGAAATGACAAATTTTCAATGCCGAACTTCAATTTACAGAATTTTTCTTTTAACCTCATTTTTACTAAAAGAAATCCCCATTTTTGTGTTATCAACGGACATCTTATGGTAATCAAAGTTCAAGCCTTATGAAATATCGTTATGGACAATGACGTGTTAGAATATTTTTTTCTATTTTGGACAGTTTTTTTTTCAGCTTAAAGAATATTAAAAATTTTATCTAAGAATATTACAAGTTTTAGCTCTTTATTTTGGACTGTTTTTATTTCAGTTTAAAGAATTTTACAAAATGCAAAAAGACCCTTGAAAATTTATCAGATTTTGTGTCGAGAAAACATCCTGTATGTAAACTTTCAATTCCAGAAGAGCAATATTATACATAACATATATACAAACATATTATATTTCGAAAAAAACTTAACGATTAACGAAATATCTCATTTATTGTTCGCTATCATGATGTTTGTTAAGCATAAAAACATATAAACCAAAAATTATGCTGAGATATGAATTGTGTATACTCACCTACAACAAACTTAATGTATAGAATTGATATTAAAAAAAAATTGAGCATAAAAATACAAAAAAAATCTCTTTTCCTGTGTTGAAAATTTGAAAAATTTTGCGATACAAGCAATAACTCAAATATTTATCTGATAATATTTTTAATGCAAAATTTTTTATTTGTATCATAAAACAAAATTGTTATTTGGAATTGGATTACTTGTTTCGCAAATTGTATGCAGATGACGAGTACTATAGTTGCATCGCATCCATGTCTTCGATAAAATCACCAAATAACTAATGTTACTTATACTTTTTTTTTGGTAAACAAAAGGTAAGTATATTAAAATGACAGAAGATTTATATATACATATAATAGAAATTCCTAAATACCTCAATTTATCTTATCATAAAAATTAAAAACCAGTAAAAAATAAAAACTGAATTTATTTGCATTTGCTTGTACCTATCATTTATTTTCAAAATACATAATAAATCATGGTGAAGAGTACCAAACAAAAAAAGGGGCTCGTCGGTACTGGTTTTTATACTTACCTTCTTAATACATGTACATACAGTACATACACATAAATTCCAGAAAAGTTAATAATTTTTTTTTTATGTTTGCGTAAAAAATATGCAATTTACTTTGAAATCAATGAAGAAGCAAGATTTTTATGTAAAAAATGAAAGGAAACTTTATTGTCTGGCGTGGTATTTGTTTATCATACATACATGCCGTGTTTTGGTATTTATTTTTTTAAGGGTAATTTTATACTAATTTGTGAATTTTTTTTTAGGATAATAAAGAAACTTTGATGTAATACTTTAATCTGAAAATAATAATTCTAATGAATTTAACATTTTATCTATACCTAGTTAATCCATAAATATTAAAACAGATTAATATTCAAATAATTTTGGTTAAGTCTGTTTTTGAATATGTTAATAGATATATTATATTATAACCAAATTTTATAAGAACTTTTTCAAAATTATCGCCTTTAGTTTATTTTATTTAAAAGTTATTCTCTTTTATTACTACTTTTAAGTTCTCATAATAGTGCTTGTTAAAATAGTATATGGTAATGGTAAAGGTAATGTAACTTCTCGGACTAGAATCACAGATAATCGGAAATTTAACAAAAACTTAGAACCTCAACAAGGAATGAGTAATAATAACTCACAGCATTAAAAATAAAACTTCATATGGTTAATAGAAAATAGTTATAAAAAAAATTAAACTGTGTAATATTCTAATATGCATCTAAAAATTGTCAATGATGCAAGTAAATCATTCTGTCATTCTGATGAGTCCCAATCTTGATACCTGGACGTCATTAATCTTCTAGTAATTTCAAGTAAAAATATTCCCAAATCCCATCTCAATTAATAAAGATTTTTTAAGTACATACAAATAAAAATATCAACTCTGAGGGCTTAACAACCTCGTTAAAATCCTTCCAAAATTATTTTTTTAAATAAGATTCAAGATACGCATTTATTATAGAATTTTCACATTGAAGTTTGTAATTTTTTTTATTACGACACATGTATATGCTATCTATTCACTAGTATGTATTGTAGTGTATGAGTGTATACACACAAGTAAAAATAGACAGCCTTGATTATATTATATAGCTTATTTATACATGGATATCGTCTCTTGACATGCACATAATGTAGCTGGACAAATTTTCAATCAAAGATATGATTTTTCGCAATTCTGACCTAGTTGGATAGTAAATCGGCAATGTGTTCTTTGGTTTTTTTATCTTTTGTTTATAAAATAAATAACATTTCGATGAAAATTGTAGAAGTATTTTGAAGCAGGTCTGAATTTAACGTTGTAACTGACACACGTAAACGCCGAGAAATGTCCAAAAATATTTACTTCTATCACTTTTTTAGGCCTTCAGATTATCACCATTTATACAATTTAATATAACTTAGCTTTTGTATTACGCCTACGGAAGTTCCGGATGTAATTTAGGTTGCTTTTATCTCCAGTATAAGATACTCTTTTGAATGCCTTTCCATTAAAATCAACTACCTATATAAAATTAATAATAAAATATGCATTGTACATATTGTTTATTCGAGTGCAATGTTGTTCAAGTGAATTTGAAACCTATTATTTATTTTAACGTCTGTTAATTTTTTGAACTACATAATTATATAAGTACCTTACCTACATTAATTAAAAGCAAAACATAAGATGATACATATCAACTCAATAACTGAAAAACTTAAGGTGGTTAAGATAACTGCACAAAAGAAAGCAAAACAAATTTTTTTTTTAAACGAGTCTTGATATAGATGATGTGTATAGAAGACCATATAAATGGGTACACACGCATGAAATAGCGAAATTTGAGGCGGAAAACAATTTTTCACGAAACAATTATTGAGCACAAGAGTTCAAGAGCTAAATGTACATTGACAAATCAAAATCAAGTTCTACCTACATAATAATCGTATAAGATTTTATAATTAAAAATTTTATATTTATTGGATATTCTGCTTAATGTATATCTTTTTCGGTGATTCTCTTTTAAAAATATTAATAGATTTAATTCTTTTAATTAATGAATGAAAATATTCTAAACTGACCTAAGCTAACGCAATGAAAAATTATGAGCGTTCATAACGTATGACATAAAAAAATTTCGTTGATTAATTCCTAGAAATAAGATCTATTTCACCTTACGTATACACTATACCTACATACAGTTGAGTGCTTTAAGTTTATTTTTATCTCATATAATATTAATAATTATTTGATTTTTTTTTTATTCATTAATATTATTCAGATGAAACAAATTCATATAATTTGTATTTTCTATTTTTTTTAAATATATCTTATAATCTATTTTTTGTTTACAAACGACTTAAGATTTTTCAATTCCATTATAAAACTCATATCGTGATTAAAGCATAATGGTAATAGATATATGAATATGTAAAAAATATGGTTTTTGGTTATATATTATCAACAAAAAAAAAAGATTCAAAGACAAGACCTACATTCAAGTTAATAGAGAACTAAAATTTTCAAATAATTTGTTTAAAACGGCCAAAAGCTAGATTTTGAAATATATTTTTGGAATTTTTCAAATATGCAATATAAAAATGATTATATGGCACTCATCGCAATCATTAATGTAGCATCAAACTTTTATTTGATGTTCTGTGTATTGTTTTTGTAAACATTATATATAAATTTAAAAAAATCGTTGTGTATTTTCTTTTTGTTTCTTGTTAACAATCATAATCTTAGATTTTCATTTTCATCCCATTCATTTTTTTTTTATCTTTGTACTTGAATTCCTATATCTATTTTATCTTGAGGCACATTTGATAACAAGTATTGTGTAAAACTTTTAATCTTCATCTACACTACATTATCATATAAAGGTCTGACAAAAATAATTTTAGAAGCTTTATAAACATTACACTATCAAAAAAAAACGGGTTTTTTTTAATATATGATTTATACCAATTTATTCAGATACCAATTTTGATTCAAACTCAATGTCAGCACCTCCGCACCTCTTCGCATCCTTGGGCACAACAAAAGACTAAACATTTTTTAAGTTCCCTCATAATCTACATCTAATTATCATGGGAATTAATTTTCAGCCCCAGTCCGATTCCTTGGACTCAATCGGGATCTTTCTATTTTTTTTAATTTCTTTCTAAAAACATCCGTTTTCTCACATACTATTTTTTATCGGAATACATTCAAATATAAAAAAATTATTAATTAAATAAATTTTCTTAAAAATAATTGCTACTCTTCCCCGGTTGAACTGGGAGAATCCCACACTTTGGCTTGGCTGAAAGTGAACGAGATGCGTATATTTTGGGTTTCAATCGATCAAAAACGGTCAAGTAGTTTATTAGTTAAAGCATTTAAGTGCGCGACAGACAGACGGACAGACAGAAAATGAAAACATATATTCCGTATTTTGATTTTTGACAACTTTGTTCGTATATTTGGGTTTTATTCTAATTTCTTTTATATAGGTACTATAATATCAGGCGACTAACAATAATAAAATTTTTATTTGCTATTGTGTTGCCGAACACGGACGGTGTAGAACACATTGGGCACAGCCGCCGCTCTTTGTTTACTTTATTATATCAATATGTAAATAAAAACAAATTTAATATTCAAATTATAATGTATTAGTTAATATATTATTTTGTCTTTAGTTTATTTCCAATTTCATTGTCAAGGTAAATTACAATACAGAATTGTTGTTTATTATTCACAAAATAAAATAAAAAATTATATATGGATGGACTTTTTAAATTACATATATACGATTTCGTTGAAAAGCTACATTACTTTTGTTTTGCCTGGTTAATTTCTTTTTTAAATTTGTATATATGACATGAGTTCAGTAACAAATGAAAAGCTTAAAATCTACTATTTTTAAGACACTACAGACTACATACACATTATATTATGAAAATCCACTACTTTTAATTTCACTGAGCTGTTACTTTTAAACATAGAAAAATTTATTTTTTAAATATAACACTATAAATTTTTCAAGCTAAAACAATGTTTAGAAAAAATTTTCTTATAATTAGATAGAGAAACATTATAATGTTGCAGGTAGAATAGAAAAACTATTTTTTTTTTTTCATTTAATTTTATTTTAGAACTTACTTATAATTCCAATAACGGTTTAATGCGCAATGTGTCTTATTCTTTACAAACTACCATTTCCGTAAGCACTTAAGAGAAGTATAAAATGAGAGTTATTACCTACAACTACATACAACAATATAATTACGTAACCTATGGACTTATTTCTTTTCATTGATGTTATTTTTAGTATCTATAGGAATTTGCTTTTAATTTAAAACAATTTTTTTAAAAATATCAATTCATAAGTTTGATCAATAAATTCGTCAAAAATTAATAATATTTTATTTTTTACAATTTTAACAAATTTTATTTTTTGAATAATTTCTATAAGTGAACATTATGGAGGAGACCAAAGTTATTCCTGTCACAATTCAGCCGAAAAATGTGTATGGTTTGCGTTCCGAAGTAATTGGGAATATTCATTTCAACCTAAAGCAAGAAGTTATTTATCCTGTTGAGGGTGTTCTTGCTTTTCATGATTATGTTTCAAACAAACAAAGATTTTTAAGGTTTTAAAATTCCTGTTTTCAATCATGACGATCTCATTGAAGTAATAATTTTTTAACGTTTTCAGATTTGCAGAGCATACAGTACCACTTATTATAGCAATTAGTCCTAATCGAAAAATTCTTGCAGTTTTGGAAATAAATAATTCAGATGAATTAGATAAAAAACAGTTACTTGAAAATCGATTTTGTAGCAATTAATAGAATTTAAAAAAAAACTTTATTAATTTTTTAGGCAAATATCAATATATGATTTAGCAACACTAAAAAAACGTCGAAATTTTAACATTCCATTACTAAATTCAACGGAAATGACGTATTTTAAAATTGCCTCTATTCAATTCTCTCACGATTCCAAGTCTCTGATATGCTTGACGAAACCACCTGAAGAACATCTTATTCTTTTTTTTTTTGATAAGTCTGATACAGTCATAAAAGGTAGAATAGCAGGTTCTAATCAACGTGGTTCTCATGATTCTGTAGCTTGTAATCCACAAGATGTAAATCTTTTTGCAATTGGAGGAGATAATGTGTTTAAACTGATGTCGAAATCTGAAAAAGGTTTTACAATGAACATCACTTTAAAATTAGATAGGCCATTTCATTTGACCTCGATTACATGGGTCACTATAGACGTCGTTCTGGCCGGAACCACTAATGCAATGATTTGGCTAATTGAAGCTGGTGAAATTAAAATGAAATTGGATGCTCGAGAAGTCGAAATATTGGATTTGTTAAAAGAACAAGAGGAAGAAGGTCCAACGGAAAGAGAAGTAATATCAGAAACAGATAACGGTGACTCACCAAATCGTGTAGTATGTTTGACATCCTTTCCTAAGGGAGTTGCTTATGCAATATTCAATAAGGTGTATGTTTTTGAAAAAAGTTCTAAATATAAATATGAGAGAAAAACTGTTCTAACAATTAAAATTGATATTTATCCGGAGTCAACATATCAAATAATGAATTTAGCACTTAATTCACAACAAGATACTGTAATTGTTACAGCAAAACATAATCAAATTTATGTTGGTGTACTTATTGTTCCAGAAAGTTTGAAAACTAAGCATTTACAGTTCAGAACTTTAGGAGAATATATTCATATTGATGAAATTGCAGACATTTCAGTGTGTTCATGGAAGCCTATAATTATGACTGCATGTAATCTTATTTTTGTAATAGAATATTTAATTTAGTGATATCACAATTAAGAATACTTTTTAACTGAGAAAAATTGCAAACTATGATTAAAAAATGATAATTTGGGAGACTTAATAATTGTTTTTTCCTCTTCTATGGGAAACAAATAAATTAAAATGCCCTTGATATAAAATAAATTCAAACAGATATATAAAATAGATTCAAACAGAAATCGCATAAATATTGTTCTTGTACTATACAAAAAATTAAATATTCTTTGATTTTTTCAGCTAAGGATCAAACTATTCGTATTTGGAATTACGAAACTGAAAAAATTGAGCTTGTGAAAAAATATCAAGTAGAAATCACTGTTATAGAATTAAATCCCAATGGATTACTAGCTGCAATTGGATTTTCAGATCAATTAAGAATTATGGAAATTTTCATGGATGACTTCAAAGTAAAAAAAAAAAAAATTAAATAAATCAAATTTTTCTTAAACTATTTTTTATTATACAGTACAAGTACATGTAATGAACCCGTACAATTTTCTTTTAAGATTATTAAAACGTACAATTTTCCAAGTTGTAAAGATGTAAGGTATTCATATTTGGGTCAATTAATGGCAGCAGCTCATGATAATTTGATATCTATCACATCTGTTTACAATTTAGAAACACTAAGAGTACTGAAGGTAATCTTGTTATAAATTCAACGGAATTCTTCGATGGATTGTTATTTCATTTACATTTACAGGGCCATAATGCAAATGTTTTGAGTATAGCATGGTCACGGGATGATAAATATCTAGTATCTGGTGGTAAGGAAGGAGCTGTTTATACATGGGATGTACAAACGGGAGCCAGAGTTCAGGAAGTTGTACAAAAAGGTGTAGAGTACCGATCATTGGCGATTACAAATTCTGATCCAATATCAATATATGGAGTTACAAGTTTGGGCAGTTTACGCGAATTATCAAATTCAGAAGTAATTAGAGAAATAAAAACACCATCAGAAGCTCCTTTGTTATCAATTTGTTTGTCAAGATCCGATTTGGTAATGTTTCTATCATCAGATCAAGGCCATTTGTACAATGTCCAATTGCCGTTTTTAGATGTAAGTTTCAAGTTTTTAAAATATAAAAGGAATTCGACGTTTGTTACTATATAAATAATTAAATACTTGAGTCCATCTCAAACAGTTTTTAAATTAAATCCAAAGTTATACAATTATACTAATCAATGTTGATCAAATTATTGTTTTAGATTTTTCCTTATAAATTTTTTTTCAGACTGGTGGCGGAACTTGTACAAATTACCGATTTTTTGATAGTGCAGTGACCAAGTTGGCTATTTCTCATGACGGCACACTGTTAGTGACGGCATCAAAACGAGGTACTTTAGCAATTTGGGTTCTCAAAAATATTGAAGGCCGAATAGCTTCAATTGATCAAGATTTACTTAAATGTGAAGAAGTTTTAGTCCCTCGGTTGGTGATGCAGGACAAAATAGAAACAATAATTAATTTAGAGTTAAGACTCAAGCAACAACTTAATGAATTTCAACATCAAATCACTCAAAATGAATTGTTTGATGCACAACAAATGAATGATATTCATAAAGGATATTGTTCAGTTATTGACGAATTAAAACTTAAGAATCAAGAAATGGAGAAACAGCAAGTTAAAGAGTTAAATAACATGAGTGAACAAATGGCACAAATTAAAACGGATAATGATAAGCAAATGCAATTGCTTGCAACCCAATATTCAGAAAGAATGCTTTCTGAGTACAATAAATTCACACATTTGAGAGAAAACATGATTGAAATGCGTGATTCATACGAGGAGAAATTGAGAAAATCAGCTGGATGTCTTCAGGATACAATCGAAGCACTTGAAACTGATTTTAAAAAACAATTACATGAGCGTCAGGATCTTATTCGAAAATTAATGCAAGAAATGGAAGACAAAAAGACTGAATTTATTGAATATTGCCGCCAAGTAGAAGCAGATAACGATCGAAATATGGTTGAGTCTCAACTTCAATTCGAAAAAAAATTAAAAGACGAACAAGATGAGACCTTAAAATGGCGTGGTGAAACGGGCATAATTAAAAAGAAATACAATTTAATGTCTAATGAGGCAGATGAATTGCTTAAGGAAATAGAAATCTTGAAGCAAGAGCTTACCAGGTAAACTTTGGTAGTACAGATTTTCACAAATTATTTATTATTCGTTTGTTTTTTAGATATAAATTTGAAATAGAAAAAAATCAACGAATTAATGAAGATTTGCGAAAAGAAATTGAGGAAAGAGAATATGTCATTGGAGAAAAAGAAAGACGAAATCAAGAACTTGTTGATAAAAATACCGAGCTTGAAAAATATAAAAAGGTATTAACTCATAAGATTAATAAACTAGAAGCTCAAATTGAACCAAGAGAACGTCAAATTAAGGAAAAGCGCAATCAAATTGTCGAAATGGAACATGAACTCGAAAATTTACATGAGAGTAATCTTAAACTTGAATTACAATTGAATGAATTAAAAGATAAATATATCGCAACCAATCACGAATTACAAACCGAAAAAAAACGCGCGAAATTCGCTAGAAATTATTCAACAAAAATTTGTTCTGAAATTTATAATCTTGCTGGACACCTAAATAAGCCAGACATACTTAAAAATGGAGTTCGTGATCTTTTTAAAAAATACGCCGATGATAAAGAGCTTAAAAAATCAGCTGAAGCAGAATTACAAATTAAAAATGAATTTCAAAGACAGCGAGAGCATTTAGAATCTGTAGTTTTAGCATGTAAACAAGGAGCTAATAGAAAAGCTGACAATGTTAGAACACAAAAACTACTTAATGATAATATTCTTTTAATTCAAGAATTAAATTCAGTTCGGCTACAATTAAAACAAAATCGGTTGCAATTAACAAATATAGAAACTATTATTGGTATTTCTTATAAAAATTTATCGCCTTTAGCACTTAAAATGAAAATAGATAAAGCAGTCACAGACGTCGGAAAAATTGAAGAAAAACATGAAAAAGAACTTTTCAAGTGTAACAATAAAATTTCGGAATTGGTGAATGAAAATTTAAGCTTACATCACCAAATAGTTACACTTACAAAAGATCTTGATGCAAAAAACCTTACTCTTTTTGAGATTAGAGAATTTTCTGAAACTGAATTAAAAAAATAATACCTAATTTTTATTTAAGTAATGGAACTATATATTCGTGTGCATGATATAATTGTTTTCACAATAAAAGTTTATTATCTTTTTTTTTTAAGTCCTTAAAAAACATTTATTTTTATTTCATTAGCTTTTGTTAACGTTAAATAAGATATTGCGCTTTGGAAAATTATTTTTACTTTGAAAATAGAAATTACCTATTTTATTATTGAAACTTTTTAATGAGATTTTCAAATTAGATTTTCAAATTGACTATTTTCTAAACAAATTATTCACCAAAAGCTATGTCTTCTAAGAAATAAGATCCCTCTAAAAATGAATATGAATAACGTAATAATTGAGGTATTAAATTGAATAATTTATTTCATTTCTCAGTATTTCATATAATTCAAAATTTTTTAATTCTTATTATAAAAGTTTTTAAAAAAAAAATAAAGTTACCATCAACATTTTCTTATTCAATCATCATCTATTATAATTAAATCATCTTTTTTATCATCAGTAGGTTGTATTCTCAAACGTTTGGTATTTGATGGTCCTTCTCCGTTATTTTGAAAAGTACTTCCTTCAGATGTAGGCTTACGTTTAATTCCATGAACACTGGAACTTACTTCAATGCAATCATCATCACTGCTGCTATCTAAATTGACAAGATCCTTATTCGCTAAATTTAAAGGTTTATTGCCCGCACCAGAGGAACTTGGTATCATTTCCAAATCTGAACTCAATTCAATTCTTGGCCGTTTTTCAACAATTTTACAGTCGTCGCTATCTTCATCGTTCATTTGTTCCCCATTTTCTTGGTTTTCTTTACCATCAGAATCGGTGTTTTCTTCTGATTTTGGTTTCAAATGTTCTGGATCAGCAATAACTTCAAATAATGGTTTGTCATATTCAGCATCGGCATGTGTAACAATAATACTGAGCTCATATTTTTGGAAAAAATCATCAACTTTTAAAACAACACCATCACAAATTCCCAATTCTTTCAATTTCTTATCATTGTTGCAATCAGTTTCTCCTTCTTCTGATGATATGACAATCACTCCTTTGACATCTAGAGTTACGTCCGGTTCAACCATATTTAGAGATTTAATTAAAACATCATCACGCAGTTCTTTTACAGTAAGTTTTTCAGTATCAACTTTAAGATAAACAGTTGGTTTGGCTGAACAAACATAACATTTAGGGTTCGGCGGATTTAAAACTGTAAATAAAAAAAAAATATTTTAACGTTAACTATAAAATTAAGGAGTTAATATGTAATAAAAACATTGATTACTTGACAATTCTCGTATTCGAGTATTTAATAAAAAAAATTTCGATTCTCTAGCTAGATTATATTTTTCATTTTCATGAACATAGCAAAGTTTTTCAAACAATTTTTTTTCGTAAACCATCTTTCGGTATATAGGTATTTTTTAATTTTTTAAATATTTATAAATAAAAATTCAGAAGCAAACAAGTTAATAAAAATACAAAATTGTCTTGATATTTGAATGTTTACAGAATAATTATTTTTGATTTATAGTTTGAAAAAAGTTTGAAATCAGTGATGAAGCCAAACTATTAAAGGTTATATTTCTAATAACTAAATCATATTTTATACATATTCAAAAAATAATTTCATCTTAAGTTAAATTTAATCTAATTTGTGACTTACATTTATCTGGTACAAATAACTGATTTCTAGGATTTGGCCGTAATCTCATGTAAACTGATTTACATTTCTCAAATTCAGAAAGTAAAATTTTAAAAGCATGCATTACGACTACTCCGGCAGTAATTGCATTTGTAGTCGCAATCGCTGGTATTATATTTCCGGCCATTGATTTAATATCAAATCGACTTTTTTGTGAAATATTAAAAATTCGTGCTCGAATGTTGGCACATGATGCAACAAAATCCATACCATGTTTATCATCTTTATCCCAAACTAAATGATCATCGGCCGACAATTTTTTAAATTCCGTTTTTAATGCTGTTATAGATTCAGAAAAATTTTTTCCACATTCGGTTAAGCTCCAGATTTTTTGATCTGGCAACAGAGCCGCTGAATTAATTTCCAAATTATTCATTTCCATCAATGAAATTTCGCTCCATTTAATTGGTTGTGGTGGGGTACGATTTTTCCATAAATTCGACATACTTAACAGATACTTAATATCGTCATGGAAAAGTTTGTTGTAAATTTTTTCAGGATCGTAATCAGTTGATTGAGCCCATTGCCGAGTATTAATACGATCTATATTGCCTCTTTCATTTGAATCAACTGCAAGGGCATCTGATCCAGCATTACCACCTGCTTCAGGATCAGCAGTATCTGGAGAAACTTCTTCATCCTCGTTTGTTTCGCCAAACAATTGATTAAACAAATGTTTTGCCCATACAATACAATGTATTGGTTCAGATGGAGTATTTCGTATGGTACAACCAGGATATGATTTTTGAGCAGCCTTTGGCTGACATTCATAACACTGAGTTAATCCTTTTTTAATTAATTCAACTTGACCATTATAACCGGCAGTGCCACTTTCAATTAATGGAACATCTGCATTTAAACACATACGATTAACATGATTTCGGGCCTGCCGATTATCCAATGCATTCAAAATCAAACTAAACTTTTGAAAGAAATTCACTCCATAATCAGTTCTAAAAAAAAGATAAAATAAATTATATTTATTACTTGTTAAAAATTATTAATGCACGAATTATTGAAGTTGGAAAGTCCATTTTTCAAGCTATAGGTAGGCCTAGGTATTTTTCAAATATCAATAGTAAATGTGTAGGTAGCTCTTAATTATGACACGAATGTAGGCAATCTGTTTAGAACCCAAGTAGGTAGTTTACTCAGCTGTTTATATTTTAATTAATAACTTTTTGTTTCCTTAATTTAACTGCCAATTATAAATAATTTAAGAACCCTGTCTCCTGTGGCCATCTTGATCTACTTACCTTTCTATCTAACTATGTAATAACCTACTACCTAGGTAGGTTGTTAAGGGTTTATAATTAATCAAATAATTAAGACAAATTTATGAAATATAAATGAACTTACGACGTAATACTGTCATGATAAGCTTTTATGTTTACTTTTGGATTGAAATCCAATGCACTTTGACGAGCAATTTCAGCTTTAGATTTACCGACGTGCTCTTTGTGAAATAAAAATTGTCGATTTAAATTGCTGACATCAATGGTATCCAGATCAATAATTTCAATATCATTAAATCCAGATAAAACTAAATTTTTTAATATTTCACAACCAATTCCACCGGCTCCGACAACCAAAATTTTGCTTGCTAAAATTTTCTCATTCAATTTATCCGAAAAAATACCGGGCTCAGCGGCAGCCATAACTGTTTTATTTTTGCAACCAACTCCTTTTCCTTTCGATATAAAAATAAAATATAGATATTTACTTCAAAAAAAATATGAAAATAAATATTTTTTTTTTATTATTATTCAATTATTTATAATTCAAAGAAATTTATAAGTTTTTTTTTTCTAATAAATGAATTAAAAAAGCGTTCCTTTTTCTCATCAAAAACAAAAATCTACAATTATGAAAGCGTTCTTTTCTTTTTCTTATGCCTTGTTCAGACAACAACTAAATCATGATTTCGTAAACGTGATTTGCGTAGATAATCATACTTTGAAAACCTGTGTGAACACGATTATGAACGAAAACAAAAAAAGTAAACAACATGAAAGCAAACAAAATAAAAACATAAATATTTTTTGCTACTCAAATTTTTTTTGTTTTGTAAATAAAGAAAATATGTCAAAAATAAAAGTCAAAAATAACTAGGAATGAGTGGAAATGGGTAACATGGATGGTAAAAAACTATAAACTCGTCCCTGAAATTTTTTATGATTTTCGATAATCATGATTTCCGATGACACTTTTTTGTATGAGCAAATCATAAAAAAAAGAATGATAATCACAAAAAGTAAGATTATCATGATAAGATTTCATTGTCTGAACAAGGCATTAAATAAAACACAATTTCAAAGGTTAACCATATAGTGGCGAAATAAGAACCCTATTGCAAAAAATACTTATCACTGTTTATACCGGGTATACATCTATTTTTCTTTCCGGAATAGTCAAATTCTTTCCACTTGTCATTATCATCCCACTGACCAATCACCAGACCGCCTCATACAAAAAAAAAGGAAAAAAATAACTAACCTTTGCATAAAAGGTCAGTTTGCAGACAAAAAAAGTTAGTTTGCAGACAAAAAAGGTCAGTTTGCAGACATTATAGTTGCCAACTTTTCTGCTTTTTCCTTGCTTTTTTCTGCCTTTTTTCTATTTTCAAAAGGTTGGCAATACAAATTTAAAAATAAACAAGATAAAAAAGAGTTTGTTTACACATCACAAAATAGAGTGTGTACGGGTTTCGTTAAGATGGCTTTAGGAAAAAACCTTTGCAGACAAGTGCAGATACGGCATAACCTTGCGATTTACAGAAAATTTGCAGAAAAAATCATATACCTAGTTTACATGATAGTCCAACCGTGGTTGAGTCGAAATGTGGTTGAAAAGAGGTCAAGTGTTTACATGATGTAGTCGAAAAGCATGTGGTTGAACTGTGGTTGAATTGAGTTTGAAAACAACAACAAAAAAAAACAAAACAAACAGCTGTTGCTTATTTTTAACCGGGTTAACCGTTTACATGGATAGAGTTAATTTAACCGAGCGAATTTCTTGGGTTGAGTTAGGTTAACCCAGGTTAACTCTACCACCGTTTACATGTAGTTGAACCGTTTCAACTCTCCATGTAAACTAGGTAATACTTTCCATCAATGCTTCCGTAAAAAAAAAAACAAAAAATAAATTGTCAGTGTCAAAAAATAAACACAAAAGGTACAATTCAAAATATTTTTGAAAATAAACAAGTTTTTTGTTTTTTTAACAACAAACCAAACCATTTTTTATAAGTGTGTCAGCGGTGTCCAGGGCTGCCAGATTGGGGAATTTTTTCCCCAAACTGAGGAAATTTTTAATTTCGGGGGAAAAAAAAAGTTAAAAAAAAACGTGGGGAAAAATTTGAGGAAAATATTTTTTTCTGAGGAAAATTTGAAGAAATTCAGAAATATTGTGCTAACGTTGGCAATCAACAATATTTAAAATTTCAGACTCGTAAACCCTAATGATTTTAATAAAATTTATATCATTACCATATTCGTCTACGTACGTTGAGCTCAAAATCTATTGTTGGAACTAAACTTTTTGATGTACAACGTATAGGTACCGCATAAAATCTGAACACAATAAAAATTTGAGGAAATCTTGCAAAAATAAGCTGTTTTTGGGGAAAAACTGAAGTGAGTAAAACCGTTATCCAATTTTTTTTTTTTTTTTAATTTAGGGTAAAAAAAAATTTTAGTACACAAAAATATAAAAAAAAATTTGAAGAATTTTTTTAAAAAAGTGTATATTTTGGGGAAATTTCTTGAAAATTTGAGGAAATTTAATTCATTCCATCTGGCAGCCCTGGCGGTGTCAGCCTATTTGCCAACCTATTTTCCAACCATGGAATTCATGGTTGGTAGTTTGTACGCTATTGCGAAACTTTATACGTGTTAAATGACCCGTTTAAATCGAGCTTTAACAAAGTTAAATAAACGATTCGTTATTTTTTATAAATTATTTTAATTCATCCTCTCGAATTGGCAAACTCCACTTGCAATTCCACAAAATTATAATAATATCGTTATGAGATATTAAAGTTAAACCAGAGAACGATCATAAGTGCTTCACCCTTAAAAAAATTTAAAAATTTCAAATTCCTAATGTATTTTGTTAGTGTAAAATTTCAAATTTTTTTTTGTTGTTGTGAATTTCAAATACACGCCTTAGAGCGTTTATTTGAAATTCACAACAACAAAAAAAAAATTTGAAATTCAAGTTCTGTCATTTTAATTGTCAAATCAAAAAAAAAAACATGCCAGATGAAAAAAATTTTGCAAATTTCCTGAGATTTTTCTTGTACAATAATTTTTTGTTCATAATTTTTCCCCGATATAATAAAATCCTCTAAATTTACGGAAAGAAAATGCTACTCTGGCAGCTTTTGTTATTAATATTTAAAATTTATGAAAAAAAGTGAAAAAAAGTGTTCACCCGAAAACTTTTTTTTGACATTAAATTACACTTACAAAACACATTAGGAATTTGAAATTCAGAATTTGAAATTTTTAAATTTTTTTAAAAGGGTGAAGCACTATAGATTTTTTGAATCCTCATTTTATGTCCCTTTTGGAATGGAAATGCTTATTACCCTGCTAGCTTTTGTTCACCAGTTTCATCAGTTACAACCACATACAAATCTATTTTTTAAGACTGTGTTGGTTTTTTCTTAGAAAATTGTGTATGTATTTTACTATTTACTATACGCACCACGAAGTAGTTTATAATGACAAAAAAACTACTTCCTAAAAAAGACAGATAACAAAAAAAATTTGTTTTTTATTCGGCTATTTAGTTTAGATTTCTACTTATCTGAAGTAGTTTAAAAGTAGTTTAAAAGTAGTTTTAAAAGTAGTTTTGAAAGTTTAAAATTACAGTACTACTGAATCACTCTTAAAAAAAAATCAAACGTAGAAGATTCTTTTTTATCGCAACGCAATTAAATTAAATTGAATTAAAAACATGGAAAATTGTTTTTTTATCAGAAAGATTGATAAAGTGTACGCTGATTTTAATTTAACCGGTAGAGCAGGAAAAAGAAGTTTAAATTCACTGAAGTAGTGAAGAAGTAGTTAAGAAGTAGTGAAGAAGTAGTGATTATAAAGTAATGAAGACGTAGTGAAGAAGTAGTGGTTAAGAAGTAATGAAGAAGTAGTGAAGAAGGTCTGAAGAAGTGGCGATTATGAAGTAATGAAGAAGTATTGAAGAAGTGGGGATTAAGAAGTAGTGCAGAAGTAATGAAAAAGTTAAGAATTGTCGATAAAATGAAGCATGTTCTGTTTCATATTAAAAGAGATAGTTGTTTGTACGTGGTAGTAAATGGGAGGAGAAAGTACTGAACTTTTTCCCGAGCCCATTCATAAATCACCAGAAAATTCACTATAAAAACAAATAAAGAATAAACGAGACTACGTGATTCAAAAGTATTTTTAAAGTACTTCCAAGCTAGCAGGGTATATTGTTTACTAAACCCAAAGGGAAGTTTTTAGCATGACAGAAGACAGACAAGAAAAAATAAAAAAATGGAAATTAAAGTTCGAAGTTGAATACCATACTGCGCTTCTTGCTTTTTTTTTTTTAACGAAGAAGGTTGCACAAAAAGTTTTATTTTTTAATTTTTAAAAATTAGATTATTATAAATATTAAATTTATTTTATTTATTTAATGTAAGTGAAAATTACTTTAATAAAAAATATCATTAAAACATTTTTAAGGGAAAGAGTTTCTTTAGTTTTTTTTTTTCAACAAATTTATTGTCGGCTCGGTCTGTTGGGTTTCGCTCCTTCGTCTTTCCGGGCCAAATTGGAAAAATTAATATAATTTATGACTTCAAATTAATTTAATTAAAAAGGACGAGGAAATTAAATTAACTATAAATGAATTAATTCGAATACAAAAATGTCTCCTAATGACAAAAAAAAATCGATACATAGAAAAAAATTGGCGGCAATTATTGTACCTAGTTCGAGCATTAAGAACAATGCTACCTACCTACTTAAGATAATAAAAATTTTTTTTTTCCAATTAAGAATTACTTTTGAGAATCAATAATTTTGTAGAAGCCAGAAGTGAGTAGATTAACATAGTAAATAATGCAAAATTTATGTTTTTAGGTTTCTGTATTATTTATGTTGCTCTATTCTCTATAACCAAAACTCTAAACATTTCCCGGTTAGCTAATAATGTCATGAACATAAATGGAGATGTTTACTTTATTATATACCTAATACTAGTACTGTTTCTTGTTGGATATACCTACCACCTACCTAGTAGGCGGCCGTGAATATTTGTTCTTTGGGTAAAAAAATAGCATTTAGGCAAGTTCATTGTATTTAGGTAGGTACCTAATCTACCTACCTACCTATTTCCTTAAAATCATAAGGCAGAGGAGATGGACATGTATCTAGAATACCCTATACCTTTACCTAAATATTTAGCTACTACCAGATAAAGATACCTACCTAGTAAGTACCTTCATATCCACAAAAATACAGATTGATATAAAAAATTTATTATTAAATAGGTAGCTAGATATAAAAATACAGAAATTTAAATAAAAAAGGTGGTTATTAAGTTATTTCGAGGTCAGCCAAATTGGACACCTTCTTACGTAAGTATGATTGTGCTTAATACTAATGCTATGAGCTATTAGAGCTTATAGAGTTATATAATAGGTCGATTAAGGAGCCCATAAGTTTTTTAAATTCCAAAAAGTAGGTCTCGAAAGGCCTTATTTCTAGAAATCGTGTTTACGTTGGAAAATCGTAAATTTTGTAGTTTTGAATCATTATTTCATTCTTAATATTATGTACATAAAATATATTATAAAAAATTTAAAACAATTCTTAGTTTCAAAATATATAAAAACTTAACTATTTTATTTAAAAACTGATTTAACGATTAAAAAAATAAAACAAAAAATATCGTAGTCTTAAATTCTCAATGGCTAGAAGAGGTGAGTATTAAAATTAGTTAGTGCTGTTGCCTTGTATAGAATAGTTGTAGGTAGTATAATCGTTTTTTTTTTTTTTGTTTTTACTCATAATATATCACTGAATAATAATTAGAGGTTTATAGGCCATTAGGGAATAATTATATTCCCGAATTCACTGTAATGATAATTATTTTCAAAATCATTGATTGCACTCATATTTTTATTGGAATGAAATGGATTATAGGATTTTCGAACAAATTTAATTCATAGTTATTAGACGGATTTCGCACTTCTAAAATATATTTATAATTTATAATTTATTTATAATAAATGAAAAAATTTCTCTGTTATTGAGTTTTTTCTGTAAATAATTTTAATCCTAGCTAGAGAAATATATTATTCTATGAAAATCTTAATAGATTAAAATTGTATTTAAAGTAAAATACCTAGTAAAAAAAAAAAAATTAAATAATATGTACTAATTTTTTGGACCTATTCTCTTACAAGTAAAATATGTTTTGACATTAAATTACAATTAAAATAGCTGGAGCAACAACATTAGTTCTGTCATTGATCTAGCTACATAATTAATTACTACGATAATTAAAACCGGAAATTAATTAAATATAAATTTATTGGGTATTGGTTTTTTTAAAATTTAGAATACAATGTTATCTATTAAGTTAATGAATTTTGCATTGTAATCGTATGTAATAAAGTAATACATACATTTTTTTATTAATATGTATAATATATATATCACGAGACAATTGGAGTCATTAATTTATTTTTAAATCGTATCATTAATGGAGAAAATTTTTGAGATCACTAAAGTTTTCCTCTCTCTCTTTAAAATTTTAAACTGATTTGTTTTTTCTTAATTCATTTAATTTTAGGAAGAATGGAATTTGTGAATATTCCTTTAGTACCACAATGGAACTTAATATCTAGTTGCGCTTCCACTCCAGACGATGGTTTCCTTTATATCGGTACAAAATGTATTAATTACGTATCAAATATTCAATATAAAAAGGTTGATGATAATAGTGATGATAATGATTTACATCAAAATCATAAAACATTAACAGTTTTACCTCCGTTAATGAAAGTATTTCATACCAGACAGCGTGTTAAATGTTTGGATTGTGATCCAGATTGGTCGAAGACTAAATATTTTTCTGTATTAGCTGATGATAATTCTGTTCAAATTTGGGATTTTGATGAATCAAAAGCTAAATTCGGTCATAAAGCGCACATTAAACAAGTTCACGGAGACGGTGATGGTCCACCATTAGAAATGGTTCGAATTTGTTTTCTCAAGAATCGATATGTTTTATCAATAGATTCCAGTTGTCTTGTTATGTATTGTGTACAATCAAATACATATACAAAGCGAAAACGTATAATACCATTAAAACATGAAATATCAATAATAAAAGGATCTACATATGATGAGAATATAATCGCAGCTGGTTCAACTAGAGGGTTAATTTTATTAGCCGATCTAAAATTAGAAACAGTATTATGTACATTACGGGGTCATGACACAGAAATAACATCGCTAAGTTGGGTTAGAATATTGAATGAATCAAATAGCTCTACGCTTTCATCGCAAGTAAGTCTTATTAATTTAGTCTCAAATTGTCTAAAATCAAAAAAAAATGAATAAAAACAGCTCGAAGCAATCGAACAAATATGCATCGTTGATCAAATCTGTATTATTGCTATTTCTTTTTTTCCAAATTATCTTAGTTAAGTGAAATTTAAAATGCATTCCAAGCTATAGTTTTAATGCTGCTAAAGTTATAAAGTTTTTATTTATTTTAAATAAGATATTATAACATCGTACTTTTAGAAAAAATAAAACACATCATACTGAAGTACTTAGCTTTTTTTTTTATTTGATTTAAGCATTAATATAATTTTTATTTTAGGTTATCACTATTATTCCTAATACAAATAAAAAAGATGTAAAATCAAATCAAAAACTGCCATTAAAAAGAAATCAAAACGATGATATATTCGATATTTATGACTATGACTATTTAGAAAATGAATTTGGAGCGCCAGCTACCAGTTATTATAAAGAAAATACTAATACAGAGGAAGCGGAGAAAATGTGTTCAGATCCAAATGGAATGAATGAAAATTTTAACTATGAAGAAGCTTGCCAAAATTTAAAAGAAGATATAATTGCATTAAAAGATGGAAAAGATTTGAACAATTCGAGTGCCAAACAAGTAACATTAAAAGACTGTAAAGAAGCAGTTCAAAATTTAGCGCCAAACTCAAATTCTTCAATATCTTGTGCATCAGGTAGCTTAGAATTAATAGATCAGAGTACTGATGATGATGAAACGTCAGCAGATGTTAATGAAATTATTCATAAAGTTGATATCCATAGAGAAGGAGAAACCAATCAAAATGTCACACCAATAAAATTGGAAGAAAATTGTAAAGAAGAAAAATGTTATAACATATATTTAGCTTCTGGAAGTCATGAATCTACCATATGGATATGGGATACAAAAACCGGAGCATCTGTCGATAAATTGAATCTTAAGAATTCTTCACAAAGTAAAACTTAATATTTATCTGTTTCTGTTTAATTTACATTTTAGGGAAAATTTTCTGTGTTCAAAACAATTCAAAAAATTAAATGTTATATACTTTTTTTTAGATTCGTTCATCGAAGTATGCTGGTTAAATGATTATACTCTAATTACCAACACCAAATCTGGTGAACTAGTTCAGTGGAATCGTGTTTTTGATCCAAAAAAGAAGTTGGCTTTCAAACAAGATAAAAAACAATTTTCCCAGAGAGGTGTAGTTTCTCTAAGCAAGTTAATGAATTCTGAACGGATCTGGACAGTTTCATTTTATAGAGAAATTATTTGTGAAGATTTGAAAGATAATAAAATTATTGCCAAATATTCTTGTGCTTCAACAAATATTACTACTATTAGAGAGAGACCAGATGACATGAACAAGTACTTGAAATGAAAAAAAATATTGAGGTTATTACTTTTAAAACATATTTATTCACATTTTAGAATTGCATTTGCTTGTGCTGATCGTAGAATCGGAATTTTAAATATTTCAAATATATCAGGATCACATATTTTAATTGAAAATTGCTCAAATAAAATTGATTCTGCAGTTATGGCATTATCATGGAGTGGAATTGATTCCTTGCTGGCATTTGGAACCATGGAAGGCCGTGTAAATATTACAAAATTGTCAATTAAGATAATATAAAAATTTTAAGGCGTTGCTATACTAATTTTTTTTTTTAATTTTAAGATTGGCATAATTGACACAGAAAAACCTTCAAATGTTCCTTTTCTAATGAATCCATTTTGTGGGAAACCTATTTATTCAATACAATGGGTCGGCAAACAATTATTTGTATGTGGAAACAGGAAAGTGGCTTTTTACGACACTAACAGGAAAAATAAAGGTATACATTTTTTTCTTTAGTAAACATAAACAATATTAGTTGATTTTTATACGTACTAAAACTTTAGATCCCTATGTATTGCACGAAATTGATGACGCTTCTTCAATTTCTGTGAACAATAATCTTCTTTTGGTTGGTACACAATCTGGAAAGTTATGTTTATATCGAGTATCATCCGACAACCCCTGTAAATATGAGTTTTTATCAGAACATCAACTTAGTACAAAATATATCAGTGAAATTAGTTGGAGTCCGATAGCAAGAAATCGCTGTGCTGTTGTGTCATATTCTAACAGTCTTTGGATTTTTACATTAAAAAATGGAGAAATGTCATTAGGTAAATATTATTTCAACATTGTATCACCTACCTTTAACATTTGATATCCTACTCTATGATGTTTATTTTTCATAAAATAAAAAGTGGAAAATTTTATTTTTTTGATGATTATTAATTCCAGAAAGATCATATTCGATGGGTGATATTAATTCATCTGGAAATGCCAGCGTTAAATGGTCTAATCGTAATGAAAATCTTTTACTAACAAGTGGTTTCGATGGTGCTATCAGAATTTGGGATTTGAGTAAAAATTTAGCAGATCGTCACATATTTTTAAAGCAATTCAATTGTCCAATGTTGTGTGGATTATTCGCACCGCTTGATGAGAGCGTAGTTATTTGCGCCGGAAAAGCAACATCAATAGAAATGTTTGATATTCGTAAAGAAAAACAAACAGAATTTACAGCAGGAGTATCATCTAAATTAGGTCGACGAGGAGGCCACAAAGAAAAACCAATGTCTGATGTTCAATGGGCGACAAAAATGATTGTTTCGGGAAGTGTAAACACTTCGAAGGAAAGAAAACGTAATCGCAAACGAATGTCTAACAAAAGTAAGATAATTAGCACAACAGAAGAATCAGAATCAAAAGAAGTTATTCAATTGATGGAACAATTAGATTTGGAAGCTCACACAAAACAGGAAAAGCAAGAAGATTCTTCTGGTTGTTCAGGAGCGTTATTTTTAAAGGTAAGTTTTTCAAACTTTTACATTCAAGCTTTTTTTATAATTTTAATTTCTAACCAGGTTTTCATTTCAATTTACTATTTACATACCACATTTATTATTAATTTTTTTTATTATAGAATCACTCTACAATGCTTCATTTAATTGCTAAAGAATCAAATAAAGATGCATTAGAAAATTTAATGAAGATTTTACAAGAAACAAATTCAGAAAATGAAATTAGAAGCAAAAGACTTTTATCAATGAAATTATTTGGTACTAGACAAGACATTCAAGAGTTATTAGATGATGAACGTGAGTAAACAATCAACTACTTTAAACAAAATTAATTTTTTTTCTTTTTTAGTAAGGAATCATTATACGTCTGGAACAAAATCGATTGCTAATGTATTGATTCCTCAAATAAAGGGCGATCTAAAAGATGAAATTTTGAAGTGCGTTCAAAATAAAAAATTAACCGAATGGCATGTTTCGTTGGCTCCAACAATTTCATATGAGTGAGTATGTTTTTTTAATTAAAAGTGAATTTTTATTAAAGTGGATAAAATTTCGTTTTATTTTTGATGAGACAAAAAAATTGATTTTATTTCTTTTCTAGTTTCTGGAAAAAATGTTGCGTGGCATATGCGCATCAACTTCTTGAAGTAGGACTTATATTACAAGCTTCAACCTATTTATTAGCTTGTCATGACATGAATGAAGTTATACAACAATTTTTGAATGGAAATTATTACAGAGAAGCTTGGGTTATAGCAAAAATTTACAAAGAATCAGATGATCCTATTCTACATGAAATATTAGAAAAATGGATTTCATATTTAGAAATGAATGGTCATTTCGAAGGTGCCTCGTTGATGTAAGTGTCGTAATAAAAAGATCAGTAAAATCTTTGGAAACCTTGAATTCAAATCTTAGTTACTTAAAGTTCTGCTCTATTGAAAAAAAAATCATTTCCAACATGCATAACATTTAACTTGATTTTTATTTTTAGTTGTGCTCTAAGTAAACAATACAGAAGATGCCACACAATTTTAAATAAAAGACAAAAGCCAACTGGGGAGCACTCAAAGATATTAGATTTTTTAAAATTGAAGCTTGAGAAAAGCAATGAATAAATTTTTATGGGTACATATTATGATGTCCTTATAAAAAAAGTTAAATTGGTGCAAAACTCTTATTCCGTCATGTGATTACAATGAAAGGAAATTATTGATCCAAGCTTAAATGAAATGAAATGGAACTTACAAACTTTATAGTCACAACTTTTTATAAAAATATTTTATTATCGAGTTCACTTAATGTTCTGGTATGAACTTAATTATCTTCCTTCTTTTCAAAAATAAAAATGATATTTATCAATTACATAAACAATTTTTATGTGTTTGCTTCAAGTTTTTTAATGCCATTTCATTACTTTACTTACTTCCATTTTTGGGTTTTTTTTACGTCAATAGTAAGTTAAATGATTTCGTATAATGCTATGAAGCAGCAAATTTCTTCCGACATTTATATTATATATAACGCTGTGTTTTAAAGCTATAATCATTTTGCAAATGCCTTTTCTAAATGGAAAGAAATTCGAAATCAATTACATTTCTAAAAAAAAGTGGAAGAAACTCGATATAAAAAATATACAGTCTTTTAGTAAAATTATTACGGAATAACAATCACATTTTTATTGAAATTAAAATTTTATATCATTTGCAATCAAATTTAAAGAATTAAAAATAACTATTAATTATATTAATTAGTAGGTTGCACTTGTTGATTTATTTAGTTACTTTCAAAATTGTTCTTCAATTAAAAAATATGATAAAGAATATTACTATTATTATTATTATAACCGTTTTGAATGCTCCCAATTTTGAATTTTTAAAATATGTAAACATAAAAGTAATACATTAAACAAATACAAATATTATTCTGTTATTAAAAATTACAATTATGCAACGATAAATTGTTTTGAAAACTTTTTTTTAATAAAAACATAAAAATTTTAAATAAATTTTTTACCAATAAATTGTTGTTTTACTTTTTTAATTTTTGCTACACATATTGCTAATAGTTATAATAATGGAATAAAAGCGTATTTTTAATTAAGCGTTGATTTTTGAATGATCACCAAACAGATGTTGAAAGTATTTTTTGAAGTCAGTCGTAAAAATATAGAAACATTTCGGAGATATATACTATACATATTTATTTTTAATATAAACTGATTTGAAATTTCAAAAAAACATATTTGATGAAATCTAAGAGTTCATTTATAAAATATAAAAAAATTGCATTAACATTAAATTAAAAAAAGTTAAATTTAGGAGTAAATTCTATTACTGTGTTAATACTGAGTCACATTCTCCTTTATTAAAATTGCGTCATTTTTAAATCCCTGACATTCTAGCAAATCTCATAATGTGTTCCTGATTTGTTGGAGATTCAGTTTGTTGTTCAACTCTACACCATTGCCTAAGAAATAAAAAGTTTTTATTTAAATTGTCGGCTTTTAAACATGCCTTTTTGACTTCTTTTTTAGCAAAATGTAATAAAAAAATAACAGTTTTATTTTTAAAATGTCGAGCATGTCAAAAAACAAATGAAGAAAGGCATCAGGCAACTTTTTACAAAAGAGCTGGAATATTTTTGGTTTTCTTTCAAAATGTTGTGAAAAAAATCATGTGTAAAAAAAGTACTAAAGGCCACTTAAATTTTGGATGTTAACCAAAACCCAAATGTTAGAAAATGTTGTACCTTGTTTCTGATGATCTCCTTATAGCTTCCAATACAGCTTGAACATATAAACCGTTTTCGAAATTAGCTGCAGCTTGTACGGGTTCTTTGACCCAGTTTGATTCACGCTGTGAAAATGCTTCTTTCAAAGCTACAATCATTTTACACAAGCCTTTAATATGCGGCGGTAGTAATGAATCAGAAGTGGAAAAATTTAAATCTTGTACATCAACATAAATAGCTTCTTCCTTAGTTTTAGTTACATATAAATCACCACCGCGTACATTTAAATGACCATTACGACCACATATTAAAATTTCTTGTATAAAAACATTTGTAGTAGACACAGTATGACTATGTAAAGAAGCCGTTACCAATATACCACCTTCTAGCTCCATTTGGAATGTCACAAAATCCGGTGCTGATATTTGTCTAATACCATTCACTTGTTTCGTTTGTTTAGTATAAGTTCGAACTATTCCATGAACTCTAATCGCCTTTTTGTTAAATAAAAAATTAATCAAATCTATTACATGACTACCGATTAGGTTTAATGCGCCACCTACAAAAAAAAAATATATATAGGAATAATTTAAATTTTAATATTGATAAATAATTTTTATTACCACCCATAGCTGCATCACACATCCAATCGAATTTATCGTGTAACAAAGTTCCCATTTGAACTCTTATATCGATCAGTGACATTTCCTCAATGGGGCCAATCACTTGATCTTGTAATGCTTTTTTTAAGTGAGTAATGGCTGGTAGAAATCTTAACGAATAATTAACTATTGATATTAGCTGTGGATAATAATTTGAGGCTCGAACCATTTTTAAAGCATCAATTTGATTTAAACCCATTGGTTTATCGCAAATAACATGCTTACCAATACCGAGTGCCTTAACCGAAACTTCAGCATGTAAATATCTTTGGAAAAAAAATGTAGACATGTAAATATTAAAAATAGACTTTGAATAACTTATGAATTGAACTTACGGTGCACAAATAATAAAAACTAAATCAACTTCTTTTCGAAGTAAAACGTCATCAATTTTATTGGTAAAAAATTGAATTTTCAAATCTTTTGCTGAAAAAAAGCAACACGAATATAAGAAAATGAATGCTTTCTGAAGTTGAACTTGATATTAAGTTCAAACTAGGAGATGTAAGTACCTACCTGCAATTTCAGCATCTTTTAAGCTGCGACCCCAAATAGCAATAATATCAAAACCTTTCTCTCTTAAAAGCTTTACCAATGTTGTTAACATTGGTCCTGTTCCGAAAACACCAATTCCTGGTAACATAACTCTCATAAAGATGTAGGTAAGGTACCTACTTACTTTTAATTATAAATTAAAGAAAATTAATTTATTCTGTTAACGTATAATTTTTTCGCGGTTCCAAGTATTTTTTTTTTGTTTTAAATTTAAATTGATTTTATTTCTTATTTTATTTTTAATCTTCTTTTTTTATGAATGAAAAGTTTTGTTATTGTTTTGAATTATTTTTGTGACGTCTTCTTATTTACTTGAACAGCTGTTCACAAAACTTTATCAAAAATTCTATCTGTGTATTTCTAGTTATTCTATCACTATTACGTAGATCAAACTCCAGCTTAATTAGAAGTTCAAGTATAGGTTGATATATTTATAATAGATAATACCTATTTTATTAAAATTAAACTTACTACGGAGTGATTCTTATTTGAAAATTTATACCCCATCTATGGAATTTGAGAATATTTTAAGTTCTACTAGTTCACTGACAACTTGGAAAAATTTTAATAATTAACGTTTCTTCAATTTAAAAATATTAAGTTTTTTAAAAGTACAATTTAACAAAATATCAATAATTTTATTCCTTGTAAAATAGTAATACATAGGTACATGTTTTCATTATTTTTTTTATTCACGCTTCAGTTTTTTCTTTGTATACAATAATACCCTTTTCTATCAAATCTGGTATTTCAACTGCAAGCCACGGTGCAAGCTAAAATGGAAAAAAAGAATTAGTACAAAACAATTTTTGTATACCAATATTATGCCAATCATAGTTTTAAAATTATAAAATAATCTCTTTTTAAAAAGCACAACATTTAGAAATAACCAAAATTCTAAGAAGTTAATAACCAAATTTCCAATATCTAAATAAGTAGCTTACTCCTAAAGCCATAGCATGTGCCAATCCAAATCTCGGTACATTTCTTGCCCATAATGGTTTAAAATGATCTGTTAAACAAATTTTCCCACCACGGTACATTTTTGCAGTTTTACCATCTAACTCAGGTAAGGCTATTTCTGGAGCTGTTGTCGGATACGTGACAGGTATCTAAAAAAAAATCAAAAGTAAATTTTGATGTTTAAATTAATTAAGGTAAAAAATATTGTTAGGAAATTTTGTAATAAAAAATGGTTGATAAAAGAGTACACGAAAAACATTGAATAATATTCCCTTATTGCAAACAAGAGCTGGACCTTGAGACAAGGATATTTGGGTGCAAAGACTTAAAGAGGAATAATATCAATCGATGATTAAATTTTTTCAAAATAACAAAGTTTCTATATAAAATAATAAACTTTTCCCGATTTAAAGTAATTGCAGGTTTCTAACAAATGATATTAAATAAAAATGATTCAAATTAAAGGCCTTCGAAAGTGTATTGTTGTACGTACTAAAATTAAGTTGTCGTCTCACGGTTTCAGTCTCCGTCAATTTAATTCGTAGGACCTAATTTTAATCTATGTAGGTAGTAGGGATTATTTTAAAAGTTTCATCATCATTTCCGATCTTGAAAAAATACCTACATCAAATTCTACATCAAATTCGTATTTCAATAGGTTGTGCATGTACCAACATTTACCAAACCATTTGGTTCCTAAAAAAAAATTAAATATTTCACAATGTTCCATCAAAATTTACACTGAACCAAAAAAAAGTAGGTACCTACCTTCTTTGTTTGATTCTAATCGAAACCAATCGCTTCCAGAATCTTTGTTATTTTGAACATATTTAATTAACGATTGATATTCCTCTTTAAGTCTTTGCACCCAAATATCCTTGTCTCGAGGTCCAGCTCTTGTTTGCAATAAGGGAATGTTACTCAATGTTTTTCGTGTACTTTCATCAACCATTTTTTACTATAAATTTTCCTATGAATTTTTAGTTTAAAAAACCTTGTTTTGAACTTTTTTTCCTGTAGGTATTTTTATTTTGGGATTGAAGATGAAGAAAAGAAGTTGAGGGTTGATGAATGATATACAATACAAACCACAACGTCACGTCACAAAAACAAGAAACTAAAATCAAAGTCAACATTATTTTGCTATCATTCTATTCAGTCAGTAATGAAATATTGTTGCCAACATTTTATGATTTGGAATTAACTAACTGAAAGCATGAATAAAACGCAATTGAGTTTTTTTACAAGTTAAAATTTTAATTGTCATTGATGTGTGATGTTTTTGAAATAAATTTACAAAATAAGCTCATCTCTATTATTTTTTTGTAATTTCTTTGCGAAAACTATTTTGATTCGTCTATAAAAAAAATTTGTATTTTTACCTCTCTATCAAATATCAATATATAGCCGAATATGCAAGTTAAGATGGAAGCTCGAACAATTTTAGCTTTCAAAATAAATTGTGAATAAAAAAGTTATTGTGAATATAAGATCTGTCAAATAATATAATTCACGTGTTTTTATTTTCATTCATCTTTTCTTTTTTTTTTTTTATAAATATACAAATTTTTATTTATTTTATAATAAAAAAAAATTAATTTAAAAAAACATGTCAATGCTAGCTGAACCGAGGCAAAAAAAGCGCTATAATTTAGTGCCACGAGGAAAAGCTTTGTACGAAGGTAATAAACCCAATTCAACCATCTCCAACTTTAAATTTTTTAATGCCTATCTATTGAAATTGAATTAAGTACGGTTCCATCCAAACGAGTGCATAAATAATTATTGCATTGCATTGCGCCTCATTTAATTAAAAGACGTATTTATAGTGCGTTCCGTAATCCCCAGAATACCCAGCGTAGGAATTTCCTTTTCTGCAAAATCCTATATGTTTTCTTTATAATGTAAGGTAGGTACTTCAACTTTCAACAAACCATTTAATGCTGGGTCTATTTGTTATTTACATTTTTTTTAAAATAAACTATAGGTAAGGTTACCTAGAAACTACGAAGGGCGTAAGTGCAGTTTATGTGAACCTCTCAGAAACGGTTGAAACTTGAAGGGGGGGTAGAGGCGGTGCCCAAACTTCCAAAACTGAAATCAGTTCTTGGGGCTCGCAAATCCCACTGACCAACCACTAGACCGACCGCCCGCCGCCCACCACCCCCCCTCTTGTTTTGGGGCACGCCCTACACTCTACAAAAAAATGGGGCAAATCGAAAAAAAAAAAAAAATTGCCCATACAAAATGTATGAAAATTTTGAGGGGCCATATCTCCGAAATGGGGCCCGAGCCCCAAGAACTGATTTCAGTTTTGGAAGTTTGGGCACCGCCTCTACCCCCCCTCCAAGTTTCAGCCGTTTCAGAGAGGTTCACATAAACTGCAGTTTAGCCCTACGAAGTATAAAGCAAGAACCTCGTTAATTAAAAATTATTTCAGTATCAAATGCGGGATCTCATTCTCATACCCACCTAGGTACCTACTTTATTATTTCTGATATTAAGTAAGTAAAACAGCCCGGTAAGCGTACATACTATTATCTATTTGTACAATTCATTTCTCCCTTTAAATTTTCTATAAATTTCCCCAAAAATTTCAATTAAACTAATAGGTATTAATTAATTTTTTAGACAAAAATCGATTTGGGGTAAAAATGCTTGAACGTATGGGTTGGAATAAAGATAAAGGATTGGGTGCCAATGAAGATGGAAATCGAGAATTTGTACGAATTCGCTATAAAAATGATATAGAAGGATTTGGTTTTACAGATCGTGATGATCAGTGGACAGAACACGGAAAACAATTTACTGAACTTTTACAATCTTTAAATAATTCTGCAGCGAATTCAGACGACGAAAAAGAAATTAATGAAGAAACGGAGTTAAGAACAGGATTTGGCTTTCAGTGCGGGCCGAAAATTCCAAAAAATAAACCCGAGTCTAAAATTAGTCAAATATCATTAGAAGAGCAGTCAAAAAATTCAAAAGTTCGTGTCCACTACAAAAAATTTACTCGTGGGAAAGATTTAACAAAATGTTCAGAAAAAGATTTAGCGAACATTTTTGGAAAGAAATCTCTAAACGACAATCAAGAATTCCTAAATTTCCAACCGTTAGGAGTTGAACATAAAAATGATACTAAATCTAGTGATGATGATGATGATAGGGAAAAAAAATTTGGTATTAAAACTGTAATCATGCCGACTTCAGTTACAGATTATTTTAAGCAAAAAATGGAAAATTTAAAACTTAAAGCGGTTGACTCAGATTTGACAAATTATACAAATAAAGAAGAAAATAAATTAACAAGCGATTTTCAAGAGGAAAGTGAAGAGAAAAGGAAACATAAGAAAAGCAAAAAACAAAAGAAAAATAAAGTTCGTGATATCGAAACTGAAATAACAGTAAATAGGAATTCAGAGAATGAATTAATGGTCGATGATTTAGTAATTTCAAAATCTAATAAATCGGAAAATCTTATTGATTCGACAGAAAAAACTGAGGATTTAGAAGCGATTGAAGAAAAAAAATCAAAAAAAACTAAAAGAAAACGAAACAGCGAACGGAATGATTTGGACAGCGATAAAAATATAAATCCAGAAAATTTTAATGGAAACGAATGTTTAGAAGAAATTTCTTCCATAATCAAAAAGAAAAAGAAAAAGAATAAACACGCGGATGAATGTGATAATCCAACTGAAGAAATAAATATCAACAAAAAGGGTACCGACCAAGTTTCTGATGTTCTGTTTAGTAAAAAAAGCAAAAAAATTAAATCAACAGATATCCTCCAAGAAAATATTATAAGCTCAAAAGACCAAGGTCAGTTAAGAGAAGAAAAAAATGATGACAATCATTCTGTGATAGAAGAACAAAATTCAATACGCGAGAAATCCCAAAAGAAAATAAAAAAAGAAGAAAATTTGAACAATTTGCATACAAACGAAAAGTCAAACACTATTCAAAATAAAGACGAAATCGAAACTAAGGTTAATATCATAGCAGATTATAAAAATGCAAGCATTGATGAAGATGTTAAAAACGATGATCCTAATTGTTATATCATATCAGGTTTTACTGCAGAAAAATTTCGCCACACAGACTTAAAAGGTTTTCTTGGCTCGAATATAGTCGAAGTATCTGGTTATGGAGTTGATCAGCCAATCAATTTATTAGTAAAACAAATTAAAACGGATTCCGAAAATATCATGCGATTATGGCAGAATATGACAGTTCAAGAAGATCAACTTATTGAAAAAAATCGTGAAACACCTATTTATAAATATCAAAGAAAAGTTGATGAAGCCCGGAAATCTATGAAAAAAGTTCCAAAAATGAATGTAAAACAATTTAAAAGAAAATCAATTTTTACACATACAGTGTAGTTAATTATTATTAATTTAGCTTAGAACTTTTAATTATTCACTTGTTTGTTTTTTAATTTTTTTTAACAATAAATTCAGCTTAATATATTTACATTTTGTTGGAAATTTTTAATTTAATTTTAGCCGAACAAAACATATGAAGGTGTGCAGAAACACATCGTACCTTATCTACAAATTCAAAAGTATTTCATATGGATTTTCTTCAATGTTTAATGTTAGTTAAGAGAAAATAACTCTCAAAATGTATTAATTTTTATTTTAAAAAATATGGGTCGTTCTAAAACAGTTTACGAAACAATTTAAAACGATTTGAATAAAAATCTCAGAATTTAAGCGAAATATTTTAATACATCAACTTTTTTCTTACCTGTGTACTTAAGTGGAAATGTATGTACAATTTTTATTTTTAGACAATTTTTCACCACTGCTTAATGATTTTTGTTTGAAATTACATTACTACTTACTACATATTCATGTAGATATTCAAATTAAATTTGTCATAAATAGTCTCATACGAATAAATAAAATAAATAATCTTTAAAAGCATCCCACGTATACTGGTGGTTAACTTTAATTCATTTGTAATTTAATTTAATTAATATTGTAAAGAAAATAAATTTTC
Source organism: Hybos culiciformis (assembly GCA_964007475.1). Taxonomy (NCBI): domain Eukaryota; kingdom Metazoa; phylum Arthropoda; class Insecta; order Diptera; family Hybotidae; genus Hybos; species Hybos culiciformis. Next base: position 98,800,308 of record OZ023274.1, on the reverse strand, counting down.
TTTTTCGATGATTTATTATAATTTTAATTGAACCAGAATAACCCGATTTTTTTAACTTTCTGTAAATAATTTCTTTGCAGCTTAATAATATAATTATTTTTTTTATAAGCTTTATTTTTCTCTTATGTTATTTAGTCAAATAGTTATAAATAAAATTTCGAACGATTAAGTTGTGTATTTATGTCGGATGTAATACCTATTTAAAAAAAAAAATAAAATTTGTTTTTTAAGTTCTTAGTTTTTACTTGAAAAAGTTATAAGTTTCTAAAAAATAAATATAAATAAATCGCATAGTTGATTATCGAAACGCTAAATAGTAAAGATTTACCAAAAAGTAAATGAATATTTTTTTATTTCAAAATATGTATTATATATACTTACAAAAAAAATTTAAATTATTAACGAAAATTAATTTTATTTATGTAAAAAATCAAATTTCAATAAGACAAGGAAACAAATAATTTATCATAATAACAGTATGGTTTAACACGCGAACTCAAAAGAATCAACGTAAATAATGTTGAGCTTGATGAGAAAATACGAATATTCAATTAAAGTTTAAGTAATGTTTTTGTTTTTAAAAGAATATTATTTAAATTTGCTTGCAATGGATTATACCACTCATAAAATTAAAAGTATATTTTTTACTTTTTCAGTGCAATTATATAAAATTATTGTCTTTTATCAAGTTAAGTTAATTTTTAGAATCAAGATTTTTCCTTTTTCAATATATGGAAAATTTTGAAATTATTGTGGAGAAACAATATTGTTTTGTTTTAAGAAATTCATTTAAATTAGCACACAAATTAATAAATATTTAAATTGAAACATTTTATTTAAATGTATAATATTAAGAAAGTTTTTTCTTTTACAATAAAAAAATATATAATAAATTTTCTTTCATTCAGGTGAAATACAGAAAATACCAGTTAAAAAAATTTAAACAAAACATGGAAATATAAAAAAATTATTTATATTTTTTTTTTTGTGTAAAAATGAAATTACGTTTATTTCTTTAAATAGAAAAATATGATATTTTTTAATTAAAAGAAAATTATTTTATGGGTAATGGTTTTATATATTTAAATATTCATGTTAAAATATTTAAATCTTTGGATAATCTTCTCATATAAAATTAAGAGAAAAGTTAAGTTTAATTTTTTTTTTTTACTTTCAATATAATTATTATGAAAATACAATAACTGACATTATAATTATAATTTTTTCTTCATTATTAAATAGACTAACAACATTAATAAGAAAAATCGAAATCATAATGGTCAATTGTTGATGGAAACAAAAAATAAACTAAGAAAAATTATTTTTAACCGGTATTATAAAAATAATAATATCTGGACAAACCTTTATTCTATTATAATTTCGAAAATAAAATTAAGTTTATTTTATTAAAAATATTTTAACATAATAAAAACTTTCGCTTTCATACAATTCTTTATAATTTTGAATATAAACATTCAAAATTAATAATTATAGATAAAAGTAAATATCAATCTCATAAAGTAAATATCATCTTAATTTTTAAAATATTCTAGATTTTATAATTTTAAAAAATCAGTTCTTAGAGAAAGCGTTGTTTTTAAAATGCTGTTGTCTTGCTGTTTTTTTTAATTATATCATGAAATTTTGCGAAATTACAGAAAATATATTAATTATTTGATAATAAATTGAAAAATAAATTTATTAAAAAAAAAGCGGGGTTATGGAAAATTTTGTCGAAGTGATAGAAAACAATAGAATCAATCATAGTTTTTTTTCCAAATTAATTTGTAATTCGAATTAGAAACTTCAATTCAAGAACATCTATCTTTGTAGAAAAGTTATTCGACAAAATATTATTTAGCAATGATAATAAATGTTAGAGCTTGTAAACAAAGAGTTCGGCAATAATTATAATAAGTTAAATAAATCGTTTCACTTTTTTAAAATTCCTTATACCTAATATACTTATATGCAAAAATAATATTTATAATTTTTATTTATAACTTAAATAATAAAAAAAAAAAATGAGATTAATATAAAATGTTCATTGACTTTACGATAGGATCATGCATTGCGGATTTCAGGTAACATTTTTTTTTTTCAATCTTATTATAATATTAAAAATATAAACAAAAATGTTACGGAAAAAAAAATTTAAGTAAATATTTTTTAACATGTTGTTAAAAAGGTAAATAAATCGCAAACGAATGAGTCATTTAAATTTTTTGGTATTTTTAGATAACAAACTCTGTTTGCACGATATTAATATATTATTTTAATAAAAACAATTTTAAAAAATTAAAAATCGTGTTTAAAATTTAAAGTATAATTAATTATAATGCAATTGTATTTTTTTTTTGCTATCTACTCTAGAAAATTTTGTAATTAAATCAGAAGAAACAAATCATAATGATATATGAATAAAAAGTTTTTGTGAAATTATTGAATTTTTTTGTTTCAAAAATACAAAAAAAAATTCCAATTTATTTAGAAATTATATTTTTGGAAATTTCACGACACATCCATATCGATTTTCAAGAATTTTATATGAGGCGACCTACTGTTTTCAAGTTTTCAAGTTCATGTCTTAAGTCTTTTGTTTTGTTTTTTTCTGAAAGAATTTATATTAGTTAAACTTTTTTAATAAGGTAAATTATTGAATAATATAGTAATTGAAATAATAATTTATATTATCGATTTGATAATAAAATTTTAACTAAGTTTCAAAATTACTCCAAAAATAACTATCATGAATAATCTCAATAAAAGTTTAATACGTTTGGTGGTCAATTTCAATACCAAGAAATCGGGAATTTCCGTGAAATTAAAAACAATTACAAAATTAATAAACTTAACAACGAAAAAATGGTTCTGTTAAGCCGATAGTAAAACCGTAACTTAAACTATTCATCTAAAAATAAACTATATTTTTATTTTCATATTCATCACTGTTAAGTTTTTTTTTTTTTTCTTTATTTAGAGAATTATTATACGTCAAGTCCGTTACATTATGTCATCAATTTTCTTAGATCATTATGAATGATCAATCAGTTAAATGAAATTGAAAAATATAGGAATAGACATATTTAGAGGAATTTTTTATTTTTTTTTTGCATAATAAATGAGCATTTGAAGATAAATGTTATTGACTCTTATTTAATGAGAATTCAAGCAAAATATGATAATGTGATGACAAATTTTTCTCTTTAAAGTATAGTTAACATTATATTAAAATTAATTATAAATTTGTACTAAACAACACTTTTAAATATTAAAATAAATTAAAGTGTGTCGTGTTATACGCCTTATTTTCGCTGAAAAAAAACATACAAAAACAAAAAGAATTTTATTGCAAAAATGTCACGTCTTCTTCCATAATAGAATCTTAAAATAATTAATTGAAAAATGAATAAACTTTGTTAAAAAAAAGAAAGAAATCATAATTACTGCCGCCGTGTCTCGATAGGATAAAACGCGATCATGAATACTGGCCTAGGTATGTTAAACTTTTATGCTATATGTACTTAAAACAACCCTTTTTTAATACTTGTTGTATTATATGACCCATATAATATCCTATATTATCTCAAGAACATTTTTTATTTTTAATAACCTGAATTAAATTTCATTTATTATTAACTTTTGATTTCTACAAAAAATTGTTTGTAAATTTCTTAAATACCACAAATATTTCAAGAGATTTATCTTAAAGAAGATAATAAAATTTACACATATATCTTTGTATATCGCATCGTCATATATTTAACAACAGAAGTTGCTTATATTTATATAGATATATTTATGTGAAAACATTTAAACTTTAAATTAAAATGTTGTAAACATGCGAAAGTGGTTTTTCATTTATGAAGTTAAAAAAAAAAATTATCCAGAAATCTTATCGATTATTAAAAAAGAAATATCTACTTTTTGATAAGTTACTATTAATTCAAGATATTTTGTTTGTATAGTGATTTGTAAAACATATATATTAATAGTTAATCCAGTTTATTCACTATTTTTTATTTTCCATCAATAAGTTTTTACAATGTAACAAAATTTAGTTAGCTTAAACAACTTCCAAAATTATTTATAAATAGGTATATAAATTATTTTCGAGAATTTGTCTTTATTAATAAATACTTATAAATTTTAATTTTTTCAAAATCAGTCAAAGACGAGCAATAAATATATTTTTAATTTGTTTTGTTTTCATTGTAGGAAGTGCTTTACCCATAATTTTATATTAAAATGAATTTTATGTATCTTTATTTAAAGAAAACCATTAAGCAAAATAATAATCATGTTTAGAATGTTTATCATATGTACAAAAAAAAACATAATTTGAAAGAAAATGTTATATGTTGCTTTTGCTTTTTTCTGCAAAAAGATATAAAATCCAGATAAAGACATGAAAGGAATAGTTAATATTATTATTTTTTATTTGAAAATTAACTGAAGGAGAATGACCTAGGATTTTGTTTTTAATATTCAATAAATTAATTTCTAGAAAGAATAATTATCAGAATTAGTTTGGAAAAATTGCCAACACAATTTTCATAATCCACCGCAAAGTAAAATCTAGTGATCAATGTATTATTATTGTGAACGGAGTTATACATACCATAATTTTAGCTATTATAAAATATTTCACTTGTCTAAATCTCGTAAGGACTGTACCAGATTCTATTCTTAAGAAATCAAATTCGTTTCGATGATTTAAACAATGAACTTATTGGAACTGAGTTTTCTTTCAAATTAATAGTTTTAATTTATCATAAAGCTTAACGAATTCATTTTAATAAAAATAAAATATAAACCGTTCATTATCTTAGTAAAATTTCATAAATAAGAAATTATTTAGTAGTTCTAATTAAGTTTAGCTATATTTTTCTCAATTTATGAAATTTTTTTCCTTGTTTTAGGTACAATACCATTTCATATAATTTTTATTGTATGTATATACGAACTTATAAGGCTGTGTTTTAATTAATTAATACTTAACTGTATTCTATGTAATATAATAATATCGGAATTTAAAAGTTTACTACGCCCAGCTGTTATGTATATAATTAATAAAAAAAATATTTTAACCCAAATTCAGTAAGTTGTTACGTTATTTTTTTTATTGGACAAGCAGTATTCCTAATTCTGAACTGTATCTATTTATATGAGTTGTGACTAAATGAGAAATATAAGACCTAGATAAATTGTGAAAATCAATTATGATTGATTAACATTAAATTTTTCTAAGTGAATGAATTTAATGAAATATCCATCTTTATAATAATTTTTTTTTTAAATAGAATTCAATTGAATAACGCTTTTTTTAATTTGCATATTTGCATATTATTGAGTATTTATATTATAATTATATAAATGTACTCATTATTATATGGAAAATATTATTTCTGGTCATTGTTTTTAAATTATATTTGGTCAAATTACTTCCTGCCTTAAAGTGTTATGATTTTATATATTTTTCCTAAGTATTTTAATAATTAAAAATATTTTAATGATTTAAGATTATTATTTATTTTGAAAAGAAAAAAATAAATTTTCAAAAAGATTCTCATGATTCAGGGTCAAATCAAAATATTTTCAATTAAAGTAAATTCACTATTTTGAGTAAAGGTCAGTCAATTAACAGCATTTCGATGGGAAAAAATTATAGCTCTGAAACTTTCTCAGATTTTCTCAGTTTTTATTCTACACAGAGAAAAATAAAATTCCTTACATTAAGAATTTCTTATTCGCAGATTAAGAAAATAAAAAAAAAAAAATAAATAAAATATTAAATAAGTGTAAGTGTTTTTCAACTGGAAAATCTGAAAAAAAAAAAAATATTTAGATCATGCTTTCCAAAATTATTTAACGCAAAAATTCTTATTTTAATTGTTGCGTTATTAAATTTTATCAGCGATGACATCAACTTTAAAAATGTAAACAAGTTGAACAAGTTATTGATTAGTTATTTATTTTTAATTTCATAAAAAAAGAAACCAAATGTGATATTATTAAGACAATAATAATAAGCTTACACCACAAAAAAAAATGTTGCTTAATTGCATTTTATTTCTTCAAGTCCAATATCATACATTTTTTTAATATTTCTATATAAAAACATTAAATAAAACATGTTAATTATAACGATTCTTTCTCATTCATATTATAATTTTAATTTTTTTATTTTTTTTTTGTAAATTTTTTTTATCTTAAGGTGAACTATATTTCATGATTCAAATTAAATTTTTCAATATAATAAAGAAAATAACAAACAAATATTCATAATTTTGATGATGATCACATTTCAACCATAAATTTAAAAAAAAAAAAATTTAAATGAAATTTTAAAATACAATTTTAATCAAAAGGTTTTGATTCCTGGTCGATTTCTTAATATTTATTTTCACAATTTTTTATCAAAAATTTAACAAGGCTACGAATATGGGGATTGTTAGTTTTTATATATAAAAATCTACTTTCTTTTCAAAATTTAAGGCCGCTAATCCGATTGTTCCGAAATGTCATTTAACATTTTATTAAAAAACTCAGAACTCCTAGAATACAATTTTTTTGTAAAAAAGAAAGAAGTAAATAAAGTTTCAAAAATATTATTTTCAAAATGACTAATCATATACATATTACATGCCCTCTTTGACTTACGATTTCAAATGAATAACAATTACATCTCGCAATTAATTCAATAAAAACAAATTATGTTTGGAATTTTTTATTATATGATTTTACTATAAAAACTATTTAGTTTATAAAATTGCGTTTGGTAAAAAAAAAGATTTTATTGCATCCATTAATAGAATTAATAGACATAGGTAGTAATCGTGGGCAATCAATATTTATTTATTAATTTTTTTTTCATTATATCTATACTAATAATGTTTTTCTTTAAGTGCGCACCCATTCTCAGCTGGTTTTCGTTTTTATTGAAAAAGAACAACATTTTTGTTGTTTCAACAAAAACTTTTTAACTAAAGGGATGACTCCAATTATTTTCATATTCAAAAGAAAATATTTTTTTCAAACAAAAATAAAAGAGATTCAAAATAATTATCAAAATTAAATTTCATTGAAAACATAATAAAAAACAAAAATTCATAAATTGCTAAAATAAATCATTTTAACGGCGATAAATAACACATTTTTAAAGCATTAACTATATATGCAGCATAAATTTTCATATCAAAATTAAAAGAAATGTGTAACATAGTTAAATTGTTAAATATCGTTTCTTTTTTTAATTTGGTTTTGTTTCTATTTTTTTGTTTTTTATACGATTTTATTTAAAACACAAACTGTGTCTGCGTTTGCTGGTTTGTTAGTTTGTCGTCAAATATTGCAACTGATATTTGACCCACATCGCACGAACCGATTTTTGTGAAATTTAGCCGGCCGGTAATTCAATTTATTTTAATTTTATTACCGACAAATTAAAATTAGAGGAATTTTAAACTTTGACTAAAATTATACACGCGTACAAAGTTTCAGAATAATCGGTTCGGAGGATTTTTATTTTCTAACATATAAAACAATTATTTTCTTGGATTCGAAAATTATACTGAGTTTTATTTTTATCTCTTTTAGTACATTCATATTTAAAAAATAAAATCTTGTAACTTAAAATTTTTTTTTTTTTATTATTATGTTTTAATTTTTTATTTTCACCTTTCATTTATGTGTATGTTTAATTTTTAATTCAATATTGCAAACATAACTCAAACTGAATAAAAAGTGATACCGTTAACATAGCAAAAAAAATATGTGTTTCTTTTCTATTTTCAAATAAACATATAATATCTTTTGACTTTAATTTATATGACTTAACAAATTTAAATGTTAATTAAATTCCGTACTATTTTTTCTTTTTTAATAGTCAATAATAAAAAAAATCATAATTTTCATTGTGAAAATTACTAAGTTCAATCATAGATTAAGAATACAGAAAGATTGGAAGCTTCATACAACATTTTTTCAGTCTTTTTTGGTATTTTATTGTGAAGGTGTTAGTAAAACTAAATAAAATTCTTTTCATACACTGATAATTATCACGTATTTTATTTTGTTTTACTAACACATTGACTTAAAAATACCAAAAATAATGTTGTATGAAGTTCCCATCTTTCTGTATTCTTTGATATTAACAAATATTACAAATGGAAAAAAAATATTTTTTATGTAATGATTTAGTGGTTTAATAGAATTATTCACCAATGAGCAAATATGCAATAGTATTAAAAGTATAATGTTGAATGAAAAAAATACATTTTGATAACAGAAACAAAAATATATGAAAAGTATGTAAATTTGAATAATTTAATCAAAAACAAAAAAATTTTAGACAGAAAAAATTAATACATAATTTTATTGAAGTATTCATTATACACAAGCACATAAAATAAATACTATTTAACATACGCTTAGACATTTAATTCTGCAAAAAACCACAAAAATATATTAATAGCAATATAATTTTCTGTTTTGATGTTATTATTTGTTGATTGAAGGAACAATATTTCAACAATAATATATTTTGCCTTAATAATAACGTAAATCTTAATAACTATAATTTAACCAATACAGTTATTGAAATGCAAATTATAATACAAATTTCAAAATTTCTATAAAAAATGGAAAAAGAAATTAATTTTTGGGGAAAAAAAATTAAAAAATACACACCTTTATGCATCGTTTTACAATTCTCTTCAACGCCGAAGTATTTTTCAGCTAAAATTCAATTTTAAAAGATTTTAGGTTTTAGCCAAACGAAAAGTTTTTTTCTACACTGTTTAAGTTACTTAAAGTTAGATTGACAACAGATATAAGATTACAGATTTTCAGATAACCAATACAGCTTCAGAATAACGTTAATCATTTTAATTTATCATGTAATTATTTCCCATATAAGCTTTCGATTAAATTTTTATCTCAACTATGAAATAAAATTAAAATAAAAAAAAAGTGCTCTAATTTTTTTTATATAAAAATTATAACCTTAATTATATAAATCTACAAAAAAAAAAACATAATCTAACTGTTAAATATGGTAGAATTTATTATTAACATGAAAATAAGAAAAACAATATAACATTAAAGAAAAATAAATACCGGTAAATGATTTTCCTTTTATTTTTCTTTTTTGGAAATTTTCTTTAATAAAACCGATATAACTTATGAAATTTATAAGAAATTTGAAATTTTTATATTATAGTATTAAATTAATTAAAGGTTTAAAACTTTAGTTTTACTCAGTCCTTTAATAAAAACGCAAAATTTCTACAAAGCTTACTAAAATCATCCCACAATTCAATTCAAAGCCGAAGTCGACAAACTTTTTGATAGTTACCCCGACTCCGCATCCCCAACTATGCAGTATAAATAATGGTCATAGTATAATCATTTTTTTAAATTAAAAATTTTGGAAAATTGTAATAATATTGTCCAACTTCAAAAAATTTAAATTTGAATTATTTGAAATAGTGCTTGTAATTCCCAAATATTAAGCCTTAATTGTTCATTTGCTCAATATAATACATATATGTAATCCAAATAATAAAAAAATTTCGAAATTTAGTTTGTTTCGGTCTGTCTTTTTTTCTTTAAATATCTTTTCATTCGTCACATTTGCATTTCTATAGCCGTAGCAATTAATGTTTGCACATATATCTTCATTTATAATACTACTATGTAGGTACACAAGAAGAAAAAGTTGACCAATACATCTTTTTTTTTTGTTTTTGTTACCGGCAACTTCTTTAAAACTAGAAATCGAAAGTGGTTTTAAAAAAAAAAGTAGAGGTTAGTTATTCCGGTATTATTATTTTTTATATCTCTATGCTTAATGGGTTAATAATGCTATACAAACAATTTTTATTTACAAAACTAATGAATACACTATTGATTTTTTCAATTCATTAAAGTCATGGTGAAACTATATAAACGCATAATATTAATATTAATATAAATTAAATTTTATTATTAAAATTTTTGGTTTATGAAAATGATATGGAATTGTTAAGGTTTCATAATTTTCAAAATTATCTAAATTCAATTCGCAACAGGGAAATTTACAATACATGTTACGGTATGTAATATTATGTTTGAAAAGGAAGTAAAAACAATAAATAATGGTAATAACTACCACTATCACGCGATGATTAGGGAAAGGTAATTATTTATTTAACTACTGACAGTACTTAAGTAAATTTAGAAAGAAGATAATAAATGTATGTCTGCTATGAATCCCATTCCCGATCATTTGTAGCCTAAAAATTTTTCATTTTTCTTTTCACCGGGATCCCCTAATAATTTAAACCGCTTTCGAAGTTTATTCATTACCCCATCTTGTCTTTGCATTTTCATAATCGCGGCTACTGCCATATTCATTTGAAGATAGAGTCGAGACTAGTCACAAATGTTTTCATGATAGTTAGCTGTAATTTTTAATTAGTTCGCCCGCCTTATAGTACCTTTTAAATTTTATATTTATTAAGATTTTTATTAAATTGATACATTATTTTAAATATTGAACATTTTTGGACAATACTTCTAGTCTAAATTAATTTTTTTTAATCTATATTCGTTTATTTTTTAATGAATTTCAATTTCTATTATATTTAATTTAATGGTTTTTATAGTTATTAGAATTTATTATTCAATTATTCATAATCATTATATTAATTTCATTTAATAGTTAATTTGTAACAAAAAAAAATGTAATAACTATTTTTTTTCTAAATTAAATTAACACTTTCGCATAGCATTCGACATACTTTTCAATGATTGCGTGAGAAATTCGAGCCTATAATAAATTATCATATATAAATACCTCTTATGAGCTCAAAATTGTTTAAAAATAATGGTACATTTATGTAAGTAAATATATGTTTTTTTTCTCTGCTCACTATTGAATATATAAAACTACAGTATTTTCTAAATCCCTTTAAGCTTAGAGTTCTCTTAATTAATTTATATCTTCCTAAAGTCTAGTTTTCGTGCAAAAAAATTGTATATTATGTTAACTTAGAAAATAATAATGTTAATTTTCGTTTACATTAAATGTATATAAAATATCAAATCTCTGAAAGGTTAATTTTTATGATGATTTGAATTTGAATAAATAATTTCGGAAAAATTTGGTTAAAATGATTTATTGTTTCCATTGTTTCGTTTTTATCATCAAAATCTTATGCAATTTTGAATGAGAAAATTTTTTTTTTAATTGATGGAAAATTTTATTCATTTGAAATACAAAGTGTATTTTATTTTTAATGCTAATTGCTTTTTTTTTAAAGTATAGTGCTCTAGATTTACCGAAAATGAAAGATTTTTAATACATAATTAGAAAAACAATAATGGAAAAAAAGATAAATTTATTATTTCTAATATATTATGTTTTTAAATTATTACATATTATCCTTGTATGTACATACATATATGTAAAATATGATACCTAATTTAAATTAAAAATTATTTTTTATACATAAGCCAGCCTAAAATAATTTCAAGTAAAAGTTTCATCAAAAAAATTGTTGTCGTAACTATTTTAGATAATTTCTTATTTGAAAGGCTTCTTAAACTCTAAACATGTGCATCAAAATAAATTGAACAAAAATATTATTTACCCAGTTTCTACACCATACAATTTCAGTTATGTATTTCTAAAAATAATGTTGTTTTTTTTTTTTTTTGCTAAGAAGCAAAATAAAATTATCATAACACCCATTCATCTGCAATGAAAATCATTGAAAAAAAAAAGATAAAAATTAAATAACCATAAAAGAAGATATTTAGTTTTTTTTCTTAACCTCTATTTACGTAGTAAGTACACAGACGATGGTGTCATTAATTTGTTGTTTTCTAACACAAAGAATCTATGCGCACGCGATTAAATTATTTTGTATTTTTTTTTTGTAGATGAAAAAAGGCGCACCTTCAGAATTATGTATGTGATAAAATTTCCATTCATGCGGGGGAAATCAATTAACAATTTTGCGTTTTTCATTAATATGGTAGAATAAAAGAATAATAGAAAAAAGTATATAATTATTAACATTAGCAATTGCATAATATTTTCTTATTAGTGGGAATTTGAGTGGAAAAAAATTGTTAATGGTTTTAAGCTGTTGTAAGGTTTTTACTTTTTACCTGTAGTGTTAACAAAACATAGTTCTCATAATTTTTACTAACAACAGACGATCAGCATTATGTTCAAATCTACCAAGATTATTGACCAGCAGACATTCATCTTATGATTTTAGGGTGTCCAAGATATTTTTTTATATAATAAAATTGTATTACTTACTACCAAAAAAAATTTCTAAAATAGTGTAATGTAGAATTAATTAAGCCATTAATTATAAAAACAAAACAAAAACTTAATTCAAGCGTTTAATTAAAAATTTTACGCAAATTCCAACCCGAAGTGGGAACACAACCCACGACTAAACAACCCAGAGAATAACGATAAAATACAACTAAACCATGACAAATAACATATCATTGAAGATCAGTTAAAAACTTCGATTCGGGCTGCGTTCTTAGCTTTAATAATTAATATTCAAGAATCTAAGAATTTAGACACTTTTAAGAGATTATTGAATCTATAATAATAATGTGAATTAAAAAAAAATTTGAAGTCTAAAAAAAAACAGTTTATTTTGCAACAATTTTCAATAATTCAATAATTCATTTTCAATAATTATATTTTTTTTTGTAGATATTTATTACATTTAAATTTATTCAACGACGATAACAATGATGGGAACTAAAAATTAATTTATTTAGTTTTCGATTCAAGAGGGTTCTCTAAACAAATTATTAAAAATTGGAACACAAAATAGAGCGGAAATAAAAAAAACACACGAAGCAGTCATAGGAACTGCCGAAAGAAGTTTATACTTAAAGCTTTAAACTATGAAATAACAGTGGCTATAAATGATGGGCTGCTCAGTACAAAATGTAAATTAAAATAAAAATCAGTCCAGCAGTCCAAAAGCAGTCCATTATTTGTAGTCATTGTTATTTCATAGTTTAAAGCTTTAAGTATAAACTTCTTTCGGCAGTTCCTATGACTGCTTCGTGTTTTTTTTTTTTATATTTTGAGCCAGGACGACTCTAAAAGTAGCTAGCTACCCAAAACTTTTAGGCAGGTAATCTTTATTTCACCGGCGCTACCTATTTAAAAACATTTTTTTTTTGCATATTTTAAGCAGGGAAGACCCTAAATATAGCCCCCTATCCAAAATTTTTGGTCAGGTAATTCCACCCTCACTTCCGCCCGCACTTCCAATCTCACTTTCGCCCTCACTTCCGCCCTCAATTCCGCCCTCACTTCCGCCCTCACTTCCGCCCTCACTTCCGCCCTCACTTCCGCCCTCACTTCCGCCCTCACTTCCGCCCTCACTTCCGCCCTCACTTCCGCCCTCACTTCCGCCCTCACTTCCGCCCTCACTTCCGCCCTCACTTCCGCCCTCACTTCCGCCCTCACTTCCGCCCTCACTTCCGCCCTCACTTCCGCCCTCACTTCCGCCCTCACTTCCGCCCTCACTTCCGCCCTCACTTCCGCCCTCACTTCCGCCCTCACTTCCGCCCTCACTTCCGCCCTCACTTCCGCCCTCACTTCCGCCCTCACTTCCGCCCTCACTTCCGCCCTCACTTCCGCCCTCACTTCCGCCCTCACTTCCGCCCTCACTTCCGCCCTCACTTCCGCCCTCACTTCCGCCCTCACTTCCGCCCTCACTTCCGCCCTCACTTCCGCCCTCACTTCCGCCCTCACTTCCGCCCTCACTTCCGCCCTCACTTCCGCCCTCACTTCCGCCCTCACTTCCGCCCTCACTTCCGCCCTCACTTCCGCCCTCACTTCCGCCCTCACTTCCGCCCTCACTTCCGCCCTCACTTCCGCCCTCACCTCCGCCCTGATTTCCGCCCTCACTTCCGCAATCTCTTCCGCCCTCACTTCCGCCCTGACTTCTGCCATCACTTCCGCCCTCACTTCCGCCCTCACTTCCGCCCTCACTTCCGCCCTCACTTCCGCCCTCACTTCCGCCCTCACTTCCGCCCTCACTTCCGCCCTCACTTCCTCCCTCACTTCCGCCCTCACTTCCGCCCTCACTTCCGCCCCCACTATCGCTCTAATTTCCGCCATAACTTCTGTCCTCCCTTCCGCCCTCCCTTCCGCCCTCCCTTCCGCCCTCCCTTCCGCCCTCCCTTCCGCCCTCCCTTCCGCCCTCCCTTCCGCCCTCCATTCCGCCCTCCCTTCCGCCCTCCCTTCCGCCCTCCCTTCCGCTATCCCTTCCACCCTCCCTTCCGCCCTCCCTTCCGCCCTCCCTTCCGCCCTCCCTTCCGCCCTCCCTTCCGCCCTCCCTTCCGCCCTCCCTTCCGCCCTCCCTTCCGCCCTCCCTTCCGCCCTCCCTTCCGCCCTCCCTTCCGCCCTCCCTTCCGCCCTCCCTTCCGCCCTCCCTTCCGCCCTCCCTTCCGCCCTCCCTTCCGCCCTCCCTTCCGCCCTCCCTTCCGCCCTCCCTTCCGCCCTCCCTTCCGCCCTCCCTTCCGCCCTCCCTTCCGCCCTCCCTTCCGGCGTCCCTTCCGCCCTCCCTTCCGCCCTCCCTTCCGCCCACCCTTCCGCCCTCCCTTCCACCCTCCCTTCCGCCCTCCCTTCCGCCCTCCCTTTCGCCCTCCCTTTCGCCCTCCCTTCCGCCCACCCTTCCGCCCACCCTTCCGCCCACCCTTCCGCCCTCCCTTCCGCCCTCCCTTCCGCCCTCCCTTCCGTCCTCCCTTCCGCCATCCCTTCCGCCATCCCTTCCGCCCTCCCTTTCGCCCTCCCTTCCGCCCTCCCTTCCGCCCTCCCTTCCGCCCTCCCTTCCGCCCTCCCTTCCGCCCTCCCTTCCGCCCTCCCTTCCGACCTCTCTTCAGCCCTTACTGCCGCCCTCTCTTCAGCCTTTACTGCCGCCCTCTCTTCAGCCCTTACTGCCGCCCTCACTTCCTTCCTTTTTTTTGGGCAGGTAATCTTTATTTCTCACCCGAGCTACCTATTTTGAAAAAAAATTATTTTGGTATATTTTGAGGCGGGAAGACTCTAACTGTAGCTCCGTACCGAAAATTTTTGGTCAGGTAATCTAATTATTTCACCGGAGGAACGACCTAACCGGCACGACCTAACCGCAGGTCCCTGCCCAAAAAAATTTCGGCAGGTAATCTTTATTTCACCGGACCTACCGGACCACCGGACCTGAAAAATAAATTTTAGTTGTTAAATAATTTGTAAACGAAAGATTTTTAAAAAATAATTTGAATTTAAATTTTCCGCGCTAAATTATTTTGTTTTTATAAATGACAAATGATTATTGAACTACCTAATTTGAAAAAAAATTTGTAAACGAAAGATTTTTAAAAATAATTTGAGTTTAAATTTTTCGCGCCAAATTATTTTGTTTTTATAAATAACAAATGATTATTGAGTGGACTCATTTTTTTTGAGTATTCAAACGGTACAGCATGTCGTTTTTTTTTAACTCGAAATTCGAATGAGTAAAATAATTTTTACCCCCTACAGAATTACTCATTTATATCATACACCGCGCCTAAAGAAGTATAAACTTCAATATAAACTTCAAAAGTATAAACTTCAAAAAATTAAAAAAATATTGTACGAAAACGAAACGTAAAATTTTAAAAGTTCTTCGCAGAGACATCAATATTTAAGTTTTTTATTTAAGAAACAAATATTTAATTGGTCTTTTTGTTTTTAATTGAAATAAAAATCTATTCCAGAAACTTAATTAAAGTTTCCGCAGAAAATTTTAAGACAAATAAATTTTGCTCCTTCACTAAATTAAGCAGATACACGACAGCACGATACAGTATAAAACAGTAGCATTGAAGTAACAAAATCTAGATCAATGTCTAGGTTGATGACGGTTTCTCAGGAGTTGCTTGTCAAAAAATTAGGTTGAAATTTCTAGGACAAAAACCGCTTCACTATAGATCTAGGCGTTTTTGTTCAACAAATTATTATATAATATAACTCGCATAATTTTCTTTTCAAACAACATAATATAAAAAAGATTAATAAAATTTAATTAAAAAATATTTTTGCAAACTATTTATTTACAGTTATTGAAGGTTAATTTTCATATAATCTGAGGCCAATCATTTCAAAAAAGATAACTAAGTGTGAATATATTCGATACGTATTACACATATATTTAGATATGTCATTTTCACGCTTTTTATATCTAATCATTATATTTTTGCAAGAATATGATAAAAATTATAACAAAGTGATGAAATTTTAGTATACATTATATAAAATAAATATAAATAAAATGTTTAAATATAAATTATAAATTATAACAAATAAATTGAAAACAATCAAATTAATTTGTGAGCATAACATAACAAATTTTATAACAATTTTATGCACATTTGATCATGGATCATGATGTGAAAATAATGGAATCACGAAAAAATAATGGTATAATAATTGATGGTAGTGTCTTAACAGCAACGCCACATAATAATAATGGTTTCGGAAAAGAAAAATTATCAAAATCATTGCAAATCTTTTGGAATAATGAAATTATGGAAAACTTTAGCAAGGCTAATTTATTTGTAACATGTTGTGTTGCGGCTGGTTTATTATTGGTAAGATGAAATTAAATTTAGTATAGATAAATTAAATTATAAAAACAAAGTGAAAATTAATTATCGTCTTTCCTATAACGTAAAATATATATAATATATATCTATATATGCATAAATGTATATTTTCAATGAAGTTCGTGGCTTAAGTCTTTTGTTTTCGTTTAAATAAAGAGTAATTTAGTTTAAAATAGAACATAACTATTTATTATTAACACTTAGACTTTAGACATAATTTATTTTTAAATTTTGTTTTTTGTTTTAGATAAGTAAATAATAAAAGGAAAAGAATTAGGTATATTTGGAAATTAAAGAAATAAATTTTTCCTTCCAAAATTTTACATTTATTGGCCTTAAATATTAACGTGGATTAAACATTACTGGTATTGTTTTTTATAAATTATAATAATGCAAACTTCTGCGACTAGAAACCAAACTAAAAGCCTAATAAAAAAATTTATAATAGGTAATTTCAATAAAATAAATAATACTCACAACATCAAAATATAAATTTCATTCAATTAAAATATAAAAATGAACATAATTCAATTTAAGAATTGTCATTGATAGGTATCAAGTTAATCATTCTAATAAATCCAAAGCTTGATACCATGGTGAAACAATTCATTAATCTTTCAGTTATTTTAAAGTAAAGAGTATTCTTAAATAATAAACAATAGATTTTATAAGTTTCCTGTGTGAATATAAATACCTAATTGGTTTTAGGCTACATTAATATCTACTGAAAAAAAAATTATAATCGAGGGTTGTAAAATTTCACTAAAATCTCTTTAATACAAAAACAATAATCATATTAGAACAATCAAACTTTCCGTCATCAAAAAATAACAAATTCTAAATTAATTTTATGAGATAATTCAGACATAAGATAAATTTTAAATCCAATGTAATATTTAATTTACACAATGTAATATTTAATTTACAGGTAATTTTAGCAAAATTTGAATTAATCACAATAAATAATTTAATTTAAATTGAAAATTATTATTAAAATTAAAAATTTAAAAATAACGAAAGTTGGCAAAACTTGCTTGTAAAATATATTCTAGAAATCAAATTCTTGTAAAAGTTTTTTATTAAACATTTTTTTAAGCGAACCAATTTGGGTTGCTGTGAAATTCGAGTGAAAATAGAAATGCATATTCATTGAGTTTAATCGAAATAGAATTTGGGAATTGAATTTTGTAACATTTCTAAGTGTGATGATAATTCATAATAGCTCGATAGCTAACCAAAATTTATTTGTAAATTTATTTCATATTGCTCTGCAGTAAGTACTTTCTGGACGTTAAGAATTTTTTTTGAATTAATAATTCTATTGTGTACTTATAATAAGTAATTTGAATTATAAATATTTGTAATATCAGATTTGGGAAACTTTCAATGACTTTCAAAATTAATATAAAAAATAACAAAACTTCAATATTTTTATAATTATACTATATACGTACAAAGTAAATTTACTTTTTTCCAAACATTCACTGTACTTTTTTTTACATATATTAAATTAACTTTTTATAATAAAATTCTACTTTCACCGTCATTCTTTTTATTATTTTTTTTTTTTTGTTTTTTTTAAGTAATTTTAATAAATTATTAACTCTCTATTATTAACTCTCTATGTTGGCGCCAAAATATTCTTCTTGTTATTAATTCATATTACAAACATTCGAAATTATATTTTAGCCCTGGAAGTGAATACACAAAAAATGTTATTATTATTTCTTTGAAAAGGTATATTCACAAATTTACTTTTTTTTTTAATTTATTTACATTTTCATTGAATTAGATATATTTTTTGTTTATTTAGATGAATTTTTGTAACATTATTTAGAAATTTTTTTATTAATTAGAAATACTAGGAAATTAAACCCAGGTTATCATATTGTATCAAAAAATACAAATTTATTTAAATGGTAAATAAATGTTTATAACAATAAGAAATTATGTCTGAATTCATCATTTTGGCGTACATTTACATATGTATAAAAGATTTCTCATAAGTCATAGGTAATAATTTAAGAATAGAGTTCATTAACATGCACTTGTATAGTAAAAAAAACTGTTTTTGTTTAGATAAATTTTAAGTAGGTAAACTTTTGATTTTATTTTATGTTTTTTTTATTCATGAAAAAGTATATTATTTGAAATAGTAAAATTAATTAAGATCAATTAAAATAAGTAAACTTAAACAGTTAATTTTTCTAAAAAATTATTGCATTACGTTATTTCTTTTTCTAAAACATACCTATTTAGAGTTTTGAAAACTTAGATTCAAATAATTTAGTGTTTTGGTTCTTTAAGAGAGACAGAGAGCCCTTTCTCTGAAACAAGGTTTTAGTTTTACATTGATTGTGAAGGACTAATACATTTTCGACTGAATTAATTTTTTGTTATGTTTTACTAGAATAAAGACTTGGCGCGAGTGTGATTTTGACAGATTTTTGTTTGAAATTGTCTTTTAAAAACTTGTAAATATTTGTTGAGATTATAAAAGAAGGAAAGAGATAATAAAAAAAAATAAAAAATTTGTTGATTTATAATTTTGAATTTTTATAATTTTCTAATTTTTTTATTTTTTCAGATTGCCTATTTAGCTGCATTTTCATGTGAAGTATCATGGTTGCTCGAAGCCAAGGGCGATTTACCATTTTCATCATATTTATTATGTGCTGGATTTCTGATTATGTTTGTGGCTTCAACAATATTAATACATGGATTAGTAACTGGATTATCTTGGGGTTTATTCAGTTGGTCTATAATTGTGGGTATATTGTCGATACCAGAGTTAGCATTTGTTATGATTATGACAACACAACATTGGGTAAATTACAATCATAATAAAATAATACACTTTACTGAGTGAAATATAATTTATTATTATATAATATTTATTTATTTAGTTTTATATTACCGTGCGACAATTTTATGTTCTGTTTCTACTTTGCTATACGATTCAAAAAAATAATGATCGATTAAATTTTAATTCAGTGTAAGTTTTGACTCCTTCATCAGATCACCCACCTAAGTTAATTTTTTTTTGTACATTCTTCAAAACTGTGTTAACAACAATAATTCAAGGTAATTTACCTATGTATAATAAAATCTAAATTGTAAATAAAAAAAGAATTAAATTATATTTATATAGAATGCAGATAATGCGGACCGGCAACATTTAATCTGTAATTTATTTGCACTTTAAATTAACATAAAAATTTAAAAAATGTTTAACAACATGTTCACATTGATATTTATGTGAATTGTGAATTATTGATAATTTTTTTAATTATTATATTTAATTTGAATGTTGAATTTGGATGTATGAAAATTGGATCGTAAAAATAAAAAAGAAGCATTAGTCTCATTTTTCTTGAACTGTCTGCACTCTTAAACAATTATTAGATGCAGCGCATTCGGTTTTGTAATAAGTTCCACTATAATAAGAACAGGATCTATAATCCCACAGATGCAACGATCATAGAAAGTTTATTCTCTCCATCATTTTAATCGTACATGTGTTATTAAAATAAAAACTTATAATGAATAAATGAATATATATCATTATTATGATAATTATTCTATCCGTATTTTTTTTATAGGGACTTCAATCAACTCACGGTCTGACAGAATTAGTATCATATTTAATTAGATTAATTATAAATTGTGTATCTTTAATTTGTGTGATACCAACGGCATTAAAGTGAGTTTATTATTTTTATTAAATCAAAAGCCAAACAAAAAAAAACTATGTACAACTAAATAATGTAAATTTAACTTTTTAGGTGGAAAAGGGAAGCAAAAATTTTGGCACAGCTGCAAACTTTAGGTAAATAAAATTATATTTATTTTCGTAGATATGCATTTTTTTTATCCATACGACCAAATAAACAGATTAAATAAATTAATCTTTCTAAATTTTTTTTTTCAACATTTTTTTATATACATCTTTTTGCCAAATGTTAAAGAAATAAAATGTGAGAAAAAAATTATTTTCAAATATTCCACATTTCAGAGTTTTAGGGACGTTGAAAATTGAGAAAGAATATATGATTCTATTTATTTGTTTTATTTGAACTGCACATATAACATAAATTTACTTGAATATTATTAGCTCAACGTTTGCAATTACAAACACCACCTCCTAGTGTTCCGATATTACCTAGGCAAAACTCTATGGGACATGAGAGCTTAGGAAGAAAAGCTGGAAGACGTAGTCGCCGGACATCTACTGCCTTTGACAATCCCGGCTTCATAATGAGTGAAAATCTTCATTCAAATAATATTCCAATAAATCAGCAAGCTTTAATGCCTTATAATGTGTACGGTTCACAAAATGAGTTTAATGCTAGTTATTATGGAGGTTACCAAGTGCCACCTGCTTATGACACTGGAATGCAAAATGGTATTATTTTAATTTTTTAATTTTTGTTTATTATACTTAGCAGTGCTCCCACTTTTATTGAAATTTTTTTTTCTAAACTTATTACATTATTTATGCATCAGCAGAAAATCAATAATAAAATTTATTATTTATTTTTAGTGAAAAGAGCTCAGTCCTTATTAGAGATTCCATCCACCTTAAAAGATCTTCGGTGTACTCTTCCTGGTGTTTATAATCCGAAATATGGTTTAGATGAAATTGACAACTCTATTCCAAATAACTTACGACCATTGAGAATGCAAGCACATAAATACCAAGAAATTAATGAAAAGAAAAACTTACAAGATGATTTATCTTCTCAATTGGGTTCAGTTTTTGGTACCGATCCAATTTACTCAACAATTGCAGAACCCGTTCCTTCAAAAGTTGCAACAAAATTGTCGAGAAATTGTGTATCCATGGAAAATCTTAGTGGTGTAGATAAATTAAGGAACGATTTATTTTATGGAAATAATTTGTTACAAAATTATCAGATCGAATGGTTGGCAAATAATAGCAATTTCTTTTCAATGCACCAACAACATCAACACAATCATCATCCACTCTATCAATTCTCTCCGTTTTTTTTCTATAATCCAGCTATGGCAATTCCAAGGCCACATTGTGGGGGTGTAAACTATGGAGGTTATGCAAATCCTTATGTTGGAAGTGGGACAAATAGCAAACAATCTTTAGGGCAAGAATCAGATAATTTAGATTTTCGAAAATATAGAGATGTCGCTTTGTAACGAACAATTAATTAGGGAATAACAAATACAAATATATTGTATGAATTAATTAAAAAATTAAATTCAGGATAAATATATGAATGAAGAAAGAACAATATTAAATGAGCTTCTTTCAAAAGATTTTAATAAAAAATGTAACACCAACACTTTTATAGTTTGTCATTTACATGTTCATACATATTTTTTCGAAAAAATCAAGGTCAATTGATGCATTCAAACATGTAAATTTTCTTGAAAATAAATTAAGAAAATATCTTTAATTTAATTATTCAAATTTAAATAATATTTTTTAAATAATACCTATAATATTTACGGTATGTTCTGTAAATTAATTGTTAAACAAACTCACTTCAAGTCTACTCAGATGTATGTTCGTTGAAAATTGTTGTTGGATATTGTATATTTTTTTAAATCATCACCGTGCAATTATAAAATAAAAAAAGGGTACACTAGTCTTAAATAATGCAACCTATAACTGAAATTGATGTCGTTACCTTTATGATAAAGAATTTTCATTGTGATATGCACCGAAAAAGGAAGTTAATATTTGGTTTCCTTAGAAGATATTATCCAAGCTTCACCTCTTTCCCTCCTCAAAACTAAATACATACTTGGCTGAATACAAAGCTCGTGTTTTGGTAACGATTTCAAAAGAGTTATTACGGAATATGATGAAACATATTAGCATAATCTATGAAACCGAAACAATCTATTCTTTTTAACTTTTTGTATTGGAAATACAAAATAACTCCATGAAAAATGCACGATAAGGTATAAGGATAAGATATCTTTTCTTCACTCTCATCATCCTTGATATAGCGATTTTTGCATATCCGTCTAATAAACGATATTTTTTAACTAAAAGTTATTGATTAATGTTACCATAATTTTAAACAGGCCTTAGCTTTATTCTATTTAACAAAAATAAAATTAAGAATATCAAATTAAATGGTGCCAAAAAAAAACCCTTTTTTGTAGAAATAATTAATATAACTTTGTTTAATATTTATATATTCAAGTATGTAGTTGATTATGAAATTATTTGTTTTACTTTGTTCTTGTTTGATAAAATTATTATTTGTAAAATAAAAGTTTATATAAAATATTTTTTCAATTATCTAGATTCTAAATAATTTTTTTATAAAGAAATTAAATTACATACATGCACACATACATGTACGCTGTGTATATTATAATTAAATATTAATTTATCGCTAGTTATTTTTATTAATTTAGTTTTATTTACATTAATAAGGCTTAATAAATGTAAAATTTTCTACATATAATAACAATATTGATATAGGTACATATAAATAATATTGATAGATGAATTTTAAAGATTATGTCTTTAACTCCATCAGGTAAAAAAACGATTTGTAATTAAAGACAAATAAAAACGAAACATGCAAAAAACCAATGTAAATATTTAAAATATTCTAGGTAAAGTTCAATTTTGTTTCTTCAGCAAAATTTTAATAAATAAAATAAAAATCAATAAATAATTAGTAATTCAACAAATTTTTACTCTTCTTTTTTGGAATACTGATTTTATTCACGTTATTTATGTCAAATCAATTTAAATTTTTCTAACTACTATTACATTTGATCGAAAATTTCTTTCTCGACAAATTTTTGTCTTATTATTGAATAGGAAAATATAATACTAATTCCTTACAGTTAATATTTCAAAAAAACTGATGTGTTTTTGTATTAAATAATAATTAGATGCACATAAGGTATATTAAATATTTGAACAGTTTGTTTTAAATTTTAAGTGCTCAATTTTAATGATCCATAGACATAATTTTCGAAGATATGGGCGTAACAAAAAACTTGAATACTATCCCAGATATGAAACAAAAATATTTTAGGATGAACATCTTAAATACGAATGAGTACCTACTCTCTTTTCGCATAATTATTATGTTTCTACTTTAACACTTTTTTAACTAAATGTATTTAAATATAAAGGTTTAAACCTTTTTAGCATTTGAAAAGCTCTATCTCAGCGAAAGATTTTCCTCGTGGGAGTCTCCATAATTTGTAATTTCTTCAGTTTATTATTTTATGAGTATGTGTAAAATGTATATTTTATTAATATCAAGTTTAGATAAAGAAAAAATAATTCAACATTTATAGAACAAAAATTTTATTCAATTTCCAAACATAATAGCGCTTTCGACTCAATAACTTCTAATAAGTACCGCATAACTAAAGTAATGAAAATCTGTACAAGAAAATTTCATATGCAAAAAAAAATTTCTTATGAAAATAAATGAACAGTTACCATGAAATTCACGGATTTTGTTAGTTTAGTTTAGTTCGCATTATATATAATTATAACAAATGCAGTTATAAGATTAATCACATTATAAATTTAAATAAAAAAATTTCTATTTCTATCACGATGTGTAAATATTATGATTATAATAAAATTTTAGAAACTAGTACAAAATGAAATCTTTCTATACTTATTTTTATTATTGTAATTGACAAAATCACCCTCCAGTAACATATGAGGAATGTAGAATCAAAATTCATGATTCGATACCAAAATCAGAAACTGAGATAAATTAATGTTAAAAATTAAATCAGATTTTATTAATCATTGTACTGGAGGTCAATATCTTTTTAGTACAAAAAAGCGCTGTTGCTTATTTTTGCAGTATCAATGATACATATTCATTTTCTTTGCGTACCAAATGTTAGATTATTAATATATAGGTATAATTATATCATATTTTGTTGTGAAACGTTAATAAAATATTTTTTTGTTAACTTTAAGATAAAAAAACATTGTTTAATTGTTAACCCCAAATCTTTACACAAATATACACAGCAAAACAAGCTTCATATGTAGATATTTTGATTTTACAATCCTCATACTATTTAAAGTGTTCAATCATCATTTAACAGATCCGCCAGCGGATTGTAATTTTTGACTTGAGTGTTCTTGAAATCAGATTTATTAATTTTTTTTCCCAAAACTTTTTCCTTCACTGCAGGAGTCTGATTAAGAATTTGTTTAGAACCTTGGAGTCCTACATTTGAACCTGAAATGAGATACACATTATAAAGATTCATTCCACAATAAATGTATAGGAAATAAGCTATCATTTGATTAAAATCTTGTAAGCATTTGGCAGAGGATTATTAACTTCAATTAGTAAATTAGTAACATTAAAGAATTATTAAAAAATTGTTTGTGTTTTATATATTCTCAAAGTATTACCTTTGCTGGTTCCAAAAATATCATCATCATCACCATCATCTTCAAAAAGTCGACTTGAATTAGCAATCACTTTTTTCTCCTTTGTAACTTCTTTTTTATGATCACTGTTTCCGGATCCAAATAAATCATCTTCATCGTCATCGCTTGAAAATAAACTTTTTTTTTGCATAGGAGTCACATTTGGTTTGGATTTGATTTTGACTTTCTTAAATATTTCTTCAACATTAGGCTGGTCATCAAATAATGATTTTGCTTCCGATGACGCTTCAGGAATCTTTTTATAGGCACCAGTAATTAAAGGTCTACATTTTGCAACTGAAAACAAATCGTCATCTTCAGATTCACTTTGAAAAAATAACGGATCACCCTTCTCTGTACTTTCATTTTTCCTTAATTTTGTATTTATTATTTTTTTGTTAAATTTGCTGTTTGCTGAAGGGATATTGGTATTATTTGAATCTTCATTGGATATAGAGATACTTTTAGACTGATTATTTAAAGCTTTAATTAACCAATCATCATCTTCATCTAAGTTATTTGATAGCTGGTCTTTCGGGTCAATTCCTGATTGGTCTACTTTTTTTAATACCTCATTTTCGTTTGAATGGAAAAAATCATCGTTTGATTTCCTAATTGAATGAGAGTAATTTTCTTCTTCAGCATTATCAACTTTATCGATATCGTTAAACAATGTTCGATGGATCTCTGTTTTTGATGAACAAGAATTTATCGAGTATGATATATTTTCAACGAGAAACTCTTTCTTTTCTGATTTAGATATGATTAATTCTGATTTTAATTTCTCATTATTAATACTTCTATTCTCTTCAGTTATTTTATTTTCAACTGAATCAATTTTTTCTATTTGCTTGCTGTTTTTTTCGTTTACATGGTCACTTTCACTTAAAATTAACGATTTTTTATAATTTTCTTCTCGCGCTGCTCTTGTTTGAGGTCGTCTTTTAAATTGAATTTTAGGTCGATTTTTGTTTAAATGTTCTAGTTTTTCACTTGTGAACTCTTTAATATTATGTGGCATTTCTTTTTTATCTAATTGGTGGCCTTCGGTGCGAGTAAGTTTACGTGTCAAAATATTTCCATCAGTTTCCTCTTTTGAAATATTTTCTTTTACTTTTGTTGATAAATAAGGATTTTTCGTTCCAGGGAGCAAAGCGCTTACATTTATGTTCAAATTTGAATTAATTTTTTTTGACAAAATCAAAGGATCCTTTCTTTTATTTTCAGAAATCTTATCTTGATTATTTTTATCATTTAGAGGAGGCTGTTGAAATTTTTCATTGACACTGTTGAAAATTACGTTATTAAAATGAGATTTTGGTTGTTTAATTACGGATTCTTTTGTCAAATCCTCAGATTGGGTTTTTGTTTTATCAGCATCATCACTGCTTTGGAAACTACAATCTTTTAAATTTTTGATTTTACCGTCAATAAAATCATCACTATTGTCAATATCTGGAAAATCAGGCGGAACATCTTCAAATAAGCCAATCGAACCATAACTTAAGGCACTTTTTGGTGTTTTTACTTCAATCATTGTGTCTGAAGAAAATTTAGCTGGACTTGAAAACAAGTCATAAGGTTCTTTTCGGTCATCTTTTTCGATGATAATATCATCATCTTCAGGCGGCTCAATTGATATAAAGTTAGTTGAGAAATTGATCCGATTAGCTGATATATTTTCCTCGTGTAACATCACTGAAACATCATTTAAGCTTTTTTCTAAAACATTTGGATTCACTACATTTTCAGAATATTTCTTTTCTTTATAACCTATAAGATTGTGTTCTGGAGTATTCTCATGTGACAAGTTTTTTTCAATGGAGTTAGAATCATCTGAATCAATAATTTCCTTGAGTTGAGCAATATTTGATGATTCAGTATTATTTATATGGTCCGGAAATTGTTCAATGTTATTTTTCTGTATTTTTTCAAATGTTAATTTTTCGTCCTCATTACTGGAATAATACGTATTTTCTGCATTATCAATAACAGAATTATCTTTTTCAACATTATCTGATGTTATGAGTGATGGAATGTCACATGAAGATGCTAAAACATTCACCGGTTCAGATCGGATTGAAAAGTTCGAAATATTTGATTTATTTTCTTTTATTGAATTCGCAGAAATTGTATTTGTTGACAAATGTTTATTGATTAAACTTTCGTCTTCAGAATCATCCGAAAACACATTTGATGTTTTATTGTTTTGATAATTTAAATTACCTACATTGACTTTCTCAATTGAATTTGGAATTTTTAAAATCTTCTCATTGGAGTTTTCTTCTTCAAAAGGGTCGTCTGTTAAATCAATCTTTGAATAATTAATTTTTATATCTGTATCGCTGGGTCCCTTAGTTGTAGTTGTTTCCTTTTCAAGAAAGCTATTTGAAACAAAACTATTATTTTTTATCTGGATTTCTTCTTTTGGTTTAAAAATACTATCGAAATCATCATCAGGAGGCTCGTCATCAAATAAATTAGCAATATTAGTTTTGAATTTGTTTGCGACACTAGGTAGTTTTTCTATAGACGAAAACAGATCACTGCTTTGATCCATAAAATCTTCATTGGAATTATTTACATTTTGAGCAATTTTCTTAGTAACTTCATGATTTAATTTATCATTTTTATTAACAGGTAATTGACTTATTTTCTGTTCAAATTTTATATTTTGATCAATTTTAGATACATTTTTTTCGTTCCTTGACGTGGTTGCTTGTGTAGTATTTAGACTTTTTTCTTCATTAGCTTCACTTTGCACTGATTCATTGTACATATTTTTTTGTTCACTAGTGATATCATTTGGATTTATTAAAATTTCTGTTGTTTTTTTATCCAACTCATTCATAAATGAGTTAAAATCTTCATCATCAAACAAATTCACTACTTTCTTTTTTATTCCAGAATCTAAACTCTTATTAATTTTTTCTTCTTTTTTTTTAAATAAGTTATCTTCCTCTTCACTATCAAAAAATAGCTTTGATGGGGCTTTGTTATTGTTGTCTTCATTATAAAAATTTGCTGTTATATTTTTAGGGACAAATTCCGGTGGTTCATCGTTAAATATATTTGATACTGTACGAGGATTTTTAATATGTCGACTATCGTCATCATTATTACTATTACTAATCCTTCTAGGCGCTGGTTTTGGGTTATCCTCTAACTCAGAATCACTATCAAATAAATTTTTTCTAGGTTTATGAACATAATAACGATTTTCTTTAATTCCAATTGGTAACGAATTATTACTACTTAAACGACTTTCTTCAGCTGATGATGAAGTTTTAGAAGCGATTGTTTGTGATGACACTTCTTCACCATCATCTGATGACATTGGTGTTCCAAATTTATTAACATTTAAAATTTTTTGTTGATTATGATATTGATTTATTATAGGCTGTTGTTGACGCGTTAAGCTCCAAACTGAGCTGCCAGATTCTGACCTTGGAATATTACTAGGAAGTGACAAGCTGTCTGAAACATTGTCTTCATCTTCTTCAATTGAATTGCGTTCCGATTCATCGGAATCACATAATCCTATATGCCACTTTTCTTGCCATTCTTTTGAACCTATCAAATGTGGTACCAAATTTGATTCATATGGATTTTTTTGGCGATAAACAATACTAAAATTAATAAACAATTATTTAGTTTATTTATTGAATGTTATATTAAAGCAAAAATATGTTTGAACCTATGTATATTGCCATCCTCATCATCAGAATCCTCTAAATCAATAGTAATCTTTTCATAACAATTTTTTAACATTTTCATATTATTTTGAACTATAATATTTATTGTATCAATAGGGTTATATGGTTTCTGAAAAAAAATTAAAATAAAATAAATAATGAAAAAGGAAAAACAAAAATGATCTGATTGCACGTTAAAGAATTTTAATTTTCTAAAATAAAAAATTTTCAATTATCTGTCAAATTGAATAAAGTATTGGGACTTGCTGGCACAAAAGATTTTGCATTCCAAAGGACTTTCAATTGAAACTTACATTATCGTTGTTTTGTTGTACGGAACTTTCTAATTTTCTTTTTTTAATTCGTGCTGCCACTTCATCATCGTCATCAAAAACACGATTTTCAACAAATTGTGATTGCGACAATATTGAAAGTCTGTTAACACTGTTGTCTAATGAAATACTGGCTCTTTCTAAATTTTCATAAATTTTATTTAGTTTTGTTGTAGAATTTTTAGCATGACTCTCAAGGTCCTGAAAACAAAACAAAAAAGTGTTTCTTTAAATGAATTTTTTAACATAACAAAATAATTAAAATAACATTTATATTTAACAACTGAATTAAAAATTAAAAATTTACAAAAGTGGAATTTTCAAGGATTTGAAACTAAACTATTTTATTTATACTAAAAAAAAGAAGAAAAACAGGAAATACTTTGTTCAAATATTTTCAAGTGGATAGAATAAATAAAAGCTTACATTGGAAATTATTTCCATTAATTGCAATAAATTTGAATCGCTTTCTAATGATAAATTTTTTGCACTTTTTCTGATTTCTTCGGGGCTCCATGCTGATGATGCCTAACAAAAATTCAAGATTATATTAAAAATTTATTTCGAAAAAAAATCTATTTTTTCATTATATTTTTATTACCATTTAAATTAAATTTAAAAATGTAGGGAAGAAAAAAAATGGAAACAAAATGTAGATAAAATTATTAATTGTGTTTTTTTAAGGGAGGAAAATTTTATAACAAAATTTTACAAAATATTATTAACTCGTCACAACACAAATGCAACAAAAATTGATAATTATTTTTTATTAATATTATTTATTTTCACTGTTTGACTTTTGACACGGTCATTTGAAACAAAACAAAAAAAGTAAACAAATAAATGACGTATACCGGCCAGAGTCAGTTCATTTTTATACTAGGGATATTTTATGCCTCATTTTGAAAATTATTTTTTTATTCGAAAAATTTATTTTTAATTTCGAAGGTATTATTGGCGACACTGCAGATGACGTGAACAACTCAGAATCGGCTGAAACTTGGGAAAGGGTGCATTTTATATAGGAAATTTGTAGGAGGGGGTATAGGCGGTTCCTTAGATGTTAAATCCGGCTAAAGTGCAGTTTATGTGAACCACTCAGAATCGGCTAAAACTTGGAGGGGGGGTAGAGGCGGTGCCCAAACTTCCAAAACTGAAACCAGTTCTTGGGCCTCGGGCCCCGTTTCGGAGCTAGAGCCCCCCAAAGTTTTCATACATTTTGTATGGGAAATTTTTTTTTGCTCGATTTGCACCATTTTTTTGTAGAGTGTAGGGGGTGCCCCAAAACAAGAGGGGGGGTGGGGGGCGGCGGGCGGCTGCCCGCCCGTTGCCCCCCACCCCTTCTTGTTCTGGGGTACCCCCTTTATCCTTTTCCCAAAAATAGGGCCAATCGGGCAAAAAAAAAAAAATTCCCATACAAAAATGCATGAAAACTTTGGGAGACCCTATATCCGAAACGGGGACCGAGCCCCAAGAACTGATTTCAGTTTTGGAAGTTTGGGAACCGCTTCTACCACCCTCCAAGTTTCAGCCGGTTCTGAGTGGTTCACATAAACTGCACTTACGCCGTTAAATCCAAGACGGTTTTTGAGGGAAAGCCTTCATTTTGGAGATATGGTTAGTGCAAATCCCACTGACATTAATCCACGAGAGGAGCCACCTAACACCGCCTTTAGTTTGTTTACAAATTTGAAAGAAAACCACAAACAGCTGTTTATTAGTAAAAGGAATTATTTTGGTGTTGTTTTCGTTGTTTCTTGTTTGTTCTTTTTGGATCGTCATTCGTTTCGTTACAATAAACTGATACTGACTAGCAGCTTTAAAGTTAATTTACTTTTTCCTTTTTGTCATTCGGATTTCGGAAAATTACATTACCTATTTTGATTGAATAGAAAAAGGACAGAACTACCGGTTCAATAACATTCATGTCTGTAGCTTTAAATATTGGTTTTTACTTTTGAATTGAGTATGGACAGTGATAGTACAGCAACATCTATTGATAACGAAGAAAATTTTTGTGATAATCCAACAAGGGATATTTTGGCAGAAGGAATAATTAGCTTATTTAAGCCGACTGTGGATAAGTTAGACGAAAGGTAGGTACTTTTACATTGAATGATGTCATTGTTTAATTGGAATAACTACCTTATCTATCTATCTAGCTAGGTATTGAATGTTTGCATTTCTTCTTGAACATTGTACAGGGGATTATTATGAATTACTATCGAAAGTAAAAATCTTACGAAAATCCTATTCTCGAATTTTATTTTGATGAAACTCAATGAATGTACATTTTCTAATTTCATTTGAATGGAAAGGAGAATGTGATCTTAGTTAGCTTTTCACATTCGATCGTAATTCATAATAACCCCCCAGCTTTTAAATCCATTATCTTTAACTTATTATTAGGTTTAGGTACCTACCTCGGTTGGGTAAATTCATGATTTTTTTTTAATTCCACAAAAAAACCATGCTTATTATTTTAATTTCTTTTGTGTCGCAGTGAACAACTAGTAAACTATTTCACCCAACAAGGGATATAAAGATAGGAAGTCAGCAAATTATTTAATTAACAAATTCTTGTTTTTTGTTTAATTTTAGAGTTACCGCATGCCGGACTGCCCAGCGTGATTTATCCGAAGAACTTAATCAATTAATTGAAAAATTAAATCAAATCGAGAATAGTCAAAAAGAAATACCAGATTTGAGTGAGAAAGTTAAGAAATTAATTGAAATAAAAACTAAAATTACAGTTATAACAAACGTTCTACAAACGAGTCAGGAGAGACTACAAAAATTGCATCAACTCATTGATAAGGAGCAATTAAGATATCAAGGCATTTTAGAAGATAAAGCAACAACAAGTCATCAGCAATAAGGATGCAAACACCATTTTTTGAGCATTTGAATTCAAAAGATTATGAGAAAGTGTATGAACCTGCTGAAGATACATTTCTATTACTTGATGCTCTTGAATCTGATTTAAAATATTTGAAAAAAATTCTGAAACCGACAACTTGCTTAGAAATAGGCTCCGGCAGTGGTATTATATCGACAGCCATTTCAAAACAATTAAAATGTTGTTTTTGCGTAGCAACTGATATCAATAGTTATGCATGCATTGCAACTAAAAAAACTAAAATTCGTAATCAAGTTGAGTTTTTAGACACTATAAATATGAACCTAACCAATGGATTCAGAATTAAAATATTTGATTTAATTATTTTTAACCCGCCTTATGTGGTAACATCAGATGAAGAGTGTCTAAACAAAACAGGAGATTCGTTAAATTATAGTTGGGCTGGTGGCTCAAATGGCCGTCTTATAATTAATAAATTTTTAAATAATTTGGATATGATTTTATCTAATAATGGTGCAGCATATTTATTGTTGCTGAAAGAAAATAAACCTAATGTTATTATAAAAGAATTAGAAGAAAAAAAATTCAAAAGTTTTATATTGATTGAAAGAAAAATTATTGGAGAACATTTATTTGTAATAAAAATATTAAGAAATAATTGAAATAAAGAAAATAAATTCACTTATATAAGATTTGTTTCTTTATTATAATTTTGAGTATTTATTATTTTTTTATACAAAAATATATATAATAGTTTTTTGTTTTTCACTTTAGTTAAACAAGTTTATTTTTCTTAGGTACTGATAAAGGGAACTAGTTTTGGTCGACGTGATCCGTTCAAGTTAATCAATAAAATTAAAGTAAAATTTTCTATTAAATTAAAATTTTTTATTTTTAAACATATTTTGCAATCAATTTTTTTACACATAAAAATAATTAAAATGAAAAAAACTTACATTAGGTAATAGAATTTATTATCATTAGCATACAAAAAATACTTAGAAATATTTATATTGATGAAATCGAAAACAAGCTTTTTAATTAATTTCTTTTTTATTTGAGTGTGTTTTCAATATAATTTTTTTTGCAATTTACTTTTGTTCCAGAAGTTTAATAAATTATTAGAGAAACTATTTAGAGGTGCAAGTTTGATTGTTTTCGTAGGTTCACAAAAACAATACGGTTGAATAAGTTAAGTAAATAATACATTACTAGATTTTAAGTTTCTTGTATCTAAACCGATCTATGATTTTCGAAAGCAAAATTATAACCAAACTTGCGCCTCTATTTATTTTCCATAAAAAAATATTATTTTAAGATCTTAAATGTAAAAAAAAATTGTATACAAAAAAATTTAAGACTAGATTTAAATTCTTAATTAGAGAAAAACTGTATATTCAATGATGTACATTATTCATTTTTAAACGTCATTTAGGATTAATTCAACCATCCTCGTCTTGAATTTCATTAAAAGAAAACTTACTTTGGTCAATGATAAAATAAAATTCAATAAATCTCTTTGTGCTAAAACTAAACTAAAACATTTAACTTTACCTTGTCTCTCTTGATGATAAATTCCACAAATTCGTGAGATTTAGTTCAAAGTAAAATTGCGAAAAAAAGAAAATAACATAATATTTATCACGGGAAAAACTAAAAATATCAAGAAAAAACTCGAAAACCGATGACATCTATCTGATAACTTTCTTCTTTCAAAAATATAATAAAAATTAGTTAACCCAATTTACTACTTAGTACATAGAAAAATTGTGTAAATTTAAAACTTTCATTAAATAATGAAAAAAAAAATATATATATTTTTTTTAATTATTATTTTTTCAATAACGGAGTACTTTCTATATTTGATTCCCTCGAATCACTAGATGTCGTAGGTAAATTTTGTTCAGATTGAAGTTGTTGAATTATTCCTATATTTGAAGTATTGCTAACAATATCACCTTGGTGATGTGATAAATTCCAAATATTTCGTTGACTTTGAGCTAACTGAATTCCTTTCCTTTTCATTTGTCTGTGATGCAATTCGTGCATGTACAATGTACTTAGACACATATCAGCTGTTGTTATGTCCATATTATTTACAGACATCATTTGTGGGTGTATAGCGTATAAACTGTAAAGAAGGCTATCTTTTGGCCCTTCAACGCTACCTTCACTTTTACGTAAGCCTTTTCTTTTGAATTGCTTTGAATTGAAATTAGTTTTATTATCGGTATTAAATGTTCCTAAATTATTGGTAGTAGTAGTAGTAGTAGTTTCTTCATCTTCATTGATATCTTGTAATGTTCGTGGAGGTGGGAAACAGGAATTATCAGTTAAATTTTGGTGCAACATTTGATCGAAATCATAGCCTAAAAAAAAATTTTTATAAATATGTATATGTAATAGTTTTTATTATTTTTAACTTACCTGAATTTCCGGCTTGATGCTGTTGCAACGATTGCATTTGTAAGGTTTTTCTAGTATGTATTATGGAATCAGACAATCCACCAGCAGAAACATCACGATTTTGGAAGACTGAACGTACTATTGATGAATATTCATCACCAATACTTCCAAATGACATGAGACTTTGTTCCATTGCAGAATTATTATTTTCCCTTAAAGGCTGCAATTCAGGTGAATTTAGATTTTTTAAATCGTGCAGAGCATGTTCTTTAATTTCTTTTAAGAAATATTTAGCTTCAAATGGCATTTTCCAATCCGGATTCGTTAATGTAAAATGAATTAATGACAGCTCAGTTTTACCGTGTTCACCTTGATTGAAAACATTATTATTCAGTTTAAAATCTTCTTTAATGGATTCATTTGCTGCGGCAACAAAACTAGCAACTTGCCAAGTGGGATTTCCATGTTTTCTTATATCCATTTGAGCAAATGAGCACACATTGCCTACCCCACCAACAGATACTGTAAAGCTTCTAAAAAAGTCTACAATGTCTAATGCACGTGGTCGAAACGTACAAAATAGAACTAATGGAGTTATAAAGGGACTAATAAGTTCGTTGAGTAAATAAGCTGCTTTATATTGAAAAAATGTATTAAAATCTCTTCGTACGCTTGATGTATGGGCTAGTCCACGCCATGATGTTGGTAAATAATGCGTTTGGGCTAGAACTGCTGTCATAAGCTGTTCTGGACACCAAATCAAATTTTCGTCTGGTATTAGTACTCTAAATATAACTCCAATAACCGTTAATGCTATAAAGACAACAAAAAATAATAGTATTTAATGAAAAACAGAAATAAAAAAATAATTACCTGTAATTAAAGGTAGTATTAGCTCGACTTGAAAAACGTGCTCTTCATAAATCCCTAATCCAACAATAACTGCCAAAAGTCCCCCACATAAAAATAGAATATTTTTTGCAATAACAACTACTAATGGCGACGAAAATGAACACATATATTTTTCGGCAGGCTCATATGCACGGTTGAGTCGAGCATCCAGCTCATGATCTAATTCATTAAAATGTCTTAAATACAAGCGTCCATAATTGGACCAGGTCCGAATACCTAAAGAACCTGGTTCTTTTCGTATTATTGTTGCATGTGTAAAAGTAATATGCGTCAATTGCCAAAAAAATATCAATGGTGATAGAATAAAATTTACAAATGCTATCCAAGTTATTTGTTTTGATAATCTGCGAGCTAATTCTATTCTATTACTTCGAACAGCAATATCAACACGCAATTGCCAATTATTTTCAAATAACGACCAAGGACCTTTAAATAATACTAATTCCAAATTATAAAGTAATAACTGGCTTAAGGCGGTCATTTCACCAAATATTGGCAATTTTAATGTACATGGCAAGAGATTTTTATTCATTAATGCTACCATATAATTTTTGAAACGTAATATTCTGTGATAAATATCTAATTCGGTTAGTTGATTTTTATTTATACACATTTGTTGTTTTGGTTGAACTTCACAAATTTTTTTTTGGACTTCATGCCACGTGAAATTATCTAATTCATTATCATCAATTTTCAATTCTGTGTTATAAAATTTTTTAATATCCCAATAATATGAAACGTGATATATGACTTTAATCATACGAAATATAAACAAAACTGTAGCAAATATTAAACACATTATCACTATAGCACTAAAACTTGTCAAACATTGTCCCACTGGAAAAAATACATCGCCTATATGAGTTTTTGTTGAATTTGTTGGTACCTCTCTAAAAAAAAAAAAAAAAAATAATTTAATGTAAAAATTTAAGTATTTATTATATAATATTTTAAAATTTACTTTTAATTTAACATCAAATAACGACACATGAATTTAAAAATAAATCTAATTTTCTTTTATGTCAAGCGAAAGAGTCCAAAAAAAATTGTTGTCGTTCAAATTTGGTTATTGAATATAAGGCGCGATTTATCAATAAATAATGATGAACAATAACAAACATGCCGAAAACATTGGTTCAAAATAAATTTGGAAATTCAATTATTTATAAATCATATAGTAATAAAAATTTTTTTTTTCTCACCCAAAAAGTACAGGAAAATTTACACAATGTGTTGTGAATGTAAGCAACCACACAACAAAAGCAAATTGAAAAAGTTGGAAAACTTCATCTAAAACAATCACATAAAATCCATGACTTTGATGGTAATTGTAAATCCGAATGAAAAAGGAATCCAAATCTTCTATGTGATTCCATTGTGCTAAAAAACATATTTAAAATTTTTCAAAATTAAAAAAATTAAAATTTTAAACAAAACAAAAAAATTGCAAGAACTTCCGCTATTATTAAATTTATTTAGTTTGGGACTAGAATTAGAAAATGTAAAAATGGGACGAACTAGTTATGCAATCAAATAAATATACCTATGTGGGTTTCTTAATGTGGGTACTTATAGGTAGGTAGGTAGGACTAGGTACATGTCTTTATATTGAACATTATAATTTATAACATTATAAGCTTTAATAATTTTATATTATAATAAAATTATTAAAGCTTATGATTCCCAGGTGATAGGTAGGTACCCAGCCAGGTGAGTTTTTTCTTTCGTAAGATATTTTACCATAAGAAAATTTTGGTAGATAGGTAGGTACAGCTTAAATTTTTTTTTGTAACATAATATAGGTAGATACATATAAGCTATATAGGTAGGTACACATAAGCTGGAAATTTATTTGATGGTTGTGCTTAGGTCCAGGTACCTAGTTATATGCCAGTTGTTACATACGAGTTTATTAGATATTGATATTATTTTAATAAATGTAAATTTTTTCCAGTCTCAAATAGCCATATTTATACCTAAATCTTATACAATTGGAATACCAAAACATGTTCAACTTAATGATTGAAGTAGGTAGGTAGGTACCTATTTAGGAAAAAATTGCAACTTAGAACTGAAAAGAATTTATTTTTGCCCACATTTAGAATAAAATTTCCGCTTACAAGTTTCGGGAACCACATGAATCATCATAATTCCAGTTTCGTCATCGTGCTCCTGAATTTGATCATTATTTAAATTTTTATTATGTTGATTTCTTGTTCCCGTCGTCGTGCTATCATCCCTTGAATTAATCGAATTATAATTTATTTTAGTTTCTGAATTCAACATTATCGTCGTTGTAAAATTCTTTTTTTTTTTTCTAAGTGAATGTACGTAGGTAGTAGATAGATTTCTAAAAAAAAAAAATATTTGCAGCACGCAAATACCGAAAAAAAACCAAAGATTCGAAACGTCGAAGAGTAAATTTATTTTTTAAAAATCATGACATTGAAATGAAAAATAAATAATTTTTCGTTTTTTTTTGTTTTGTATTTTTGTTATGATGAAGAAACAAAGAAAAAATTATTTTTTTTTTTTTTTGTTTTTAATTTTTTTACATTTACGCAACTTTTCTTTATTCTTTAAATTTAATTTAAAAATTTAAAATTTTATCGAATTAATTATTTTAAAAATATTGCAATTTTTTTTTCGTATAATTTTTTTTAAAAATTTGGTTTTTTGTTATCGTTTTTTAAAGTTCTTGCTTGTTGAAAATAAATAAATTTTTATTTTATTTTTTTAACAATTTTGCGACTTTGCGTTTTGTTCTTTTATTCATTCATTCAGTTCTTCTTTCTTGTTCGTATATAATATATAATATAAGTTGTTTGTTTGTTTGTTACGTAGTTATACTTCGCAGTTACGTTTTGTTGTCCAGTCATATGATCAGCTGCTTTAATAAAAAAAATTATTTGTAAACAAAAAAATTGGCATATTATTAATGGGGGTCAGAGGGCGAAGTCGTGTCGACTCGCATCGACTTAGTCGAGCTAGTCGGCACAATTTTCGAGTCGCCGCTGCTGGTTCTTTTTTATCGACTCAGGTCGACTAGCTGCTGCTGAACTTTTATTCGACTTAGTCGACTAAAATTCTTTCTTTTTTTTGTTTTTTTTGTTTTTTTTTTTTTATTTTTTTTATTTATTTTTTTTTTATTTTTTTTTTTTGTTTTTTTTAGAAAAAATGTGGATTTAGTCGACTAAGTCGATCAAGTCGAGCTGGTCGCTAAGACCGGAATTTATCGACTGAGTCGAGCCGCTGCTGGCTATTTTTACCGCAAGCCGCTGCTGACCAAAAATCAAACGACTTCGCCCTCTGATGGGGGTTGGACATTTGTCCGCGATTTGTTTTTGTATCGTGGACATCAAAATGACATTTGTCCGCGATTCGAAATTACTTTTGTCCGCCGCGGACAAATGTCATTTGTCCCCGATAAAAATTAATCGCGGACAAATGACATTTTGCAAAATGACATTTGTCCGCTAAAATTTTGAGGCTAAAGTACAGATGACGTGAACCACTCAGAATCGGCTCAACGAGCGGAGGGTGGGGGGCAGCGGGCGGGCGAGAGGACTGACCAACCACCCACAAAAATCAATCGCGGACAAATGACATTTTGCAAAATGACATTTGTCCGCTAAAAATTTGAAAAACAATCGCAGACAAATGACATTTTGCAAAATGACATTTGTCCGCTAAAAGGTGAAAACACAATTGGGGCGACGACGACGGCGACAGCGATTTTTCATATAAAAAAATCGCCTAAAGTTTGAAAATTCAATCGCGGACAAATGTCATTTTGCAAAATGTCATTTCACAGTAAATATTTGTTCACAGGGTAATATTACCAGGATATTTAATCGGTTGTGTTTTGCCAGTTTTTACTGGGTTTGTCTATATTTGGTTTCCCTTTATCCTCATTCCACAATTAAAAGCAAAAAATTTTGAAATTTTGTTCAAATCTCATCAGTTCCTTTGAAATTTTAATGAAAGCGTCTTGTTGTTGTTGTTATTAAAATTGAGAAAGATAAAAATAGTTTTTAAAATAAAAAATTAAAAATGATTAAAAAAATGTATAAAAAAAAATTTAATTTTTAATTAAAGTACTTAACAAGTAAAAAAAAATTAATAAAAAAAAATTAGATTTTTAGTTAAACTTAACAAATAAAAAAAAATTTCAAATTTCAAAAAAGTATTGTAAATAAAATTTTGCTTTTTTATAAATCAACATTTAATTTATTAATTTTTAGTTTTTTTTTTTATTTTTGTTATATTACAAGAGATAGAATATATTATAAATAAAACTAATAAAAACAATTTTATCTTTTTATTATTTTTAGATAGAATTTGAGAAAATTTTTAGAAATCTTTCAGAACATATTTGTAGAGAAGCCACTAATTTAATTGACTTTTATTTCATTTCGTTTCTTTTTTATTGAATGACTAGGTAATGATACCTGCTAGAAGCGAACGCATGTATGAAAAATTTTCATAGACTACCCGGTGCCAATATCAGGTAATCACTGGGTTTTTCTAATGCCTTGTTCAGACAATGAAATCTTATCATGATAATCTTATGCCTTGTTCAGACAACGACTAAATCATGATTTCGTAATCGTGATTTGGCGTAGATAATCATACTTTGAAAACCTGTGTGAACACGATTTTGAACGAAAACAAAAAAGGTAAACAACAAGAAAGCAAACAAAATAAAAACATAAATATTATTTGCTACTCAAATTTTTTTTGTTTTGTAAATAAAGAAAATATGTCAAAAATAAAAGTCAAAAATAACTAGGAATGAATGGAAATGGGTAACATGGATGGTAAAAAACTATAAACTCATCCCTGAAATTTTTCATGATTTTCGATAATCATGATTTCCAATGACACTTTTTTTGTATGAGCAAATCATGAAAAAAAGAATGATAATCACAAAAAGTAAGATTATCATGATAAGATTTCATTGTCTGAACAAGGCATTACTTTTTGTGATTATCATTCTTTTTTTCATGATTTGCTCATACAAAAAAAGTGTCATCGGAAATCATGATTATCGAAAATCATGAAAAATTTCAGGGATGAGTTTATAGTTTTCTACCATCCATGTTACCCATTTCCACTCATTCCTACTTATTTTTGACTTTTATTTTTGACATATTTTCTTTATTTACAAAATAAAAAAAATTTGAGTAGCAAATAATATTTATGTTTTTATTTTGTTTGCTTTCTTGTTGTTTACTGTTTTTGTTTTCGTTCATAATCGTGTTCACACAGGTTTTTAAAGTATAATTATCTACACCAAATCACGATTACGAAATCATGATTTAGTCGTTGTCTGAACAAGGCATAACATAATATTAACCTGGTTTTGACCTATAAAATATTTAATAATTAAATAGGTAATCGATAAAAATATCAAAATATATAAAATTTATTGAAAAAACCAAATTTGTGTTTTATTACAAACAAAATTTTTTTTTATTATTTCGCATAATTATCCAATACTCTTAAAATAAAATAATACATGAGAAGATGAGTGAAGAAAGCATGTCCTAGCTATGCATTTTTTTCATTATTTGAAAAGGAAACGAAATTTACTATTTATTATTCGTATTATAGCCTTTCCAAACTTCGGGATTAAATAAGGATTCGCAAATGTTTATAAATAGTTGTTGAATTAAAGGAGGTTTATCATAAAAAAAATTTAGTTGATTTAAAGTTGAGTTAAATGTGAGTTAAATCAGATTCACCTGATAAATTAAATGAATAAGTCCTGATATGTTATGATTACGTCAAAAAATTATCGGTTGGGCATGTACGTTTGAATAATTAAAAAAAGAAAAAACAAAATGGCTAAAAAAAACTTAAAAATAAAATAATTTTTTTTTTTTTGTAATTTTTATTTTTCGAATTTTAATTTTAAATTAATTAATTCACTTATAGAATTTTTTTATAGAATTTTTTAATTATTTTTGATTAAATTTTATTCACTAATTTTTATTTAGAAAATTAAGAAAAAAAATAAAAATAAAAAAACAACAAAATTAACCCGGGTTAAAAAAAATCATGGTGTGAACACCAATTTTCAATTGAGGGATATCCTGATTTAATTCATGAATAAAATTCTTAGTTTGGAAAGCCTATTATTATTTATGAAAAAGCTTTATATGTATAAATAAAGAAATTTTTTGTTATTTTTTGTAAACATCGTAATTCAATCGTTGTTCGTAAATGTTAGAAAAAGGAGAATTTTTTTCGTTTTTTTAGCCTATGATATAATATGAATTCATAATTTCATTCATAATCGTAGTAATGATAAAAACAAAACGACGTATACATAAATATTTATCCTAATTAAACATTACGATTGTATGCATGCGTTGTTGCATTATCATATTCATATTCATACGAATAAATTTACAAACAAACTACTTTAAATAAAAATTTCAAGTTTTTTTTTTATTGACAGAAAAAAATTAATTAATTAGAATATTGAAAATTATTAGTCCGAAGTTATTATTTTTTTTATTCAATCAATAAAAAAAAACTAAGAAATTTTCTACCTTTTCGCATAAAAAAATCATCATTGTATTTTTCCTGCAAAAAAAAATGTTTTTACGTCCAAAAATTAATACATAAAATTTAAATAAATAAATAAAATTCTTTAAATATTAGAAGCTCTATAAGAACCGAAATTATTATATTTCTTTATATCAACGAGTATCTTCCAGTCATTAAAGAAAACATTATTATTTTAAAAAAATTTAATTTTATTTAGTTGAAACAGAAAATCAAAAAAAAAAGGTAATAGGCTTTCCAAACTAAGAATTTTATTCATGAATTAAATCAGGATATCCCTCAATTGAAAATTGGTGTTCACACCATGATTTTTTTTAACCCGGGTTAATTTTGTTGTTTTTTTATTTTTATTTTTTTTCTTAATTTTCTAAATAAAAATTAGTGAATAAAATTTAATCAAAAATAATTAAAAAATTCTATAAAAAAATTCTATAAATGAATTAATTAATTTAAAATTAAAATTCGAAAAATAAAAATTACAAAAAAAAAAAAATTATTTTATTTTTAAGTTTTTTTTTAGCCATTTTGTTTTTTCTTTTTTTAATTATTCAAACGTACATGCCCAACCGATAATTTTTTGACGTAATCATAACATATCAGGACTTATTCATTTAATTTATCAGGTGAATCTGATTTAACTCACATTTAACTCAACTTTAAATCAACTAAATTTTTTGTATGATAAACCTCCTTTAATTCAACAACTATTTATAAACATTTGCGAATCCTTATTTAATCCCGAAGTTTGGAAAGGCTATTAGAACAAAATTAATTTCAGTTTTCTTAATGTGTTTCACCTTTCAACCACATGCGGCGTTCTTGTTTGTTTACGTTTTGTTTTATTGTCAACCCAGCCGGCTGAGCTTTTTTTCTTATTTATTATTTTTTTTGAAATAAAAGAGTTTGGACGTGTAGGTGATTTATTTTGTGAAAAAATTAATTTGAATTATATTAAAAAAAATTATTAACTTGATTTTTGAAAAACAATTTTAATTGAAGTTAAATTTTGAACTTATTTTAGAAAACAGACTAAATTATTATAAAAGTAATAGAAGATATTATTTAATAATTAATAATAAAATTAATAGAATTTTAAGTGGAAATGTTAGAACACAATGTGATATGAATTAAGTATATAAGTGAGCAAGTAGAAAAAAATGCAATAATATATTTCAGAAAATAAAAACTAAAAAATTAAGAAAATAAAAAATTTGCTGTAAAAATAAATTTATCTTTTATTCATAATCTTCTTTTTTTCCTGCAAATTTGAATTTTAATAATTTTATTTGAAATATTAGAAATAAATTGCCACCTACAAAAATTTTATTTTTTTAGTTCACCTTCCCTCCACAAATCCACCAGGCGCTGTAGTAGATCTTTTGAGTGGGCCATCTATTACTATATCTTATCTATGGATTCATCCAAATATTGATTTTTAGTTGTAAATGAAAATAAAGCAAAATAAAGGAAAAAATGTGTTAGTTAAAATCTCCTGTAAAATAGAAAGTTATCATCCGCGTATTGTTTTTATTATGCATTTTTTTGTATACACAATTTCATTTGTGTATTTAGCTTCAATATGATTTTTTATTTATTATTTTGTATTGAGTTGAGTGCAAATGTAAAAATATGTTTACTAAATACATTGGGAATTTAAAGCTGTTTTTATTTTGTTTCACTAATACCCTCACAAGAAAATACCATTTTTTGAAATATCAAACTTAAAACACGATATATGGAAGTTTACCATCTGATACTATTCTTTATCTATGGTAGAAGGCAAGTTTTCATAAAACATATCCTAATTATTTTTATGTATTTTCCAATTTACTTATTCTTTTTTTTTTAATTCCATGAAAAAACTTTAAATTTTGCTATTAAAAATGTGTAAGTATTAATAGGGGCGGCAATATTGTTTTTGCACCTGAACGGCCAGCAACGCTGAAACGGCACTGCTAGAGACCAATGATTTTAAATTGATGAGTGCTCCAAGACCAATGATTTTAAATTGATGAATTCTCAGTGACGTAGTGAAAGTCAGACTACCGTTTTGTCAAGGTTTTTCCGATTTAAAAACTTTTAAGTCGGCGACACGATCTTTAAAAATAAAATTTTTCATTTTAATTTATTTTGAATTTCATATTTGTACTGAACTGGATATTTTTAGGAGGTATTTGTGTAAAGTAGCTGCTTTTATTACATGTTTTACTTACACCATTTCAAGCACGTATTTCTAAAATATTACATAAATTCGGTCGCGCGTTGATAGAATAAAATGAAGCCACAAATAATGAAGTCACAAATAATTTATTTTAATTAACTAGGTGTCTACATTAGCGTATTTTTCCTGTATGCGATTTTGTTCTTTAAATGTATTTGTGTATCTTTATACAAAATCCAAAATCGCAGCAAAATACGCATGCTGATTTTGAATAATTTTTCAGCATGCGTATTTTTTGACATTTCTCACAATTTTTTTTTTTTTTTATTAATTTGACATTTAAATCAAGTAA
This sequence comes from Hybos culiciformis, assembly GCA_964007475.1. Lineage (NCBI taxonomy): Eukaryota > Metazoa > Arthropoda > Insecta > Diptera > Hybotidae > Hybos > Hybos culiciformis. The sequence goes on along the minus strand of OZ023274.1, from coordinate 98,755,924 downwards.
AATGGTACAATTTGGAAAAATGTATAAAAATCGCATGCTGTAAATCTAACCCAGTGGCATATTGAGCAAACACAAATACTAATAAATGAAACAGAAAAAATACAATACATTCATAAATACGCGCGATTCTAAATCGCTAATGTAGACAGCCCGAAAATAATTTTTGAAAACAAATAAAGCAACTTAGCTGCGCTGCGCTGTCTTTAAATACCGCTGTTAATCTAATAAAAAAAAATCCGACTCTGATTTTGTGTGTGTGTGCCGTTAGTTTGTAGCTTTGTCGCTTAACATTTCTGTACATTTTTCTCATTTTCTGTTTGTTTAGTTTTTTTTGTTCAAGGTAAGGTAGAAGAGGGAGATGTGAATTTTAGAAAAAGTTATAGAAAAGAAATAAATAAAAAAAAAATCATTTTAATTAAAAGAATTTCTTTTTGTGAAGTAAATAGAAATTAATTTCTTAAAATATTTATAAAATTTAATGTGATTATTTTATTATATTTCTGCTGCTGGAGGAAACAAGGGTAAGAAAATTTGGCGCATTTAATTTATTCTTGTTTGTTAATTAAAAAAAAAATTGCGAAAAGATCGTCAATGAAGATAAAAAAAAAGATTGCGTCCTTTTTGATTGTTCAAATTTTGGTTTTTTTTTTCTTGAGTCCATAATTTTTAAAGAATAAACTTTCAATCACAAGTAATCAGTTTTTCACGTTATTTCTCAAAAACTTAATTTATGAAAAAAAAATTAAAATTTAAACAAAAAAAAAATAATATCTACCAAAAAAACTGGTTTCCATATTTTTTTTTTCTTTTCTTAAAAATCAAAGTAGATCAGTGGTGGAGGAAGTAGCATTTTATTAAAGTGTTTAAAAAAAAAATGATGACAGCTGCGTTTTTTGCTTGTTTTCCGATATTTGGTTGGTGATCTCTAAAAAAATTAAAATTATAATTTTTTTTTTGTTTCTTGGATTAATTATTTTTCTTGCAGACATAGAGAACGCAAAAAATGACCTTGTGATGTGATGTGATTATTTAAAAATATTTAAATTTATTTTTTATCTGCAAGAAATTAATTGAACACAAAATTTAAAAATCTGAATTTTAAAAAATTTATTATTTTCTTTAAAAACTTATCCTTCCTGGTTGCTTTGGTTCCAGGATTCACGATTAGAGGTATAAAATAATATCAGTTTTTAAAATAAGTTCCCTAAGTTAGGGATTCACTTTACAAAAGTTGGACTCAAAATCTAAACTATCTACCATACTAGCAACCTACTTAAATTCGAAATAAAAACAACGAATTGTAGGCATTGGTGTGTGTAGCTACGTAGTTTGGCAAGTATCAAAATTGTTTGCACTATCACGTAGTTCTATGAAAAACTACCTCATTTTCGATTTCTAATAACAAGGTAACCAGATAGGTACATGGAACCCTAAAACTAGTTGCATAATGCAACGATAACCTTGGTAAAGGCTGCTTTCAAAATATAGGTATTTTGGACTACGTTAAACACCAAGTCATCATAATTATATTATTCTAGGTACCTACATAATATACCAATAAAGAGATCTTATGAAAATGTTACCTACATGCTACATCTAAGTCAATAAAACCCTATTTTTTTTCTGAAATAATTTTAGATAAAGTAAATTTTTGAAACTGGCTGTAATGATCAATCAATAATCATTTATGTCAATATTACATGCTAAGCCCTTTTTACATATATTAATTACTAGCTGTACCCGCACACACGTTGTTGTGGAACACACGTTTTAAGTTAAATTTTTGTTGTCAGATTGATGAACAATTATAGGAGCTATTATTTTATAAATTTGGGAAAATATCTAAGAAGAATTAATATTTATCATTTCTACTTATTCAACACTTAAATTGAATGAAATCGAATGATATCTTTTCCTTAAACAGGTTTCCAAACCAAACCAAATTTGTGTTTTTATCCATTTCCTCTTTTTATGAATCAAATTTGAATGAAATTGGAAGAACTTTGGCAGTCCTCCCCGGGAGCGGTTTCTGGGTAGGGTGCCACTCAAATTTTAAAATAGCCTAAAACAATTCCGAGACAAAGAGACGGTGTAAATTTCGAAACGATCGGTTGAGTGGTTTAGTTTTTAATACTTTATAGTTATTAGTAATAAAGAAATTGATTTCTGTATATTTGAAGAGCCCCCTAAAAAGAGGGAGGCAAATTTTTTGTTACGAAATTCGTGTGTTTAATCATTTTTATGTACCAAATTTAAATGAAATCGGACCAACTTTTAAAGTCCTCCCCAAGGAGGTCAATAAATTTTTTGTTAAGAAATTTGTGTGTAATCAGTTCCTCTTTTTGCATACCAAATTTGAACGAAATCGGACGAACTTTTAAAGTCCGTCCCGAGAGGAGGTCCCTGGGTAGGAGGTCAACAAATTTTTTGTTACGAAATTTGTGTGTAATCAATTCCTCTTCTTACGTACCAAATTTGACTAACTTTCAAATCGGACTAACTTTTGAAGTCCGCCCCGAGGAGAGGTCCTTATGGTAGGAGGTCAACAAATTGTTTGTTGCGAAATTTGTGTGTAATCAGTTCTTTTCGTTTTACATATCAAATTTGAATTAAATCGGACGAACTTTTGAAGTCCGCCCCCAGGGGAAGTCTCTGGGTAGAAGGTCAACAAATTTTTTGTTACGAAATTTGTGTGTAATCAGTTCTTCTTTTTACATACTAAATTTAAATGGAATCTGACGAACTTTTAAAGTCCGCCCCCCAGGGGGTCTCTGGGTAGGAGGTCCCTGGATAGGAGGTCCCTGGGTAGGAGGTCGCTGGGTAGGAGGTCAACAAAATTTTTGTTACGAAATTTGTGTGTAAACAGTTCTTCTTTTTACATACCCAATTTAAATGGAATCTGACGAACTTTTAAAGTCCGCCCCCGGGGGAGGTCCCTGGATAGGAGGCCAATCAAATTTTAAAATAGCCTATAACGACCCCCGACTTGACACAAAGTCATGGTGTAAGTTTGAAAACGATCGGTTGAGCGGTTTAGGAGCCTATTCGGAACAGACAAGCAGACAAACATACAACTTCGGTTTTATATATAGATAGATAGATAGATAGATAGATAGATATCTACCTATACCTATATTTACATATAATTACAAGAAGAAAGTGTTAATTTAATTTCAGATTCTTTGGAAACATAAAAATTATTATTTAATTTTAATATTTAAAATTGAAATTGGCTCAGATTTAATTAATATTAATATAATTGATATTTTAATTAATTCTTTAATTCAGATCATTGCTAAGATTTCTTAATGAATATTTTTACCTGCTCCGGAATCTGTTTTCTAAATTTCAATTACATATTTTGAAATATCTGTATTGTAAAAAGGAGTCTTGAGACTGGTTTTTTTTTAATAATTTTATTACTTTATTCAGTTTTATACTGACTAAGATAGGGTGTTACAAAAAACATCCCATCGAATAAAAAATATCCTTTAAAATCAGGTTTTTTTATATAGAGGTATCAATTTTAAACATTTTACTAAATTTAATGCAAAAAATGCACGTGCATTTTTTTTTTGCAAGCATTATCAATAAATTGCTTCAAACTTTTTTCTTATTTGAAATGCGTATTTATATTTCTTTCGAAATATTGCAGTTCCTGAAGAATACAGTCGCAATTCAAAATAATAAATATGTTGTGAGAAAGTCGAAAGTTTACCTTTATTTTTGGCATTGAAATATCTTCTGAAGTAAGCTAGAAAATCCTTTTTTTTCTACAGAAATAATACTTGTAAAAATTTATTTTTTATTTTTACAAAACTTCTTTTGTGATTCTGTTGTTCTGTATACATTTTTATTTTGTTATATTATGCAAAAGGTAGGTAGTAAAATAGTTTTATTAGGTAGGTACATTAGTTTGATTTCCCTGTTTAACGAAGTAAAGAAATACATTTTTAAATACAAAAATAAGATTATTATTTGTTGATACCAATATTTTGTTCACTGGAATTGGAAATACCTAAAAATATATATTGAAAAAAAATTTTATTAATTTTAATATTTTCCCTAAATTAACATTTCTACCATAAGGTTGTAGGTATATTATTAATTTTATATAATAAATATTGTCAAATAGGTTTTATCTTGCTGTAGTATATTATAGATATTTTAGTAGTAAAGTATCATAATTGTACTATACCTCTAATAATTTATCAGTTTCTCTTAAATGTACAATTGTATAAATGAATAACATATCATTTTGTGTTCTCCAAAATCCCTTTGATAATAAATTTCAAGCATCTCTTCTATACCATTAATCCCTCATAGCATAACCATATCAACCAACTCAGGTTTTAGGTTCGTTCTGTATTAGTTTTTAGTTTATTCTAAAAAACCTTTCTGTTTATAGAATTCGATATGTGCTTGATCGGAACTAAAAAAATTTACAACATGTAATTTATGTATCAAAAAAATAAAAGGAATAATTTAAAGTGACCATCCGTACAGCTTTTCGCTGTATTGTACAGCATTTCTACGCCATGTCCAGCGCCGGAAAATGTACGGGAAAATGTCATGCTTTTTAAATTGTGTACAGCGAAATTCAGCATTAAACCTAATAAATGTGCTAATTCCCAATTTACGCTTACTGGGCTTATAAGAATTAATTGGGAGGCTATTATGTATATCAGCGTTTCTCAACCTTTTTACTATTGCGACCTATAATATGAGTATTCATTGACAAGTAAAAGAAATTAAAGACACCATTAAAATGTTTTATTTATTTTTATTTTAATGACTTATTTGTTGTTGACATTCATTTGATAATTTATTTTTTTCCGTACGATTTGTTTAAAACGAATGAATTTAAAAAGCTGTTTTCTTATTGTCAATGTAAAAACAGAGCAATTCTATTGGGAAATAGATGTATAGATTAATTCTTCTTACATAATCAAAAAATTTTATTATTTTTGAAAAAATATATGTAGCATTTGTAATAGAATATTTCCATTAAAAATACCCATTGAAAATCTTTCGCGACCCAAATTCCCTAAGGTTGAGAAACGCTGGTATATTATATGCATGATGTACAATGTAGTACATACATTTTTCTAGTCTAGTGAAATATGTGAATTAAAACACTATTATCATATTATAGTTATTACTAATTTAAATTATAATAAAAATAAAAACTGCAATATATTCCGTCGTTTTCATAATTGTACAGCATTGAGCTTCCGAAAATATGGTCACTTTATAATAATCTATCGATTATCAGAAAACACAGTCTTGATCACTTTCATTGAATTCAGTAAAAAAAAAAAAACTAAAATAATTTTTGTTTTTTTTACGTCAAACTGATCCAAACGATGAAAAACATGGTTCGAAATTTTTGTTGTTTTATTTTTTATTTTACTCTCCTAATCTTTCCTCATTTCAAAAATGTCTATTAGAGAAACTATTACATATGTTACGCAATCTGTCAGCTGTAATTTTGTTATTTGTCAGAAACGAGATTTGATCTTGGTGTTTCTTGTTTTTTTTTTTTTTTTTTTCGTTTCTTTTCTTTTCTCTTCTTTTCTGATTTATGCGTCGCGTTGGTAATTTGTACTAATTTTCCATTGCATGTTTCGTACTGAGAATGGTAATAAAGTTTTCTTTGAGAGTGATGTTGAAAGTTTTCTTGGCAACTGCACTTGGTGTTAAGATACACCCTCAATCAGAAGTAACCAGATGTCTGTCTATGTTATTATTATAATCAATTTCATTAATCAGTTTTCAATAATTATGATTAATAATAATATTTTTTTTTTTATTATTAATAAAATAGAGATAGTGAAAGATCGTTGTAATTTTAATCAAATATAAACAAGAATCAAAATGAAAATAAATATTTATTGTTTTTGTATAATCTGTTCATAATCATTTATATGTGTGTATTTACAATGAAACGAAAAGAAACTTTAATTTTTATTTTTTATTTAATTATATTATAATTAAAAAAAAAAAAAAATATTAATTTTAAAAATATAATTTTTCATTAGTATTTTGTTATTCCAATAAATAAAAAAAAAACAATAAAATCAAAATATTAAGTTTACAAAAAAAAATAAAAACAATAAAATCAAAATATTAAGTTTACAAAAAAAAAAAAAAAACAAAAAAAAAATTCTTATCAGTAATAGTGCTCTAAACTTCACTATTGTTATCAGACCCGCATAAAAGACACACAATCAGTCCATTCATTATAATTATTATTCTTAGTAACTAAGTTAATAAGGGATAAGTTTGACGGTTTCCAAAAAGTTAATCAAATTAAAAAAAATTAATAAAATTTATAATTTTATTAAATGGAAACAGAAAAAAATAAAATATTTTTTTCTTTTAAATTTAATTACGTAAATATTTTAATAAATAATATTAAAAATTTTATTAATTTTATATTAATTTCTTTATGTGAATTAATTTTTGGAAAACCAAAAGTTGAATTGCCGGAATCTAATACGGTAAGTACTTATTTCATTTATTTGTATATAAATTTTGCACACTTTTGTAGATAAAATTTATTGTTGGCACTAAGTATATTTATATATAAAAGGAAAATATTAAATATGTACATTAGCATACATTATTTTTTTTGTTCAGTGGTTTCAAAACTATTGCGAACGAAATATTTTTGTATTTGAGCAATTCTTATATATTCGAAAGTAATTTAATGTTTTTCTTTTTTGTTTTTTTTTTGCTTGTTTATATTTAATTTTTTTTTTTTAAATTATGAATTTGTTTATTTAAGATTAATCGTATTAAACGTGATGGTTACCCGATTGAAGAACATTTTATTGAAACAGAAGATGGTTACATAGTAACCCTTCATCGAATACCGAATTCACCTAAATGTTTAAATAAATCTTCAAGATTACCTGTATATTTGCAACATGGTTTCGGAACATCATCTGCAGATTGGATTTTATTGGGCCCTGGAAATGGTTTAGCTTATTTACTTGCAGATGCTGGTTATGATGTTTGGTTGGGAAATACAAGAGGAAATACATATTCTAAAAAACATGTAAAATTCTCAACAAGTTCCAAGAAATATTGGAATTTTACTTGGCATGAAGTTGGAATTTATGATATTCCAGCTAAAATTGATTACATATTGAAGAGTACAGAAACTGATTCTCTGCACTATATTGGACATTCGCAAGGAACAACTGTGTTCTTTGTTTTAATGTCAATGCGTCCCGAGTACAATAAAAAAATTGCATCTATGCACGCTTTAGCACCTGCAGCATATTTAAAAAATGTTCGTAGTCCGTTTGTGAGAATTTTGGGACCCATATTGGGAATCAAAAATGCTGCAGTTGAATTAATTGGTAGTACAGAAATTGCTGCATCAACTGAACTATTTCGTAGAGCGAGTTATTATAGTAGTCATGATTTATCTCCGGTTAAAGAAATTTGGAAATTTATATTATTTACACTCTGTGGTTACGATACTGAAAATTTAAATATGGTATAAACTTTTTTAATCCATAATAATTATATCTAATACAAGTTTTTCCGAATTAATATGTTTTTATTTAATAGGCAATGATCCCTGACATTTTGGCCCATTGTCCAGCTGGAGGATCAGTTAATCAAGTTATGCATTATGCTCAAATTTATGTGTCAAAAAAATTTCAGCAATATGATTACGGATTTTTGCGTAATAAATTGAAATATGGAACTTTTCGTCCGCCACAATATAATGTTAAAAATATAACAGCACCTGTTTTAATTTATTATGGTGATAATGATTGGTTGTGCCCAGCAGAAGATATTAAAGAATTTTCTCAAGATTTAGTTAATTTACATTTAATTTATAGGATTCCTCATAAAAATTGGAACCATTTAGATTTTTTATGTGGAATTCAAGCTAAAAATTTATTATATGACCATTTGTTAGATAACTTAGAAAAATATAATAATTTATTTTAGGAATTTTTAAAAAAATTAATAAATTAATTATTCAAAAAAAAAAAAGTAAATTTTTCAGTTATATGATATTAAATAATAGGAAAAATTCCAACCGATTATTAAGAAACTTAGTATTAAAGGGTTTTCGGGTACGGAAAAACGACTCGTTCTCGTTTATCATTTACAATAATTACATTATTTTTTCTTTTATTCTATTTATTACAATGCTGGCATTAGATAATAAATTTAATCTTAATGTAATGTGAATGCAAATGTTGAAGCATAATAATAAAAGTATTATATTCAACTGAAAAAAATATGATTCTAAAAGTATCATATTTTTTCAGTAGATATCATTCTCGAATCATTTGAAATAAGCTGTTTAATTGTTTTGGTTAATCTATCAACATTATTATAGTTGATAAGATCGTTTGGTAGAGTTCATTGAACATTTGGATCGCTTTTGATTTTCAAATCTACCATTTGTGATTTTAAATCTATTTCTTGTTTTATATCTAAGTATTCCAAATTGACAACAAAAAAATATATCTAACTAATTCTTAGAAATTAAAATTACATTATTTATTTAATTATTGCGATAAGCGAATACAAATGTAATATTTATACAATTAACTTAAAGAGGAAAGTAAAATTAACTAAAATTGGCTAAATAAAGAAGTTTGTATTTATTTTACTGTAAATTCGCATAGTGTATATATATACCAGACCATGTTGCAATGTTGTACAGAACATGTGATAAGATGTGCAAATATCTTAATTGTAACAATCAAAGGCCTAATTCTTCTCATCACATTATTAAATAAACAACTACTTAATAGGAAATATATTTTTGGAATATTTAATTAAATTTTTAAACATTTTTAGATTAAATGTATTAAAACACAATGGAATCAAAAAGGAAACGACGCTCAAATGAATCAATTGAACGCACGTTTAACTCATGCAATGATTTATCAGTATCGAAATTCGATTCAAAGAGCTTACACAATGAATCCGAGATTGATAGTGCTTACAGCTCTGGCTACTGTTCAAATTTTAGTACACCAAATGGATCGCATTCCTCAATTGGCCAATTTTCTGATGTAATTTCAACACCACAACGCTTAGAGGCTATTCCAGAAAATTTACTATTTTCAAATAAATTAACTCCTGTTACAGAACATGTTAATCGAATTTTGAATTTTCACATCACAACACCAACATCTAATGATTTCCGGAAACAGACATCGGTAAAACGTTCATCAGTATTTAGTTTACAAAGTACTCCAAAAAAAATTAAGTATACAGAAAACAAGGAAAATTCTTTAGAGGAAAATTTATTACGAACAACACCAAATAAATTAGCTGGTAGTGCAAAAAAAAATCAACTTTTTAGTGAGAAAAAATCGGTATTCTATGATAGCTCAAATTCAGGACTAAATTTTGATAGTCCAATAAATAAATACGAAGAAAAATTGCCCAAACTGAAACTAAATTTTAGTCCTAATATTAAAGAAAATGAAATTAATCAAAAATTAAATCCAAATCCAGAATCCATTAAAAAACTATTGAATTGTTCAGATGAAGATTTCAATAAAATTTTGAATACCGAATCAAATGATTTCTTGGAAGAAAGTTTTTCATACTATAAAAAAATTTATCCAATTACAAATGCCTATAAAACAATCGGACCAATTTGTAAAGTATCAACATCAGCAGCAAAAAAATCATTTCGTCGAGTTTTATCTTTTTCAGCAAACGAAAGCTCACCACCAGCACTAATGAATAAATCACTCGAAGAAAGTTTAACGGAACCCGAAATCAGGTACAATTATTTATTTATTAAACCCAGATAAAAATTAAAAATTTTTTTTAAGTCGGAAAAAAAAAAAAAGTTTAAACAGCAATCAATGTTTCCATGGTTTTTTTTTTAATTGAATTTTCATTTGGAGAAGGTATACCTCCATCAGCTTAATCTTTTAAAAATGCTAAGTCTTTCTATTTTATAAAAATTTACTGTAGTATATTATAACAATCTTTTGAAAAGAGAAAAGTTTCATTCTCCAATATTCGTACTATTTTTTTTTGCTCATAAAATTCGTACTTTTAATAATTTTTATTTATTAATTTTAGTTCTCCGAATAATAGTACACAGAGTTCACTATCCGATTTTGGGGACAATCAAGCAACTATTTTAGCAGAGTATAAAACATGTTTTCCAATCATAAGTAGTGTTTTCAATGAGCGAAATCAAGGTCGAAAAAGGACAAAAGTTCCCAATAATTCTGATTTTGACAGGCTCAGTCCTCCTAAATCGAAGATAAAATGTTATTCTCTTGAAGAAATTCGTGATCGATGTGAATTAAATAGTTCAAACTGTTCTATTGATGACTGTTTGGAACTAAAACCAATTTTTCAAAAAGAAATAACATTATCAACACCCAAAGTTAAGATCAGACGAGGAAGTGAGAATGCACAGAAGCTGGAACTGACTGAATTACCAAAGACTCCTAAAAAACTAAAATACTCCGGAAAAAATGAGAAATCATATTGTTGGAATTTTCGAACACCACCAAAAAGAAATAAAAAGAAGAAAGAAATCAAACGGCAAGATAACATTTCTAGAAATTATTATCATGGCGCCATTAAGTTAAATATTTTAAAAAAATTGGAAGCATATCCGAGTATTTTAGATAAAATATTTTCACATTTGTCGGATTATGATCTGATAAATTTGAAAGTCAGTTCAAAGGGCTATTTCAAAATGATTGAGGATAACTATAATTCAAATATTAGAGTGAATTCTCTTTTGAATAATTACAGAAAATTGAAGGAAAATTATTGTAATCAAAAACAATTTTTCGATTCATATGAAAAATTATCCGATGGAGACCATGGATCGTCAGAAATAGGAATTAACAAGAAACTACCTTTTGGTATTACTAGTTTTACACTAAATCGTAAAAGATTATCAGTTGAAGATATAGTTTTTAAAAATATTCCAAAATCACCATCAGTTTCACCATCAAAGAGAAAATTTCATGAACATCAAAAGGTTAGAACTTCTTATCTTTTTTTTTTAATTTTCTTCGAAAACATCCAATATAAAGGGGGGTAAGATAACTGACATTGTAAGTCGAGCACTTATTGTTGAAAAAGACAACTCGTCTAATGTATTAGCTCAATATTTTTTCATATGTTGGGAATTTTTGTTATGATTTTTAGTTCTAAATCATCGTTTCTTTATCTCCAATAGTTTTTAATATAATTTAAATATAATGATTAAAAATTCAATTTAATTTTTATTTTTTAGATTGTAAGTACTTTGACGAAATCGCAAAGGTGTGTCAAATGCCCATGCTGTGGTAAAGCAAGTCGAATTATATATAATGAAACTCAATCAGATGAAGAAGAAGATAACATTTCAAAAAATGTACCCCAAACAATGCCAATTAAATCAATGTCAACGAATTTCAAGGATAATAATATTAGATTAAAGAAAACAATGTCAGTTGATTCAGGTTTATACTTAAAACGAAAAACCAGGCACGATTTATCTCCAAAATCATTTGTTCCTTACGGTGAATGTGGATCATTCTCATGCAAATTTAAATTTTGTATTGATTGTTTTTCGGAATATCATCCAGGTACACTTTGTATCACAAACTTAGAAACTGGTTCACCTAAAAAGGATGAACTTAACTTGTCTCCAGTGGGAAAAAAAATTCAAATGTTCAAGAATTCGAAATTTCGGCGGAAATCTTTGAAAAGGCTGTGTTTTTAATTTTTTTTATATTCATCACGAAAAACAGATCTGGAAATTGTTTTTTAGTATTACATTGAAATTTGTCATAATTTCTAAATTATTGATTAATAGTTTCAAAAGTTAATTACAATCATTCTTATGTCAATATAAGCATGCATTTTATGCTGTAAAATATTAAAATTAAGTTATTTCAAGATATAGTTTTTTTTTCCTGAAATACGTTAGCATTCCCGGTAAGAAATTAATCCTTATGAAAATAATATTAAGAATTTTTAAATTTTATATGTATAAACTTTCAGTTTTAATATGCTTTTGTAATTATTTATTTTTAAATTATTATTTGTGAGTTTGTCAACAAAGGAAAAAGCGTTTATAATTATAATTGTGGATTTATTCGTAAAATTAAAACGGTCTAGCTGTCATCTATGTTATATATATTTAGTTATTTTTTATTGAATTACTATTTTATTTTATATTATTTTCTAGTCCAAAAGGGCGTTATATATTTTTTATTTTGTTCTGTAATATTATTAAAATTATTTCAATATGAAAGAAATTTTTTGTTTGAATAAAAAACCACAATTACTTTTTATTCGCCAAATAAAGTTTTATTTTAATTTCATTTGTAGTTAAACCTATGTTTTATCTATTTTATTTTAAAATTACCAACACAGAGTGAAATTCGAATGAGAAATTAACTTAGTTTAAATTATCATTTATAATTTATTTAATATCACTAACAATTTGGAAAATGAAATTAATTAAAAATATAAAATATTAGCTCCCTATAAAATTGATAGTATTTGAATTTAAAGTAAACTTTAAAGACGCTTTTTTAAAGATAGTTTCTAAAATCTGGAAAATTGATAGTTTTTGATAATAAAGATTCAAAAAAGTTAGATTAAATTTTTTGCTGAGATATTTCTAATTAAGTAGATATTATTTTGGGAACTACAATCTTGACATCTTTTAATTTTTCCTTTGTAAATAAGTTAAATATTCGTTTTACTTGTATATTTTATTTTTAATTAGTTCGCTTAGAAAAATAAAACAAAATTGTTTCTTTTTTTTTTGTTATTGTTGTTCAATGCGAACTTTAAAATCATAATAATAAGAATGAATTACATAACATTTATAAATTGATATTTTGTTGCGAATTTAATGATGCTCTCTTTTTTAAATACATTTAACTCATCATTTATTTTTTTTTTAGCTTTAAGTTAACACAAAATAAATAATAATAAAATTATAATTAAAAAAATGCGAGTGAATAATTAAAATAAAAAAATTTGAACTAATTATTTGCGTTTTATTTTATCCAAAGAAATATTTTTTAGGATTAAATTATTAGTAAAATATTTTCACATATAAATTATTTTGGCAGAATGCACGTACACAAGGGCCAAAGCAATATTAAAACTAATTGGGGGTATATTATTGATATTCTATTTTCTATTTATATTGATTTTCATTTATACTCTTTTGCTCCAACATTAATTAAGAATTCTTTGTTGTGTACAAGAAGACTGGGGTTTTTTGAACAACCTTCACCATTCACCAAGTTTTTGAGTGTTATCTATACATGAATAATTAGTGTTAAATTGAGTCTTAAAAAAGGAACCTATCTTATAATGAAACTACGCAATATTTTTTTTAAATAGTATTTTTATTTAATTTAATTTTTCTCTTTATTATTTTTGAAATATTCTCGAATATAGTTTTCTCATTACTGTTTTTGCTATATATGTATATATATATATTTTATATATGTACAATATTTAATTTTTTTTTATGATTTTCACAAAAACAATTTTTTTTCATCCTTTCATTTCTCTGATTAATTTTTTTTTAATTATTTTATATCCTTTTTAGGATATTTTTGAAATTATTCTTGTTTTTTTTTATATATATATATATAGATATATTATAACTCATAAATTTTTCTTTTTGAAAAAAAATTTTCTTAATTACGATTTTTTGCTTTCTAAATTATACATAATTTTTTTTTTAATAAATTTTTTTTTTTTTTTTAATAATTTTCTAAATTTTTCTAATTTTTTTGTAAAGTAATTTTTTGTTTTAGTGTACTAAATACAGTTTTGTGTTTTACATAAATCTTCATTTAATGTTATTTCATAAATAATGTATGTATGTATATAATGTATAAAAATGGAAATGAGTAAAACAGAAACTATCATATTTTATAATAATACGTCATGTTCTTAAGTTGTGTGGTTTTGAAATAGGCAGAACCTAAAGTAGATAAATGCTTGAAGCTTAATTTTTGAATGATTTTGAAAAAAAATAATTTTATGAAATGTTTATATTGTTTTGTTATTAGTGTTCATTTAATTTTATTATGAAAAAGTTATTGCATATCGAAATTGAATTAGATATCAGAAAAATTTACTGCATTTATTCGTTTTATCAATTTATTTTATTTATGCAATTTATGATAAACTATTTAATATGTTAGTTCCCACTAAAGTAAGTTTATTTTAATACGACTAACTCAAAAATTTAACTTGAAAAGTTTTGAATCGAATTAATATTTTCAGTATTGGTGTATCAAATTCAATTGGGTTTGTATCATAAGCACCTACTCACAGTTGAGAAATAAAAAAAAAAAAAATTAAATGGTACCCCATTATGGTCTGGTCACCCTGGCGTGAATTACATTTAATGTATTATTATGGAATAAATAAATAAATAAAAAATTAAATGTTTTTTAAATTTACGGAATTATAGCTTCAGTTTTTGAGCTTAGTTAAAACAGGATGTAAAAAACAAAAATTCGTAATATACATATATTTATTTTGAAGATGTCAGGCATTAGGCTTAAATGGCATACAAGAAACAAAATTGATTATATGAAAGTAATATTCTTTTGTTTAATCTTTTGTTACTTAATTTGTTCTGGCATTATCTTGAGTTTCATTTAAAAAAAATTTGAAAAATAACATTCGTATAATTTAAATTTAAAAAATTTCTGAATTCTAAAGTGAACCTAAAAATGTTCGTAAAGAAATTCATTTATATCTAAAAATATAAAAAACTTGGAAAATGATTTTTTTGTTTTTTTTTTTTTAAGATATAATACCTTTCCTAGTGTAACAAAATTACATATATAATTTTTTCCCTTAAAAAAAATTATTATTTTTTTTTTAATTTAAGTGTGTATTTATGATTTTTGTGAAAATCTAATATCAATTTAATTGTGCAATTTTTTGTTAACGATTAATGTTGTTTCTGTTAATAATTTCATATACATATATATATAGAAAAAAATTCTAATAAACTAAAATTAAAAGAAGTATGTATTTTATTTTTTCCAATTGTAAAAACATAAATATTTATGTAATTTAGTAAATTAAAGTTTTGACAATGTAAGGTTGGAGACCGATAACTGAGACCCAAAATATCTAACATCTATGATTTTCACCGATTTTCCAATTGATTTTAGGTCATAAATTTTTGTTCAAAAATTAATTAAATTAAGTTTTTTAAAAAATAACAGCAATCATAAATGCAAAATGATTTTTTTTTTCTTTTGGTTTTTTTAAATTAAATTTTATTTTATTATTGTTTAATTTTATATATATTTTTTTTTAAATTACATAATTTTTTTGACATTTCGCAATACTGTTAATATAGTAAATTTATAATATTTATGTGTTTTTTTTTTTATATAAGATGATTATATTTTTAAAAATAGATATTTTGATTAATGTCAAAAATGTTTCAAAAAATATTTTGTTTTTGGAATTATTAAGCGGACAATTAAATTTTGAAATAAAAATAGCCTAAAATTTTTTGTTTCACTTCGTTATTTTAATGAGTTTTATTATGCTTTAATTATAAGCGTTAATGATTTCTATTTGACAATTAGATACTTTAATTTCTATCTCAAAATTACTTAAATTTTACTGTAAATTATAATTAATAATAAAATTGATTATTTTCTTATTGAAGGGAATAACAATTATTGAACAAATTGATTTTAAGTACAATTTAATGTTTACTAGTAACTAGATGTGGGTTTTTGTGTGAAAGAATGTTTAATGAAAATTTCTTTAACTTTAATAGTAATTGTTTTAACATAATATTCAAAAATTAAAATATTACTAAATATGGAAGATCATTAATTAAATAGTTTTTGAAACATTTTTACATACAAAATAATGAAATATTTATTTAACACTTAATTAAATCGGTTAACTTTAGTCGTGTCTCAAAAAACATATAATTCATTTTTTATTTTATTTTTATTTTAAAAAATATTTTAATACTTTTGTTTTATGTTGTATAAAATTACATTTTTTTATTAAAGTTTTACTTTTTTGATTTTTTTTCTTAGCACTTTTAACAAGATCAAATAATCCTTATAATATGTTATATTTTTTATTTGATTTAGATTTACATAATTATAGTAGAATACTGGATTATGTACTGATTTTGTTCAAGAATTTTTATACAAATCAATAATTCGTCGTCGAAATTTTGTAATAACAAATTCAATTAGTAGTTGCATAAAACTTTAATACAAAATGTAAAAATTATAAACCAATAACAAAAAGTAGAAAAAGATTAAATTTATTCGCTAAAAAATAATTTAGAAATGAAATTATATTAAATTTTTAATTTTTTTAAATAAATATATATATTTTATATTAAATAATATATAATTCTAATTATTAATTATTTTTTTTATAAATATAAATTTATTATATTATATTTTGTATTTTATTTAATAATTTTCATTTCGATTAATAGACACCTATAGAATTTTTTGCTTTATTTTTAAAAAAATTAACTAATATTAATTTTTTTTTGTATTTTTAAAATTAATAATTAATTTACAATTAGGCTTCAGATGGTAAAATTTAATAAGACTGTACACGCTCAATCGTAAGATCAGAAGGTTTTTAACATTGGAAATCCAGTTTGACGTATAAGGCGCAAAATCACCAAGGTGGTAAATTCCAGTTGGAATCGATTAAATCATAGAATATAATAGTTTTTTATAAATAATGCGTCATAAGTAATCCAAACCAACTTGCTTAATCGCCACATCAAAATATTTTTTTTTAAATTTATTGATTAAATATATTTTTTTTCACAAATTACCCTCAAAACGTCATTCCGGGAACGTGTCCCAAGTCAACATTCACTGACAACATCAATTAAAATACGTATTAAAAAATAATTTTAATGCTCTGAAAGTACTTTTTAACTCAGTTAATATTATAATGGAATGATATTCATAAGTCTTTTAGTATTTACAATATTATATTTTCCGAAAATTTAACTCAAAGTCTGGCGCAAGTTTTCGCGTCATTCCGGGAACGCTTTCATTTTTTTAAAATATCTTATTTCAGAAAAGTGCTAAAGATAGCGCCACTCGGTAATTCTTTAGAGCACCTAAGGGGAAATAAATGCCCGATTTGTTTTTTATTAAAATGTGAGAACTGTAAGAGGTAAGTGCGTTTTTGTATCGAATTTTTGTAGCGTACCATAATTCACCGTCATTCCGGGAATGCCAATAATTCTAAGAAAAAAAAAAGTAAATGACTTTAAATATATTAATTCTCAAACATTATTAGGACCTTTTGCAATATTAATCTTAATAACGGATGTTTTTGAGGTTATTCTATGTTTTTTATGCAATTCTATACGAAAACGTCATTCTGGGAACGCGTCATGTCCGGGAACGCTTATATATAAATATTGTTTAATTCATGTAATAATCCATTTTCAGCTCTGCCTGCTCAGATATTACTTAAAGATAATATAATTAATAAATAGGACTAGTTTTGGAAGTGAAAATAAAAAATTTTTTTTAGAAATTTTTTGTAGAATTTCAGACCCGGAATTTACCACCTTGGTGATTTTGCGCCATAACGACTTTTCTTGTGAAAAAAATTCGAAATAATAAGATCTTTTAAAGTTTAATGTATTAATTGGGTATTTCAGAGAAAAAGACTTAGATTATTCTCTGTTCCATCATTGATAATTTTAGAAATCATTAAAACTTAGTTTTAACTCTCCAAAAGTTTCTAACTTTAAAGACATAAAAGACATAAAGACATGAAAAGTATATAAATAATATTGTAAACAATTCATGATTGTACAAAGATCTTTATTATATATATTAGTCAGTAATATAGAAATTTGAATAAATCTTATGAATGAGCGCATTTTAAATTAAAAAAGAAATTTAATCTAATTTTTTATAAATGTAATAATATTATGTTTTAAGTTTTAATTTTTTTTTTTTATCTAAAAATTGTATTTTCTAATATTTTTAAATCTAACTAACACATATAATTTGACGCTTATGTTGTTTTTAGTAAATTTTTGATAAAGTTGAATTTTTAACTTTTTGGTTTTTTTTGTTTTAAAATTTTAATTTTTTTAATATTGAATTTAGTGTTTTTTTTTTTTTTTAATTTTGTTTT
Organism: Hybos culiciformis; assembly: GCA_964007475.1. NCBI lineage: Eukaryota > Metazoa > Arthropoda > Insecta > Diptera > Hybotidae > Hybos > Hybos culiciformis. The sequence continues at coordinate 98,737,747 of OZ023274.1, read as the reverse complement.
GTATAGAAAAAGAGAACGATTTATATTTCTAATTAAAAAAATACTAATATTTTCTAATAGAAAACACATAACATTTTTAATTATAAATATTTTTCTAATTTTTTTTTTAATTTTTAATTATATATTTTTTATAGAAAAGATACTTTTTTTTTTAATTTATTTTTTTTTTATTTTAGATTTTAGAAAATTTTTTTTTTATTACGAAAACATTTTTTTTTTGTTTTTAATAATTTATTGCTTGGCATTTTATGTTTTTTTTATATTATATTTTATTTTCAAAAAGATATTCTTCATTATGTAAAAATTGGAATGGAAAAAGTTTTCTTAAAAATTAGTTTTTGATTTCATTTAAAAAAAAAACAAAAAAAAAATCTTAGGTGAAAGGACAGATTATCGTATTGAACTCTCTAAACCAAAATTGGCTAGAACATAATACATAAAACTAGAATGAGCAACTAGAATGTATAGGAATAGTTTCTTATAACTTAGAAAGTTCATTGAATCATTATTGATGAACCTAGCCGGTTCATTAAATAATTAAATTAAGAAGAAAAAGAAATTTGATTAAATCAACGAAGAAATTAAACAATTACTTCTTCTTTTTTTTTTTGACAAAAATAATAAATTCATTTTATATAATTTTTTTGAATAAAGAAATTTAAGTTAAAAAATTTATACTTTTTAAAGAAACCATTTTCTTTTTAGATTGTTATAGGTATTTAAAAACGGTCCATTCGATCAGTGTAAGGAGGGAAATTATTTTGTTAAAATATTTAATATCAAAATTTAATATTTAAGTTTTGAAAATTTGAAATAAGGCAACAGAGTACATAGAAACAAGAAAAAAAAAATTCATTTAAAGTTATAGTTAAATTGGATCTTCCGCTATACATACGTAATTAATTTTTTTTTTAAGTTATTTATGTATATATTTCAATATTTAGATATAAATTTTAATTTTAAATATAAATGTTGAATATACCATAATTTCAATTTTTTTTTTTTTTCAAATATTTACAAATATATTCCCTTTTTTTGATGCGCTTTTAAAATATTGAATGAAATACATTATTATTATATACATTTTTATTATTATATTTATGATTTATTTATTTAAATTTTTATGTTTTATATTTTATTCTTAGAAAATACATATATAAGGGTTTAGTTCACATGAATATGTAAAGATTTAAAAAAAAAAAAAATGTTTCCATATCCAATTATCTTGCCTGGATATTATTTTAAGAATTTTGAGTTCAAAAGTATTACTTTTCTTCTTATTTTTTTTTTTTTTTCATTTAAGCATGATTACATGTGAACAAAACTAATTTTATATAATTACTTATTCACTAATAAATAACATAATTTTTCTATTTACATTTGATTTATATATAAATTTTAATTTTAAATTTTATTTTTTTTTGTTTTATATTATTATTTCATTTTGTCTTTAAAAAATATTTGATTCACAGTAAATGAGCTGTTTTATTTATATATTTTGGTATATAACTTTATATTTTATTAATATGTAAGTTTCAAAATGATATTGAGAACAAATAAAATGTTGTTTAAAGAAACTTTTAAAGATAAAATATTTTAATTTTCTAACAAATAGAAAAAATCAAAAACTATTTTGATAATAATATAAATTATTAATAAAATGAAAATATTTTAATAAAAAATCAATAATAAGGAACTTTTAAACATAGTAGTAGTTTTTCGAATTTAAATAATAGAAAAAAATGGTACTATTATCCCAATCAGCTAATCATCTTCCTACATAAAATTAAAAATCATTAAATAATGAATTTTTTAATAAAATAATCAAATATAATTAATAAATTTCTTTAAAAAATATTATATTATTATTACTTTTTATCCTGATTTGTATATAACTATTTTTTTTTATCCTATTTACTAATATTGTTTACTACTTCTTTTTAGTCAGGTTTCTATTAAATTGCATTTATGTTTTTTTTTTTTTGAAAAATATTTTTAATTTATAGTTTTTTTTTTAATTTAATGTAGAATTCTGATTTTATTTGTTTATTCATTTTTCTATATAATATAGTTTTATATTATTGTTAAAATATAAAATATTTCTGCATGGAAGTAACAAAAAAAGGATGTGTATAATAAGCTATGTGACATACATTTAATACTTAGGAAACAAAAATATATATATATATATTTTTTTTTTTTTACTGGTGTTACTACAGCTCTAACTCACTTTTTTATTGAGTATAAAAGTATAGTGTTATTACTACTCTATAATAGAAACAAGGAAACAAATATTATGATTAAATAACAATAAAATTGCAATGAGGCATTAAAAATAAATAATTCGGCTATGGAGAAGAAATTTTGCAATTATTTATATATTTTTCATTTACTATACACATATTTTTTTTTTAATACGTAGTCCTATATATTACAACAATATTCTTCTTCTTTTTTTTTTTGCTAAATAATCGTAAATGTTTTTAGTTTCTCATAAAATATATATATATTTATATATGTATTTATAATATTATATTAAAATATAACAGAATTATATAAAACTTTTAATATATTCTCATATGCTTATTATTTCCTTTATCTTAATGTTATATTTTTTTTAAGGTACAGAATTATGTTTGTTTTATTTTTTTTTCATTTCTTTTAATAATAATAATATTCTATTGATTTATGATTATAAATGTTTCAGTTAAATTTGAATTTTTCTAATTTGTTCAATATACATTTTTTATTTTTTTTTTTAATATTTATTAATTATTTTTATTATATTGTGTTTTTGATTAATGATTTAATTTAAAATATGTTAATCAATCTAATGTTTTATTTATAATTCTGTTAATTTTGAATAATTTCTTCACATATGATTTATACTTGTATTGTTTTTAAGAAGTTTTTTTTTATCTAACATTAAAGAAGGAAAATAAGGAAAAATATTTTTTTTTTTAGCTATCTTACGATAAAAAAAAAAAAAACAATAAAATATTCTTTATGAAAAATATTGATTTATGCCCATTTTATAAGTATTTTAATTATATCATTCATATTAATATAGGTTCGCTATAGTCGACTCTCACATAATTATGTTTTAGATATACATAAATATTCTTTGTGCTAAAAAGAAGTAGGTTTATCGAAATAAATTAATTTTAATTTGAATAATATTTTAATAAATATTAAATATTTATATAAGAATTTTATTGTACATACTGGCAGCCTTAAATAGAAAATTTGCAGACAAATAATATCTATATATATATGTAATATTTATTATTAAGTAGGTTTAGTTAAATTTTTTTGATGTTATTTAAAAATTGATTCTAAGATGCCAGAATATATTATGTAGAATTTATAACGTTTATTATTTCAAAAATTTTTTTGAAGAGGAAAATTTTAAAATGCAGTGCAAAAAATTTCAATTGTTTGGTGAAAACACGAATGGATTTATAAAAATGTATACTGAATTATTTTCAGTATATTGAATTACGAAAAACTAATATTTTATTAAACTATGGTATGGTTGTGAATGAATAGTATTTAAAAAAAAAAAATTTTTAATTGCATAGTTTAATTTTTATTTTATAATTAGAACATTTATATAATTTACTTAAGTATTTATTAATTAAGTATTATTTAGTATTATAATGGCAGTTTTTTTTTTGTTTTAAATTATGTAATTTGAAAACCAAATTTAGATGAAGAACAATAAAACTTAGTTACATACACAAAATAATTTATAAAATTTCGTTTACGCACATTAAACGGACGTTCTTTGTCACATATATAAGTAAATGAAAACATTATTTATAGGAATAACTAAAAGAAAGATAGTGCATCATAGTTATAATGATCTCCTATTCTGAGGAGGGAAAACCCAGTGTATAATTTGCATGTAAAGCTACGAAATAAAGTAAAATAGAAAATAAGTAATCATCTCAGATAAAATATTGAGCGATGCTAAATATGAGGGCAAAGTTTATTATTTTTTATTCTTTAAATTTTGAGTAAATATTTTCAGTTCAGTTTTTATTTATAATTTTTTTTATTGCAATATTATTTTTTTTAATAAATGAATAAACTGAATCAATTATTCCAATCTTAAATATTCAATTTTATTTTTTTATTAAATCTCCATTTTAGGTATATTCAGCGTTGAGTTAGCGCCACAAAACTTCTTGTTAAATTTAATAACATTTTTAACTAATATTTTTTGACATATTCAATATCTCTATATACACATGTGTATTAAGAATTAACTCTTATCTTTAACAAATCTTAACAAAAAAAAAAAAATAAATAAAAAATTCGTACATATAAATAATAAAATTTTTGTCTTTATTAAAAGAAGTGAAAGCGGCACAGATAGTTTAACAAAAACCAAACAAAAACAAAAATAAACATTATAACTTCTATTTAAGTATATATTATAAAAATCTTAATAAAATAAAGCACATAATTTTTTTTTTTGACAATTTGTAGGTACATCATTATCATCATTCATAGTTTCATTGTATTTACTTAAAAATAGAAAAATAAAACTTTGAAAAAAAAAAAAAATAAAATAAAAATTAAAAAATTCCTCAATGAAACAAAATAACAGGGAGGAAATTTTTTGAAAAAAAATATTTTTGATCTCCATTATTAATATTACTAGTAATAATTTAATAAAAAAAAACTAAATACAATATGTAAATCTTAAAAAAAAATAATTAAAATGTCAGAATTTTTCCTACATAATATTTTCTATTTTAAAGTTTAAGGTAAAAATTTTACTAAATATCTTCATTTTTTTTTTAATATTATTTATATACCTACTTTTTATTAAACTTAACATACATATATTATATGAACAATGAACTTATATAAAGTTCATTGTGAACATTACATAGTTTATAGAATTTAACTATACATTTTATGTTTTATAACAGCATAAATCTTGTTGTTTTTTTTTTAAATAATTACTTAAATACTCATGCGGGTTTTTTTTTTCAATTAAATTTTATTTTAATTTTTTTCCTTTGGTTTGGTTTTCTTAAAATTTTACTTAATTTAAAGCGACATTTTCTTCAAACAAAAATTAAAATATTATGTAATATTACATTTTATTTAAATACGTACGAAAAAAGAAAAATCATTTTGATTGGCATAACAAAATAAATGTGCGGTGATTGAAGGATTCTACAAGATAAATTGTATATTTTGATAGTAAACTTTTCTTGGAAATCCTTAAGAATGAATTTTGAATCTTAAGATAGATTACTTTAGAATGCTTTAAGTATATTTTGCATGATTTTTTTTTAAGTATCTCATTCTTTTAAGTATCTCATGAAAATAAATAATATAGAGTATTTTGCTTACTGAACTTATTTGTCTTAGGTACATAATTATACATTTTTCTGTACTTTTATTATGAATATTTAATAATAAAATAACATTATAAAAAAATATATATCAGAAAAAAATAATAAATTTAAATATTTAATAATACTAATTTTAAAGTATCAAACATAAGTTTTAAAGTTTTAAAGGATGAAAAACCTCATGATTGTTATTGGCAAATTATTATAAATTTCACCGCAAATAATTAAAAATATAATATTACATTTTTAAACATTTAACAATGTTATATTTTAATTATTATTTTTTTTTCTTATAAACTATATTACTACATTATAGTTTTGGCTTAATTAAAACATTATGTTCTTTGTTATACTTCTATATATATTTTTGTTTTTTTGCTTATTTCTAATTAATTATTATTATTAAAAATATTTTTTTGGCGTTGTCTTGCGTCTTGAAGAAATTTATTTTTATATGTTATTATGACAAAAGGAGAGACTTTTCTCGCAAATTTTGTTGTTCTTTTTATTAATAATTATTATTCATAAATTTAAATTTTTTTTTTTAACTTTTTACTTTAAACATTTGAAAATTTATTCATACCAGATGAATAAAATTAACTAAAATAAAATTTCTATTTTTATTTTTTTTTTAATTATTATAATTGTAAATAACTAAATTTTGATAGTTAACTTAAGAATAGATGGTTATAACTTCACGACCGCCACCTCGAACCATCAGTACACGTTCCAGACCTTCGGTAAGTACTTCTAAGAATTCCATATCTAAAAATTAAAAAAAAAATGAAGTAAGCACATTTAACTATTTTATTGCTCAATATTTACTTTTATTTATATATTTAACTTTAATTTAATATGCTTTAAATTTTGAAACAGAAACTTACAATTGCTTTCTCTTTGTGGGTGCGATTCTCTCGGTGGTCCAGGTAAATTCATAATAACCAACTGAGCATCTTGTGATTTATTTACAATAACTTCATTCAATTTCACAGCCGTATGCATTCTTCGAACATTAAATTCATCGCTAAACATAAAAGATAAAGTTAAATAAAATAATTTTTTTTTTTTATGTTTTCGACTCGAAGGATGTAAAAGAGTGACATGTTTTTAGCTTACGGTTTTAAAGTTCTCTTGGAATTTTTGTCCGGTGATTTTTTATTTTCTATTTTTTCAGAATTTTCTTTTTCATCCTCATCTTGTCCTTTTTCTTTTTCATCTTCAGCTGTTGTGTCTTCTTTATTTAAATCAACAACGCTTTTTACTGGTGAGCAATCATTTTCAACACAACCATTATTTTCCAGGGTTTCCTGAAATAACGTATAATAAAATATTTCATTATATATCTAATCGACAAATTCTTTAAGATAAGTCAAAAGTTAGAAATATTTTTGATTCTTTAATTTCTATATCTACTGTTCCCTAGCTTATTCACCTTGTTATTGATCTCTTCTACAGCGGGGTCAGCAAATCTTACTTTGGAAGAAGAACTTTTGACGTCGTGGTGATGATCAACGATTGTTTGAACCTATAAATAAATTCATTTGAATTTATGCTTATATTTTTTATATCGAAGCTATTATCATAAAAAAGTGATACACATAAAAAGGTAAAAAAAAAAAATAAAAATATTATCATTTTGAAGCACTTTAACATTGTTCAATTGGATTCTTTTGTAGATAATTGAGTTCCTGATTTTCTTTCTCACCGTTAACCGAAAAAATGCACTTAAAATGTTCAATGAAATTGGTATAACAGTAAGCTCTTGAATGAAATTCACTGACCGTTTTACAATATTATAAAAAGCTTAATGAAAATTCAATTTTTAAATGTAAAATAATTTTTTTTCGTTTCAATATAAATGGTACATAAAAATAAAGTTTTCCATCACCAAGGATAATTTTTAACTTTAGTACTAATTAGAAATAAGGAGAGAATTGATGACAAAATTATTATCATTTCAAAATGATATTGTACTATTAGAATATTACAAATGTTTCATTCTAAACTGATAGAAAACTTTTATTTAGTGAACAAACAAAAATTAAAAACTTATTTGGATTTGCATACATTTATGTTTCCTTTGAAGCATGAATAAAATGCTAATTAAATTTTTTTTTAAATACATAATTATATTGACTGACTTATTTTTACTTCCACACGTGTAAATATTTTGCAAATGGAAAATTTTCAATAAATTGACATATAAATATTTTTTATGAAGAGATAAACTAAAAATAAACTGCATAAATATAACATCTTTTGTCATAAAGCTATGATAGATGATACCCATTGCGCAAAAAATGGAAAATTGAATTCACAGTGAAACAGTTCACAGTGAAACAGATAATAATGTCAAAAAGGAATCTAGGAAAAATTTCGGGCTCGTTGCACAAATCCACAAATTATAATTATAGGGATTTATTTGATTAAAATTATTATTAATATTAATTATTTTTTTCAATATTGACGAAATTTAATACAAAAATGTTTTTGATGCTTCAAAATTAATATTATTATCATAAAAAAAAAATTATTGGAAAATAATTTTTCAAATAATTTGAAAAAAAAAAAAAAGTGATGTGTTACGAATTAAATATTAGATTTTCTATATTGCTTTCGCTAAGCTAAGACATTAATTTTCTTAAATTTTAAATTTTGAACAAATAAATCAAATTTTTAAATTTCGATCAAATTCTGCAAAATCTTTTAAAATACTCATAACTAAAATCTTCCGACTTTTTGAAAAATAGGTAGGTACATAAACAAAATTTATTTAATAGTTAAGCTATGGTTTTATATTTAGTTTTTTAATTATTATTCTTAAAAATAATAAATTCAACAATAATTTATTGTTAATTTAATTTAAATCATTAAAAGTAAACATTTTAATAGATTTAGAAAATTCTGGCTTCATATAATTATTTAGAAAAGTTTTATGAGACATAATAACATATTTTTATATAAGTTTTCTTAGAATGTATTTTATTTTTATATTCTTATTTTAATATTGACATGAATGAAAAATTATTCAGAAATTTAATTTTTCCCAAATCTGATGTGCATCCAAAGTTTTATGTTATTTGCGGAATTTGATCGTCGTGTGCATTCTAACAATCCTGATTTAATTTTTTTTTTGAAGAAGAAGAAGTTAAAACTCACACAGAAAATATTATATAAAAAACAATTTTATATGTATGATATAATGTATATGTTGTACAATATAATATTTATGAAAATCAATATCCAAAATTAAATATTGCAGTCGAGGTTTGCAATTTATTTTTATATTCAAAAAGCATATGCATTCATTTATAAATAATTTATAAAACAAAATTAATTTTTTTTTTAAAATCATATTACACTTATTATACATACTATATAGACATTTACAAATATATGTGATATTGTACATTATGTATAAAAATAAAAATTAATTGAATTCTATTTTCATTTTGCTCTGTAGGTATACAATACTTCGTATTAACATGTATGTATGACATAAATGTATGTAATAAACATAATTAATCAGCCAATGACAAATTAAAGGCTAGACTAATTTGATTTAGAGATGACATTGGTTTTTAAACCAATTATATGATAATTAATGATAATGATTTATATTGTTACGCAATATTATCTTATATTTATTTAAACAAAACTTTATGCAGCACTGCGGATATCTTCTCTATTTTTTCATTAACCTGTAGCATTTCACTATAGTTTAAGCAGTAGCTTGATGAATTCTAAACATATCATGTTCCTGGCTTAACATCCTATTTATTAAAACTAAAACATTAATGCAAATGCTATACAAAAATAAATTACTATGAGTCGAATAAATTAAAATTTAATTTAATTTTGTACATTCTCTAAATATTAAATATGATATGTTCATTGTAAGTATGCATTGTTTGTATTCATTGCAAGTACGATGTATTCATTGTATTCATAATTGCAATTGAAAAATATAAGTCATGATATTAAAATATTTATAATTAGAAACAATTTATTATTCTTAATATTTTATTTAATATCTATGTATAACATTATTAAATTTCAAAAAAATCGATGAAATCTTAATAAGATAATAATATCCAATAATCCTGCCATGAAAAAAAGTGATGAAAGCTTAGATTTCTATTTCTCATAACATCAAAACTATTTTGATATAATCCAACCGATATCATTGGATTTAAATAGAGAATTTAAAAAACAAAACATGTGTTGAAAAATGAATGTCAAATGTTTTTTATCCAGATTAATAAGTAAAAACATATACCATAATGTATAGTTTTCATATTTTAACATGTGTACTCTATCTGTATAACGGGATTAAATTATACTTCGAGGTTCGAATACCCCTTAGATTACTTTGGACATCACCTTCTTAGATTCTCTCGTACTTAGTTTCGCACATAATTTATCAAAAAAAAAGCTTTTAACTTAATATATTTTAACTTTTTTTATGACATTTTAATACAATTATAAATTATAATACGTTCGTGGTAAGTAATATATTTTCATATAATTATAGATATTATAGTTAGGATATCTTATTTTCATAGTTGTACATAACATGAATATTTTTATGTATAGACATTTAGTACATTCATATGCCCAAGATTTAATACTTAAATAATAATAACACGAAAACAATAAACATAAATATTAAAAAATAACAAGGATGAGAAAAAAATATTTATACTTTTTAAACGGAATACCTAACCAGAAAGATTATAAAATGTACAATTTGTCATACATATACTTGTACATACACATGATGTTTACAATATTTATTATGAAAATAATTCTAGTTTCAGAATTAATCGAAATTCAATGTATGAACAAAAATAAATAAAAGGAAATATAATATTTAATTTAAACAAATTTTAATCTTGGTGTTTCAGTTTTCGATAGAATCTTCAATGATTGGAACACAAAATAAGTAAAATTAAAACAAAATATTGATTTTTTTTTTAAATTATCGTTAAAACAAAATACTAATAAATTAATTAAAAAATTTTTAATTTTTGCTTAGTTAGTCTTCGGAGTTCAAAAATCATAAGGTTGTTTTCATATTTTGTTCATTTGACAATCAAATGCCTAATTATTTTTATTTATTGGATAGATTTATTTTAGTTCTTTGATTGAAAAAAAAAAAACAAATTTATTTACTTTCTATCCACCCGAATTATTATTATCTTATAGAATTTTGTTTTAAAAATCATTATTTGTACCTACCTATGTGAAAATATTTCATTTAGTATTATATTTAATACGAAGAATTAAATTAATTCTAGATTATTAGATATTAACATATATTTATTTTAATTATAAAACTATTTATAATATGATGGTGTTGAAATAATATATTTTATTAAAACCATGCAATAGTGTTAAAAGAAATAATTATTGAATATGATATTTTAACTCAATTTATGCTGATTTGTAGGATTTTTTCTGGATTAAAAAATATTTATGTACATAATATATTATATATTATGTTTCATATTTGCTTATATTATTGTTCTCAACTAGAATATACACTTACATTATAATAGTTATGGTTCCATTAAGGATTATGTTGTTTTGTTTAATGAAGAATATTTTATTGTAGACCTAATATATTTGTTTCAATTATTATTTAGAAAGTATATTTTTTAATTTAATATAAGTCAACCGAATCAATAAAATTGAATCGATTTTGGCTTATTATGTTATTTAATGTTTAATTTTCATATTTTTTAAACTGTATATTTCATTAATATTTTGACGAAATAAATATACTTTGGACCGCAAACCACAGATTTAATTTCACCCACGAAATTTATAACTTCAAATTTAGTTCGAAATAAGTTTTTGAATTATTTAATTATTTTTAAAATTATATTTGTATAGCTTTCGTAGATTCATTAGATACCTTTCTACTATATCTACATTTATATAACTATCTTAAACCAAATAATATACACCTATACCAAAACAATACGATTTAAGACTAAAAAAAATATGCCATATATTCAAGAAAACGGAAAACACTATTTATTTTTATCTGATGCTCAAGTTTGGATACAAAATTACTATCAATTATTTTAGTCTATTTTTATATATTATATATATAATTATGCAATTGTTGGTCTTATCATATAATGTTACTTAAATACCTTTTTTTTTACTGAGAGTATTACTTATTAATTAACATAATTATGTACTTTGAAACAACAAAAAAAATGTTTATTATTTTATTATAATTTACCTAATTATCACATATTGAAATACAATTACTTTTTTTAATAATTTTAATAAAAATACCTATAGACAATGTTTAATAAGAATTTACAATATAACATACAAATATAGTACATATGATATTTTTTTTTAATGTAAATGATTATGCACAATACATCATAAATGTGTATAAAAAAGGAAATCCTTAAATATAAATGATATCAAAAATAAATTAAATAAATATTGTGATGCAAATGATGATGGATGAAAAGAAAATGCCTTCATATTTAGACGGATAGAATATATAAATAAATAATATGATTTTGAGAAGAATACAGATTTTGTTTCACCTAAATTTAAATCTAACAAAAGTACAAAAATAAATTTACATTACCATCTTTAATGTTGATAATGTAAATTTCTTAATGAAAATATTTTCATCAATTTTTATCCGAATAAAACTGAGTAAAACTGCACTTTATGCCATTTTATACAAAGTTATAAAATGGATTAAAATGTATTTGCCTGAGTGTAACAACTTTTATTGATTTAATGGATTAAATTTAATGAAAAATAAATTTAGAAAAATAATAACACGAAAAAAAAAATACTGCCCAATAACAAAGATAACAAAATAACAAAAGTTCAGAAATTTATTTAATCCAAAATTGATTAAATAAAAATTATGTTTTTGATTAATTTAACAATATGTTTTGGTGTACAATAAATTTTTACGGATATATATCGATATTGTTAAAATTAAAAAATGTTATGTTAAAATTAAAAACAAATAATTAATAGTTATGTTTATCTGATAAATTAGTATAAGAAAAATTGCGATGATGTTTATTGTAAAATTTTTAATCCTTAATTACTTAAGTTGAAAATGTCTTATCATTTATTTATCTATATGTACGTTATATAACGTATCTCATATGTCCGATTCCTGAGGAAATCAAATAAATATCTCTAATATAAGGATTAGTTATTGTTTCATTAAGATTTATATTAATATTCTGATAAATCGTTCACAAAAAAATCGTTAATTTCAACTCTGATGTTATGTCGATATCATGATTCATAAATTTATTAAAAGTAGTAAGTTTTAAACGCAATTTTAGGGTGCAAAGTACATTATTTAAAAATAAAAACTTGAATCGAAATTGATATGTTCTTAATAAAATAAAAATAAGTAAGACAAATTAATGGATGGATGTATACATTAAATATATTTTGAGAAAAATGGATAGTAAAAATGTTTTCGAAAATATTCAAACGAAGTCTTAAACTATAGTTGGGCTTGTACGTTTCTAGTAAGTTTTATTTTACAACTTATCAATAGTGTTCAAAAAAAGATTTAACAATAAATTTAAGACATTTTTTCATTTTTGAAAATAGAATTTATACATATATGGCCGGTATTCAAATAATTTATGTAACTTTGAAAAGGTGATGTCATAATATTCTTTTTATATAAAGGTAAAGATTTCAGTTAGTAATCCCCTGAATCTGAAGAGAAAACTGATCTATTAACAATTATTAAAACTTCCTATTTGAAATACATACTTAAGACTTGCAATTCAAAAATTAATCTTGAAATAACGACAAAATATTTTATATAATATACTGGCAAAAATGTGGACGTAAGTTGTTTTATTTATAATGTACTATTTCTTATAATATAACTTAAAATAAGAATTTTTTAGAAAATTTAAAATTGTATTTTCCCATAAATTGCACATCAAAGCAAAAATTCAATATATTTCATAATAAAATATTATGAATCACAAGAAATGCAAAATTTTATTAAAATCATCTTTATAAAATGTATATAAAAAGAAAATAAATCAATTGTTGAAGAGTGCTTGAAATTTTATTATTATATAATAATAATATTTGAGTTTCATTTAAATTTTAAATAAACAATATTTTATATACAAAATACACATTGAAATGTTAAGATTTACATTATATTTCTTCAAAATATGCAATTTCCAAAGAAAATATTAGGTGGCTTGGTGGTTATAAGGTGTAAAGGTATTTTGAAATTAAAAATTTTTTTTTTGTAAACACTTAATTTAGCGTGCATATTAAGAAAAATTTTGGGCTGAATTTAATTTTTTTTTCTTAGCAAAATAAAGGGTGTTTTAATAATTATTAAGATATTAAATTAAATATTATACGTTTAGGTAGAGGAAGCTTTCGATTCAATATAGAAAAGCTTATAAAGTAAGTATTGCGGGAATATTTTAAAGTAATTGCGTGGTGTTATAACGCGTACGACAATAATGTGTACGAGCAAAACGTCATGATGTCTACACTCTACAGACATTATGTCCGTTTCAAAACGACATAATGTATATGAACAAAGTGACATAAGAAGATTTTTGCGAAAGTTTTGAGCGATATTGTCATACTAAGGTGTACTGAATACAATTTTTATAAATAACTAACTAAAAAACATTATAACATTTATATTAAGCCAGCAAGAAAAATGATGAATTTTCAATATTATTATATTTCACAATCGTATATTGTAAATATTATCAAGGATACACGCGTTCAAAAGATTTTCATTATATTTTATTTATTTTCCATCAAATATTTATTGAAAAATTTTGAATAAAATTCTTGTTGGATGTGATTTATTTTTTTTTTATATCAATATGAATTATATATTTTTATTTTACGATTATCTGTTTTATTTTTTTGAAAAATTTTGAAATAAATTTCAAATATTGTTTTAATATCTAAGATAGTTTTTTTTTTCCATGTAAGATTTCATTTAAGATTTTTCATTTATAGAGAAAAACTAAGATATATTTCAATTTATTCGAGAAATTTAATGTTTGTTTTGTCTCCCTTAAATCCTATACTAAAAAAAATAATTAAAGCATTGAAGAATTGAAGTACTAGGATAACTAATTAAGCTGGGCTTTCACGATCCCAGTACACTTTGTGTACTGGGATCAGGGTGTCAAAGTCAACTTGGATCAAAGTTAAGTTGGACACTGTTCAACTTAACTTTGATCAAATAAATAATTGATGAATTTGAGAAAATATAATAATTTTATTAATTTATAAATAATTTAAAAAGAATTAATTAAAAAAAATAAATTTTGAATAAAATCTGGAAATGAAAAAATGTCGAACATAAAATATTTAACATATAGAACACTGTTATTTTTCTTAAATTTTTTTTTTGTTAACTTTACAGTGAATTTGATTACAATATTGAGATAGAAAATGTTAAAACATCTGACTTATTTTTTTTTTGTAGTAAACAAATATAAATTGTTTTTAGCTTATGTGAAGTTATATACATCAATCAAAAAAAAAAATAACAAACTACTCGGTACATATAATATATTAGTTTAATACTTTGCGCTCTAACATCAACAACATGTATGTATGAATGTACAACAAGAACATTTATATTTTGTATGTACATGATTGAAAATAATATGAAAAAAAAAAAAAATTTACAAGGATGAAGCAATTTTAGTGAAGCAAGAAAAATGATGAAAATGATTCCTTTTTTTTTTTTTTTTTTTTTTTTTTTGGTTGGTTTTCTAGTTATAAGGATTTATATAAATGTATATTTCTTCTAATGTTAAGAATGAACATGTTGTTTATTTTAATTTCATTCTTATGAAAAATTATCTGTAGAAATTAAAGAACAAATTATTTTATTAAAAAAAAAAAAATTGACACAAACAAGCAAATTGTGTTTAGGGAACATTTAAAAAAAAAAAATGAAAACTAAACTGCAAATAATATAGTTTTTTTTTTTTTGTGTTTTTATTCTGTTAAAAAAAAAAGAACATTTTTCTTAGTAAAAAAAAACACAAGCTTTTTTTTTTTTTTGTTTACCAAAGGCATTTCATCCTCTCCGTGGAAATCACTCATATCCACCATATTTTGCACCTTGTTAATGTGAAAGAAAAGATTTTTTGTTTTTAAAATTATGTCAGTGTTTTTTTTTTTTTTTTTTTTTTTTTGCTTTAGTTGTAAAAGAATTTATATATTTATTTTTTTCAATCAAATATTCAATTTTTGACATAACAATAATATTATAATAATACAGAATTTAATTTGATGTTATTTACATATGAAAAAAAAAAAAAAAAATCGGGAAATAAGTTAAAAAAATTATGCTAAAAGTACATTTTATTTTTTTAATATCCTGAAAAATTGTAGACTTAATCTTATTATATGAAACTGCTCTGCACACTGATATATAAATTTAGTCAATAAAACCTCAATAGTGTAAGGTAGGTAATCAAATATTTTTGAATTATTTTATTGAGACCTTATAATTCTTTATCAATTTTTTAAAAACAATAAACATAATTGAAGTTTTTTATTTTGAATTAAAAACTTTTTTATGTAAATTAAAAAAAATAAAAAATATATATATATATATATATATATTGAGGCTAATAAAAAATATATAGTTTTGTTTTTAACAGGGGAAGGGAATGTTAAGTTGAAAAATAAAAATTTTATTGTATTGGATTATTAAATTTTTAATTGTAAAAATTTGCTTTATACAGTCTGCCAGGACTTTAAGTTTTTTTTTGTAATGGGAATTCGAAATAAAAAAAAGAAGCAATATTTCTATGTAAAGGTATTAAATCTAACTTTAACTAACTTATCTTTTGACTTGTCTATACTATTGAATACTTATTTTTATTAAATTTTTTTTTAATAAAATTTAAATAATATTATTAATACATAAATATTACAAAATTTGTATCTAATGTTTATGAACTCCTAGCTCTTTAATAATTTTATTAGTTAATTTGGTTTGAAATGAACGTGTATAATAGACAATTAGCTTGATTATCATATGAGAACCCAAATTTTAACATTTATAATTTAAATAAAATTTATGAAATATTTTTAATACACAAAAAAAAACACTAAAATGGTTAATATTGTGCATGTCTCAGGGAGAAAGCATTATAAAATTCATTCAATTTCAAATTTGAGAGACTATATATATAGCTTCACCCTTAATAAGATGTTAGGACATTCTACAAGTCTACATACATACCTATATTTAATTGAAAAAAAAAATTAGATTTACAACTAATCAAAATTACATAATTTGGGTTTATTAGTTTTTTTTTTTTTTTTTTTTCTTTTTAAATATTTTAATTATATATGTTTAATAATATTTTATATATTTAAAGTTTTTATTTTTAATAATACCTATATAATAATATAATGTATAAAAATCCTAATAAAAATATAGGTTAGAAATTTTGGTATGCAAATTTTTTACAATATGAAATTTAATTATTAATAATAAATTATTTTTTTTATTAAAAGATTTTAATTGAATTTGAAAAAAATAAATTGAAATGCAATATAATGTAATTTATTTTACTTACAACTTTTAAACTTTCTTTTTTATTCAATCGTAATTCACGCAACATTTGATGTCTTTGCTCCATCATAAGAGTACGTTCATAAGTGTAAGCAGATATGTCACTATTCATCTGAAATGATAATATTGATTTTTTTTTTATATATACTTAAGTAAATTATTTTATTTATTTATCCAACAATTAATATAAATTTATATATCATTTGAAAATATATATATGTATAATATTTATTATACATACTAACCATTTCAACAACTTCTACTTCAGCTTCAATACGTAAATGATATAAGAATGTTTTTAGATCTTTTTTCATTTGAATTGAATTATCTTCCATTTGTGCAACAGTAAATATTCTCAATTTACAATTTTTCCACGTGCGATGTTGTTTCAACAAAAATGGTAGCAACATTAAAAGACCACCATCATGTACAATCCACCATACATCAATATTGCCGCATATCTATTAAATTTTAAACAATATATATATATATTTTTTTGATGAATTTAATTCAAACATGTGAATTAATATAAATTAATTAATTTATAACAATGATGTGTAAGAAGCGGACTAACCTTATGTGTTGATTCTGGGAAGAAATTTATACCTTTTGGCACCAGTAATGCCATTCGACATGCAGATACAGTTCGAATTAATTGCAAAAATATTTTCCAACTTTGTTTATCAGTTTGGCGCCAGCTATAAGGCCAACCAGCAATAACAGTATTAGGTTTCATACCTCCCAATCCGATTGTTTGAACGCTATAAATAAAAAAAGCAAAATAATATTAATTAAAAAATAAATTGTTTTATTTTTGTTATTTTTATTGAAATCGATTTGATTATTATTTGTTTTGTTCATCATATCGTAACATAAGTTATGAAATTTTATGAAGTTTATTATATGGATTGATTTTAGTTGTTTTTTTTTAGATTCAAATTTCATTATAAATATCAATTATTTTGGATTTATGAATAAACTTTTAATTAACATTGTGAATTAATTTAATTTTTGTATAATTTTTAATTCAAATCTGTTTTAATATGATTCTGAAACTGTTTTAGTATTTTACTGAACCGATATATTAAAGACGATGGCAAATTTTATGAACATTCGCAATTTAAAATTGTCTTTCAAAAATTTGTTGGTGATTATGCTCTTGTGTTAAATTTTAAATAAAATACAATAATAATGTCATTGCACAATTTTCTCTGTGGTGATAACAATTTTATGTTTTTATTTTATTTTTCGCAGTTTTATATTAAGTACATAATTATGTATGTAATCCATACGTGTAGAAAAACATTATTTTCAATTGATGGAAACTTTTTTTTTTTTGAAAATAAATTCATTTTATATCCTTCAGCTATAGGGAAACACAATTGATTTATTATTATTTTGTATTGAATATTGCTTCCAAGTATCTTTATCTTGAATGTTATATATTATAAAATATGATTTTTATAAAATATGATTTTTTTTTGTCTCTTTTAAGGTATCTCTTTCTTTTTTTGTTTTTTTTTTTCAATTTCTTTATTTCGATTGAAAATTTCTTGAAATTAAATAAAAATAATATGTTGCTGATATTATTTTAAATTTTATATAAATTTAAAAGGTATACTATTTGATTGAATTTTACTTTAAAAATGGATATTGGAATGAAAAAAAAAAAAATGTATCGAATATAAAACTAAAATGTTTATTTGATATAAAAACTTTAAAATATTATTCCCAAATCAATTAGCCTAGTGTGCAGAATTTCACTAAGATTAGAATCAATATCTTGATTAAAATCTTTGTAGATAGTGTAAAAGATATGCAAAAACAAAATTGAAACTTACACTGAAGCTATTCCATCACCAATATTAGAAGCAACTAAAACATCACAGAATCCTTTAACTTTTTCATCAGTCATATATTTTCTGAGCACTGTTTTAGACTCAACAGTTTGACCAGCAATTCGAGAATGATCACCTGTTAATACTGAAACACAAATAGTTAAGCCTTTTCCATGCTTCAATTGAGATGCAAATGAAAATATTTTTCGATATTTTGGTAAATTATTATCATTTAGCTTAGTCAGAACGAGAATTTGTGGTCTCCAGTTTTTGGTATGTGGTGGTGCTTCATCTAATCTCAAAAGTGAATAACGGGCTGCATTTAATGCCATACCACGAATGCCGTCACCCCATTCTTTTTCGGCTCTGTAAGAATAAGACATATATTAGTTTGATAAAAACATTTTTTTAACAATACAAAATGTGTAAATAACAAATATCGGCATTTAAAAAAAAAAAATTAAAGTGCAATTTTTTGTTATGTTAATTATTCTTACGAATAATAAATAGAATAATTTTGAACTAAATAATAACATATTTTACTCCATTTTATTAGCCTATTTATTATTATACCTTTTACAGTATTTTATATGTTTTTACCCTCTATATTCGATGTATTTGTAGACCACAATAGCCAAGCCCATGGCAATCAATGCAAAATACCAAGAAGTCATAAACATCACTGAAATGCATAATGCAAGTCCAATCAATGATAACGACCAATGATAGAATTTGAATCGTGGGCGCCAATTTGGTGTTCGCAACAATGTTTGAACAGCACAGGCTAAATTTACAAATCCGTAGCACATTAAGAAAAACATAGATAATAATGGTGCTAACAAATCGACATTGCCTGAAATTAGTAAATTTTTGGAACTTCTAAATAAACGATATTGTTAATAGAAATTTTAAGTCCAGGACAAATTTTTGTATTATATTTTTTTTTTGTACTGACAATCAGAATAACCGTGATGTTAATTATTTATTACCTAATAGAATTCCGCATTGGCAAATGCAAATAGTGAGCAGTAAGGCTCGTGTTGGTTCACCTCGGCTTGATGACACTGCGAATGGTTCAAGAAATGGAATTATACCATCTTTGGCAATTGCTTGCAATAAACGTGGAGCACCAGTTAAACTTTGAAGACCAGCTCCTAAAGTTGACAAAAACGATCCGATTAAAATAACCCATTGATTCGGCCACGCGATATTAGCTACAACTAATTTTCCACCAATAGATTGTCCAAATCTTAAAAGAAAATATATTTTTTCATCAAATTTGATTCTGCATTTCAGAGATTTGAGTTTTTAATATACTTGTCTCGAAGCATTAAATTATCTACAGTTCCAGCAAAAAGTAAAACACATGATAAATAAACAGTACTTGTTGTTAGAATGGCACATATTGTACCAATTGGTATACTTTTTTGTGCATCAGCTAAGTCACCAGAACGATTAGAACCAGCCATTATACCTAAAATTATTATTAATATAAAAAAAAATAAAAATTATTCTTATTTTTAAACAAAAAGAAAGCTACATTAAAAAAATTTGTAGATTACAATATTATTTTTTATTCTGAATTAATTGTTTTTGGCGCCAAAATTTTATGATAAAATTAATAATCGCAATAAAATTAGAGCTAAAAATTGTGTATTTAATTATTTTTTGACGTCATTGTAATTAAAAATTATGAAATAATGATAAGAATAGTTTGCGATGGTTAGATTCTTACCACAGGTGTTTTCCTATACATAATTTCATACACATACATATATATATTTTACTGCGTAGAGCAGAGCACAATTTAGTAAAGAGTTAAGTGAACTATGTTTTCGTTAATTAATACTATTATCCGTTAAATGAATTTTATAATAATCAATAAAAGTATTCCTTTTTATTAGAATTAGTTTTTCCGAATTAATTCACGATATTCATTTAAACTTTTCATTAAAGAAAAACATTAGAACTTAGAACATACCTGTTACAGATGGAAAGAAAATACCAATTAAAATTGTAAATGTTGTTGTTATATCATTAAAAACCTGATTATAAGTTGAGCTGCCCAAATTTTGTATATCATCGATATTTTTACCATAAGCGATAAATTGCCCTTCCTTTAAGCATAATAAACAAAAAACAAAATACATTATTTTTAATTTTAAAGTTGAATAATTAAGAAAAGAAAAATATACCTATTATAATAAATTTTTTTTATGTAATACTGGATTTTATTTTTCATTAAAAAATTATTATTAAATTCCATAAAAAAAAAAAAAAATTGTGCCAAAAAAAAAAATAAAAAAGAAAACCGATTTTCTTTTTTTTTTTTTATAAAGATTTCTTTAGCTTTCGGGGTATGTTCATTCATATAATTTTTTTTTTAATTAATCCAAAAAACAAAAATACTTCATGAATGAATATTATTTTTCTTGTTCTCAATTCACATCTGTTAAATGGGGCTTTATTATATACGTACTGTATGCTATAATAATACATTTATACAGTATTTTGTATATTCTTGTATTTAAAAATTAATGATAAATTCGTGCAATGATTTCTTAAAATAGCAGAAATTTTTTTTTCTTTTAACTGTGTGACTGTTAATACTTTTTTAATGCTTCCTTGTATTATCCCTAGCTAGAAGCAAAAAAGAAATTCTTATAAAATTCTTGTAATTTGTATATATATTTTGAAAATGATGAAAAAAGATGGAAAAAAAAGAAGAAATTATTAAAATATTCTAGAGAAGAGTGAATTAACATTTTTTTTTATGAGATAATGAAGTAAATTAAAATTATCATTAAATGAATAATATTTTAGAGTTTTATAATATACCTACATGTAATATGTTAAAGTAAATTAAAAAAAAAAAAATGTTTTTTTGAGAATAATAATTATATAATATGTTAGTCATTTATACAGTAAGCCGTATTTTTTTTTTAGAAATTAAAAATATTGTATTTTCATGGATTTTCGTTAATATTTTTACTGCAGAAATTATAAATTGGAAAATTGGGTATCTCGTAGATCAGGCCTGTCCAACACAAATCTACTTAGGAGGCAATTTGAAAATTATCCTCATTTGTAGGAGCCACTATGAAAAAAAATTAAACCAAAAACTAGTGATTTAATTTATATTTTATTATATATATGCTAAATGCATTATTAAATTCTAGTTTATTTTAAAATTTTTTGACTTAATTTTGGGTTGAATTGTTGAATATATAATAGTATATTACTTAAGTAGAGCCGTAATGAGGTAATTACAGTCGAAGTGAATAAAATATCCAAGGGCGGTAGCCCGAGGAAATTTTATCCACTGAGACATTAATTACCTCATTAGACTCGAGTTAAGTATTTTACTTTATATTATTTCCGCCTATAAGAGACCATTGAAGCAAATAAAAAGCTATTTTAAATAATGAATTTCAAATAATAACGGTTACACAAGAAATATTAGCCGATTCGAATATGACTGCTACATATGAAAGTCGACGGTAATAACACGCGCCACACAATTCAAAACAAAACAAACAAGTTATATTGACACATTCAATATTTCATCAATTTCAATACTACACCATGACACAACTCGATTGTAATAGACAATTACAGTACTCTTCCCCAATATGAAAGTCGACTGTAATCAGTCATTTACGGCACGCTTTTTGCATTCATAAATGGTCGATTATAAGCGGAAATAATATAAATATATTTAGTTTAAATATATGGTTTTTTTTATTTGCTCTCATGGTGGTCAATTTCTAACTAAATATGTAATTTACGTTTTTTTCTATGAAATTTCGTTTTTTCATAAGAGCCACAACCTTGTTAATCCAGATTTATGTTGGGAGCCACGAAAAAAATCTAAAGAGCTACATGTGGCTCAAGAGCCACACGTTGGACAGGCTTGTCGTAGATCATGGAAAAAAATGCATCTAGATTTCGAAGAATATCTTTCCTCTTACGCATTTTCCTGTCAAAAAATTTCACAAAATGGATTAAAAAATTATAAAAATACATATAATATCTATTTCGTAGCTAGGTTTATTCAGCCTTTTAAAATAATATCGCTGCGGTGATGTTGTATTCTAAGTTCAATCGTTTTATTCAACTCACTGTCTAGTCAGAATATAAAACCAACAATTTATAATAATAATAATTATTGGATGGAAAAGTGAGATTTCATTTCCATTTTTAATTTTTTTTTTATGTTGCAGCATAATTTTCTTTTGGTAAAAACTTTAACTTTATTAAAAGTAAATAAATAGCTTAAGGATAAAATAGTTTAAAAATTTTATTCACAAACAACTTTATACAATTTCTGAAAGTATATATACATAAAAATACGTAGGTTAGGCACTATTATATATTTTAAAATTAATTAATAAAAAAAAAAAAAACATTTTTCTTTTAGTTAAATAATTTTCATTTTTGTTGAAGCCAAATATTGTATTTTGGTTAAACCAAAATAATCCTGAATAATTATCCTTTTAAAGCCACAATTTTATCCGCATAAAAAGTTCTTTCAAATCTATATGTTTTTCTTTTATTATGCTTTCTTTCTACCTTAAAAAAGTTTCTCTTTGTTGAACAATGAGATTTTCAAAATCTTACAAAATGAGATTTGCCTTTTTTTTTTTAATTTTTTTTTTTTTAATAAAATAGACAACCGATTATTATAATTTTTTTTTATTATTTTGTTAAAGAAAAGGTACTTTACATTTATCGTATACTTTTTCAAGAAAAAAAAAAAAAATGAATGAAATATCTTGTTTGCCAATTCACAAAAAAAAAAATCTTTATTAAGGGACGAGGGTGTTCCGCAAGGATTTGCAAGAAATCATGTTAAACTCAAAAATAAGATATTGGTTGACAATTTGACTGCTCCAAGGTTGGATTAAATTGATGAACAAATACAGTTTTATCCATATTTAATTATCTTTGATTGAATTTTCCCGGAAATATTATTATTTTTTCGGATTATTTCTGAAGAATGTTTTCATGCTTCCGGTTGAAAATAGATTAATTTATTAAGTCTTTCATAATTAAAAAAAAAAAAAAAAAAAAGTTCCAAGTGAATCGAGATCTCTGAGAGATATATTCTGCGGAATATCTATTCTTAAATTATCGTTTTTTTTTCTGTCAGAATTCATAATGATTTTTTTTTTTTATTAATTAAGCAAGAGAGTGTTAAATTAACTTAGTTTTCTGTTATACAGACACAAGAAAATTAATGATTTCTGATTTAATATAATTTTATGAATGTAAAAAAGTTTAACTTTTTTTTTTTGTATATACATTAAGCACGTATATAACTTTTTCACATATTTTGTTACTCTTCACCTCCGGAACAACATAATTTGTTTTTTTGTTAATATTTTGTCTTCCCAAAAGCCAGTGAAGTGAATAAATATCAAAATCATTTATATTTATTTCGACGTATTTTATGGAAATGGCATTTACGTAAATAATGCAATAAAAAAAATTTTATGTACAAATTTTTTATTTTTTTTTTTTCAAATTTTCCTAAAACTGAAAAAGGTTTATATAATGTATACATTGAATGAGGACGTTGTTTCCATCAGAAAAGTAAAGTAAAAAAAAAATTATTATTATTTTTATTTTTTTTTTTTATGATAAAGATGAAAATTATTTTTATGGTTGGGGAAAAGTAAATATTGTTGTAGTATTAAAGTTTCAACAAAAAAAAAAAAAAAGAAAAAGGTTATATGCATTACATTATAATTTTATAAATATTGAAAATGATCCTTTTAAAAGTATTAAATTGAACTTAATTTATTTTTTTAAAGGATGAAAATAATACGAAAAAAAAAAAAATGAACAATGTAATGCAAATTAGAATAAATTCTTTTTTATATACTTTATAATAGCAGCAAATTATACTATTTGTTGGTAAATGCAAAAAAAAAAAAAAAAAAATTAGTTATTTTATAGTTTTCCATTAGGTAAAAACATAAAGTACAGGTAATTGAAAAAAAAATATAATATTTTGTTTTTTTAATTTTTTTCAAAGTAATGTCAACAACGTAAGCAACATTGTAGAACTCTTTACTTCATCAA
The DNA here is from genome assembly GCA_964007475.1 of Hybos culiciformis. NCBI lineage: Eukaryota > Metazoa > Arthropoda > Insecta > Diptera > Hybotidae > Hybos > Hybos culiciformis. The sequence continues at coordinate 98,712,824 of OZ023274.1, read as the reverse complement.
TTTTAAGTATACACCAATACCTCGCTTTGCGTTCATTTCGTTTTGCGTTTTTTCGAAGTTGCGTCGTTGCTGAATTAGTACTAATTTTCACTTTGCGTCGATGGATTTTCGAAGTTGCGTTGGAAACATTGGACCAATTTTTTGTGAAAGGATGCCGAATTACGACAACAGACACTTCGGACTCATCAGACAGTGATTAATTTTTGTTTTTTTTTTTAAATTAATGAAATCTTTTATTTTGTTTTAATTTAATTTGTTTTTTTTATATGAATGTATATTGTATGCATGTATGTATATGCCAACAAATAATTTTTTTTATTATTTTTGTTTTTTATATGATTACTTTTTTCAATTTTCTTTTTAACAAGTAGTATTTTCGTAACCCTGGAACCTATCTTCGATCTTTACATGGTTTGCAATAGAAAATCATAATTCACTTTGCGTCGTTTCAGTTTGCGTCGTGTTTTTTTGGAACGTAACTACGACGCAAAGTGAGGTATTGGTGTATAACATTAATTTTGCAGAATTCAATTTTTTTTTTCAATTTTTATTCGATTAATTAAATTCTCCCATCTTAACATTGAATTAAAATTTTTTAAAGAATTTTTGATTTATACCAATCTTTTGTACTTCTATCTTCGGAACCCCTTGTAGCAAAATTTCACCTTTTAACTTAAATGAAAGTGAAAATATTTATCACTTATATTTTAAGTTTAAAAACATTTTCATCCTGAACAAACTGACAGTCAAAAGATATGTTTATGCTCATTTTCAAAATTAAATTTTGCACAATTTATCGTCGCTTGTTTAAAGCTTAAATTATTGTCGTGTAGGCTTACGAAAAAATAAAATATTATGTATGTGTTTAAAAAAACATATTTTAATTTATTTTTATGCACTACCTGATGCTCTTTTAATAGCATTTAAGGCTTAGTTGTTATTATAGTTGTCTGACTGAATAAAATAAAGTGCAAAATTTTATTTAGTTTTTTTGGTAGAAAATCAAACAACGATTAACATAATAAAAATTTTAATCAAAAATTCAAAAAAAATATACATAAATTATAAAAATTCTAAATAAAATTTTTAATTACATAAGAGAAAATAAAATTTTATTTTTTTGCAATTATTTTTATTCCCTTTACGTATACATTATAGTAAGTGGAAATTTTTGGGCAGAGAAATATATTACATTTATGTTAATTAGAATATATGTATGTATTCACGTACCGAGCAATTATAGATTATTTATTGGTAATTTTTTTTATAAAATTGATTATATTTTGTTCAAATTTAAATAATTCAAATGCGAAAAATGAATTTAAATAAATTTCATATATAAAATTAAACCACTATAAATTAATGAGAGGTTATAAAAATTGCAATAAATTTTTGCATTTTATAAAAAAGTATATATAATATACGCATAGATAATGTAAATATAAAAAAAATAAAATTTATAGCGAATTATATTCTGGTCCTCCCAAATACGATTAAAAAATAATATAGAGATAATAAAGAATAATATAATTTTAAATAATAATTTTTGTTTCTGATCAAGCTGTAGTAGATATAATGTATATAATATCCTTATGTTGAGATAAATTTTACAGAAGATTATTTTTCTCTGCATGAACCTTATAAAAAATCGTATAAAAATCCTACTGAACAGAAGCCTATACAGATCCTGTAATAAATAGATTTGGGTCCACAAAAAATGTTGCACGTACTGACTGGAAAGTTGAATCTTGATGAATTTATTATATTCATAGAGAAAGCTAAATTTACTTACAAAATTAATTAATTGTACCACGAAATAAAACATTACACTAACTCGTAATCATTAAACACGCATAATAACTTCCTTAGAAACCGTAATAATATACAGATGGAAAAATTCAAAATCGATATTGAAACTCAAAAGTCTATGACCTATGACCTATTTAACAATCTCTCTTCTGTTATTTAAGACTGTTAATCCTTCGATTTATTTATTAAAAAGCTTATCTATAGTTAATTGCATATTCAAATCAAGAAATAATTTATACTGTCACGTTTTCTTTTGTTATATAAATTTACTTATAATCATAATAACTGCCAATTATTTATTTATAGATAAATCAAGTACAATTAAATAATTAAATTATTAAATTACAAAATTTAATAATACATAATAATAGTTAAACAATTAATTTTATGAATACTTATAAGCTGATTGTATTTAAATTTAAATAATGAGAATTCTTAAAATTTAATAAAATTAAGAATAGGATAAAATGTTAATATGTAATTGTTTAATTGAATTAATAAAATAATAAAATAATAATGCAAGTAAATTAGTTATTGGAAAATAAGTTAAGAAAATATCATGCTGACCTATTTAAGTCAGGAAGAAATTTTTCCCAACATAATGAAAATTTTATGTTTAAAATCATTGTTATACAACTATATGAAATTTAAGATTTAAGATTTCATTATTCTCATACAAAATTTAATTGAAAGTTTATGTGAAAATGTCTCCGTATTTTCTTTATTGATACCATTGATACAATTTAAAAAAAAAATATAATTTTTTTTTTTTCACAATAAATAAGAAATTTAGTTCAAATCAATTTCAATAAAATAAATAAATATTTTGTATGTAGCAAAACTGACTATTATCATCTTCTTTTTATTTTTTCCATCAGCAAAGAAAAGTTAAAAATCTTCCAATGACAAATTTCTTTTGATATTATTTAAAAAAAAAAAAAAAATCAAAAAAAAAATCAATCAGAATTATTTCCGCCAATATAAATTTTATTGAAATTCATTTATATATTGTACATAATAAAAAAAAATTTATATATTTGGATTGAATTGTAAAATTAAATCAATATTAAATATTGTGAAAGTGTGTAGGTACCTTAGCTACTCACTCATGTTATTTTTTTCTTCAAAATAATTTTTATTTGTATTTTTTTTGTGATACCATTTTAAAATTGGAAAGAAATTTGATGAAAACTCAAAAATTACATTTTTGAAATACACACAACTGAGAGTTGGTTAATATATCTGAAGTAATTGTATTGTCGCAAAAATTGAAGTTAAAGTAAAATTGTTATGTGAAAATTTTGATATTAAGCATTTTAAGTGTTCTCAATTAAATTAAGTGTTCACAATTTTGAACACTTTGGCAAAACCATTTGAAATATTTCAGGAAATGTAAGCGACACTTATTCTATCGTTTAGTGAATTTCTAAAAGGTTGATTTTCAAACTTGAGGCTTGTTTATAAAATATTATTATTGAGCTAATCATAATCATTCATTTAATATAATAATAATGTTAACAAAATATGCATTTTCGAAAAAGAATGGTCTATTATAAAAATATGTATATACTCAATCAAAGACCATAAATTATGGATGATGAGAAAATATTCTGTTCAAAACATGTGAATGGATAATAAATTAATAAACTTAAATAAATAAAGTTATAAATATACAGTCAAAAATAAATATTGTGAAAATATTTTAAAGTTAAAAAAACTTTATTGCTAGGATTGATTGAAAAAATATGAAAACTATCCCACATTTTTGCTAAAAATATTCTTTTTTTCTGTCAAATCTCTACATGATGCATCGCATTGTCCAATTTGCCTATTTGTCTTCCAAATTACTTTTACTCAAAATTTTAATTAAACCACTTTATCTTGATAAACGATTCCTGTACTAACTTATCGGTTTTTTTTTCATCTCCTGTGGCTAAATATTTTTCATGTGGGATAGCAGATTTTTATCATTTAAGCATTTGATATTAGAAATTCATGGAAGACAAGTATTTTATTGCTTTTCACGAATTGAATTAGCTTAGGGTGTTGTACGTTTTCAAATTTCTTTTGATAGTGTCACAAAATAAAAAATAATTCTAATGAAAGAATTTTTTATTTTTGATGAACAGAAAAATTCAATTTCTATTTAATTTTAATTTAACAAAAAAAAAATCTTTTTTTACTGAAATAGCTGTAGGTGTTTAAAATGATGGACTTTCGGATAAAAATCAAACTCTGAATTGTACCTAAATCAATATGTGTTAAAAACAATCGATGAAATAAATAATATCCTTTTTTTTTTTTGCAAAATCAAAATAATAAAAAACAAGATATTTTATTGAATATATATTGTCAAAGATATTGCTGATGTGTGTTTTATAATCAAAACATTCGATATTATTTACGATTGCATAAGTAAAGAGGAAAATTCAAAGAAATTTGATGTGAAATTATCCACAGTTGTTAAAACTTTCCTGCAAGAAGCAGATTTGCCGCCAATTGAATAGTTCGGCTGGACAATTTAGTTTTTAGTCTTCTAGGTATCTGTCTTAGAACATAGGTTCCTTTGAAAAGCAATAATCTAAAACAGAGCAAAAAGGCTTTAGCATTGATTGTGGAAAATTATTTTATCTTAGTATAATCTGTGATAATAAAATTTTAAGAATCAGAATAAAGTTTATAAATATTTATGTAAATTTCAATTTGATTTACCTCCAAAAAACTTGGCATTATATTTTCAAAGAATACACCGCTTGATAATCCCTTAATACCTCGAACTTTTGATACATTATGGGCTAGAAAGTAGTAAAAAATATTTCAAATATTAAAGTTTATTCTTATGAATTTTTATTCTTTAAAAAGTTTATATAATGTATATTGAAATCGATATAAGTTAAAAAGTTAAAATTAGGAAAACATTTCAATTTAATGCATTGAAAAGATATCTTGACTTGCCTTGATTCAATCACTCATAGTGTGAGTTGATAGATAATTATTTCGAAAGAACAATTTACATTGTCCTCTTGAGAACCATAATACCTCGCCAAGACCACGTGAAATATCGTGGGCTACGTTAATTTTAATAATTTCTAAATTTCTTTTTCAATGAGTTCTTACAGAGGTTGTACAGATAATCTTATTTATTTTTCTTTCGGTAATGTCCTTTGTTATACTACATTACTTTCAATATTTTGTAATTTGTTATCATTGTTTTAAGCAAAAAAAAACAACCCCGAAACGTCTTAATAAACTTTTATTTCATCTTAATGCTGAATCAAAATTCATCCCACAAAAATAATAATAAAATTAAGGAAGGTATCTTAAAAATATTTTTTTGTTGTTGTTCTCCCACTTACAATATACATTTAAAACATTTAAAATGCTATGATCAGAAATGTTGTAGGTGTCTTAAAAATTAAAAGAAAAAAAAACTTACTATTCCAATATTCATCACATCCGTCCTTATTACAGAACATATTATATAATGGACCATTATCTTCTTTGGTACAATTATCAATGGGAATATCTTTAAGAAGTCGTTTACCTAGCACGCACATACTACAAATAAAAATAAAAATTAATTGAAAATATTCTATTCAATTAAATTAATTTCTGTTCTAATCAAATATTAGGATGTTTGTATTTAAATTATAGTCTGAATGGTTATAAATGTTAATTATCTGCCTAAAAGAATAATTTGAAATTAAAAATAATTTGTTTTTAATTTTAAAGTAAAATTTAAAGGAATCTGTAATTAAAATATAATGAGTTGTCTCTCTATAAGAGATTGATAATTTTGTGAATATATTTATGTATATATATTATATTCAGATATACTGAAAACTAATATTATGTGATATTTTTAGAACGCAAATTAAACACAGTTTTTGAGAATACTATGATTATTTCAAGTTTCAACAATTATTTATTCAATTTATTACTTTGTTAACTTCTAATTCAGGAGTTCGAATTGTACCAGCAGACATGAGTGCTTATCTCTCGAACGTGGTCTTATAAAGTTAGCATTTTTGTTTGTTTTAAAATTTCAAAACCAATTCTACATGGAATTCTTTTCTTTTACTGAAAAATATAAGATTCTTTTAGATTATTTTTTTTTCTTTGAAAAAGTTTGTAATTTAATTTATTGTCGAAAAATTGTATTTTGCACACAAAAAATCATATTGAAATTATTATGAATTGGCTTCTTACATAAAAATAGAAAAACCTCAGAATTTTATTTCTGTACATTTTATTTTCAATTCATTAAATTTCACTTGAGCGGAAATTGAAAATATTAAATATTTATGTTACTTGCATCTGAGCAGCAAATAAAACATGGTACTTCTTAGTAATTTAAATTTTAAAGTTTTTAATAACTTTTGCTTTATTGCTGAACATAAAGGTAACATAAAAGTTAGAAATAATTTTTTTTTCAATATACTACATACTACAGTACATATTTTATATGCATCTGTAGAACTTGAAAGCAAATAAATTATATAATAGGTAAAATGTATTTATATAAAAATTTTTTAAATTTTATTTTTTTTTGTTTAAAATCTATTTATTACTTACAAAAGTTTATCATTTCCATTAATGTTATCGAAAATACCAACATATATAGCAATAATTGAGAATATAACACAAGCTAATGCAAGAGTAGCGAATTTATTAACAAACTTGACGCCAAGAAAAACAATTAAACCTAAAAATTAAAAAAGAAGAAGAAAAACTTTTTAATACAATTACCAATGTAAATATTTTTATTTAAATGGATGAAAATGGAGTGGGAATATATACCTAAAAGAAGTAAGGAGTATAAAGATTTTCCTTAAAAATAAAATTTAAAATTAAATTTCGACGCTCAATTAAATAATTTATTTTTTGAATTTAGTTTTTTTTTTAATAAAAGTTTAATTTTGTGAAAAAATATTAATTCAAGTTTCAGGTGATAAAAATGTAGGAAATTTGAAAGAATATAATTGGTTGAATATTCGGTTTGCTGCTGGAAGATTATTTTTGTACATGAAAGTGAGCTTAAATATATATTTTTAAATAAACGTAAAAATGTGTGACAGTTTACGAGAAAAATAAAAATGACAATCGATCTTAAACTAATCAATTATAATGTTTGATATAATTTTTGTGTCCATCTTTATCCAGAAAAATCTAGACACGCCTTCTCTGTAATGATCGAATTTCTAACTCGTTAATGTTAAAATATTCCCACTACTTTTTATTGCCAAACTATGTATATGGTATAGTTATTCTAGAAGCAAATATACACTACTTAATAGTAAACAGAAAATTAAAATTATTTTAATAAAAACAATATCATTTAGAGATCAATTTTATTCAAAATAAATAAGTAATTCAAGATAAAATCTCTATAAAACACGAAAAATAAACTTTTGATTAAATTATTATGAATACATTTATTATTTTTGTGTGATGGTGAGCTCTAAATTGAATGCACTTAAGCATTAAAACGTAAATTAATACCGTGAATACACCAGTTTCAAAATATAAGTAAATTTCGTTAATGTTCACTGGAATTTACAAAAATTAGATTTTTTTTTTGTTTAAAATTTTTTTTTGTATAATTTGATATAAATTTGCATTTATTTCTACTTCAGATAATATGAACAAGTAAAAAATAAAAGAAAAATGTTAAGATATTTACAGAATTATGTAAATGAAATTAGAATTTGTAGATAAAGCAATCTACAAAAGCTACAAGCAATATAATATGATGTTAATATTAGCAAATTGTTTTTTTTTTGGTGGCATTAAGTGTTACTTTTGAGAGCTTTTTGTTTTCTTTTAATTATTTTTATGTAGATGTAAAAATTTTCTGTAGAAGTTTTCAAGAAAGGACAAATTTTAGAAACATAAAAAAAATATTCTTTTATAATATTTTTTTTTTAATTCTTATATTTTATTTCTATAACATAATAATCAGTTTGTCTTGAACTAAGAAAGAAATAGCTCTCAAAATTAATATAACCAATTATGTTTGTTTTAGATCTTTTTTTTATTTTGGTTATAGATTTGTTTTGTGTTAAACTTTAAGTTCTAGACCATTTTTTTTTTTTGTCGGGACAGGAGTCATAAATTTACTTAGTTTAAGTTTTCCGTGTTACACTGTTGTTACAACTTACCCATAACTACTAATAAACATGAACCATAAACACGAAAATTATTGTACATTGCATCTGCATCCTTAGTGAAATCACCAAATATCGATGCCCATGGTGCCATGTACGTCTAAATTATTTTTTTTTAATTTGAAATTTTAGATGAAACAAGATCAAGATATAAAACATCAAAACTTACCAAAACTATTTCAACCGCACCAACAATGTACATGGCAGCCGCCAGGGTTGTCCCTGTATAGAATAACATTCCGACTGCACCACCAAATTCAGGTCCTAAAGATCTGTCAGAGAGGAAAATTAAGATAATATGCATATAGCTTCATTTTTATTATGTTCACAATTTTTATTACATTATTTTTCGCATTAAAATAAAATTTAGCTAAATAGAACAAGAATTCTTTTTTGCTCTTAAAATTAAATGAAAAAAAAAAAGATATTATTAAAATTTTTGTATTTTAATAATAAGTATTTAATGCTTGAAGTGTTAATTTTTAATAACTTAAATGTATAGGTGTATCCTATGTATATTCTGAATTCAGAATTACAACAGCATAATACAAGAGTATGTAGTTATTTTTAATTCTAAAAGAATTTATATAATTATTTCTTAAACAATTGTGTTGGTATATTAAAAGGATAAAATTATTTAGTTTATTGTCTCATCTGTATTTCAGTTTAATTTAAATCATCATCGTTTTTTGTTTCGTAGCTACCGGACTAGTAGAAATAACTTAAATTTATTAAATAAAGTTATTTTAATTATTAACATAAGCATTGGTGATGGTGTTTAAGTTTAGTGAACAAAATTTTCTGTTGTAATCCTTATATTAATTATACAGACAATAAATTCAAATTAAAGAATTATTAATTGTTGTAACGTCCCAACCAAATGGTATTAATTTGAAAGTATTTTCTGTAATTGTTCCGGTTCTAATGAGTTGAATGAGCGACTGAAACTAAAACATAATCGTGTTTTAGGGTTAAAATTTAAATCTTTTAGATCGAAACTTTAAGATAGAAGTAATGAATCGTTCCAATTAGGGTTTTTGAAACTCGACCATTTTCGTAAACTCGAGCCTTCAAGCTTTTTCTATAAGGAGGATTGGGAAGCTCGAGCCACCCGAGCCTTCTTAAAAATAAAATACATAGGAAAAAACAATGGCATAAAGAAACCAATTTCAGGGCATACAATTTTAACTTTACTCTTCTAATTTAAACATAATTTACTCATTACAAAATTATAAAAATAACAATAAATATTGCAAAATTATTAAACGAAAAGTTATAAAATATAAAAAAACAAAACATCATAAAATATAAAAACATAAAAAATCCATTTCAGTGTATCATTTTCTGTTAAAATTGACTGTGACTTATAAGATTGAAGTGAAATATTTCCTTATATAAACTTTTCTGTTCAATAAAATAAAAAAAAAACAAAAATAAAATGTAAAACATTAAAAATGCTGAGCTCGAGCCACTAGCAGATAAAAACTCGATCTTCATTCAAGCAAAAACAGACGAGCTAGCTCGAGCTTTTTTCCAATATATTTATATTTTTATAAGCAGATATTGGACAACATTTTAAAGTTAAATTTGGGTTAATTACATAAAAAAAAATTAATTTATAGAGATAACAAATTTTTTTTATTTAATAACTTATTATTTTAATCCAATGCTTATTAAGAATGTACTTCCAATAGACGTAAATAAATACCCTGAAAAAAATTTACCTGGAAATCATGAAATAGCTTCCGCCGGCCGGCACCACTCCGTTCGTAGCAATTGCTGACATTGAAATAGCTGTTAACATCGTCTAAAAAAGTAAAAATGAACAGGTAAGAGAATGGAAATTTCTTTTTTTAAACGAACAGATGTTTTCTTGAAGGAAAATATTTGAAAAAGTTAATCAGTTCGGTATAAGTATCTTATATTTTTTTTCCTTAACGACATTTGCAATTCTGAGAAATAAAGACATAAAAATGTTATGTATATTTAATTTTTAGACTACATTATTTTCATGGTACTTATAAATTTCATTGAGATTTTAACTTGTGTGCAATGTATGATGGTACTTCTAAGCCACTATGTAATTTAAAATGAAAACCAAATTTTTAATGTTTAATTCATATTTAAAATTTTTTTTTATCCGAACTATGTGTCATAAACTGTTTGATTTTTTTTATTTCGAATAATATACTGTATACTTGTACTATGATATACGAATATGAACTTAGATTTTATCTCATCTCTTTATTTTTATATTATTAGCCCAATCAAAAAGAATATAAAATAATTTTCTAAGAGTTTTTTTTTTTTCATATTTTGAACACTTATTCACAGTATTTAAAAACCAAAAAAAAAGCGATATTATTAAAACAGTTTTATCGTTTAGTAGGACCAAAAAGCATGTATATAAAGAGGAATCAGTCCCATACAAAAAAAAGAATTAAAATAGTGAAAGAAAAAATCCATATCACATCACAACCCCATGCGCTTTTTTTTTTTTTTTTTTGAGAATTCCACTCTCACAAATGCTTTTAAAAGTTCAAAAATAACAACAGTTCTATACAATTTTGAAAGTTTTAAAAGCTTTTGTGAGAGTGGAATTCTCAAAAAAAAAAAAAAAAAAAAAAATTGGGTTGTGATATGGATTTTTTGTTTCACTATTTTAATTCTTTTTTTGTATGGGACTGATTCCTCTTTATATACATGCTTTTTGGTAGAACTTAAAAACAGTTTTATCGTTTTAAGTCAGAAAAATATCTCAAAAAATAGAAAAAATATACTTAAATTAAGAAAATGATTTTGTGCATTTTTATCAAGGCTAATAGTAGTTAATAGGTTGTGTTTTTCTGATTATCTATCAAGGGGATGCGATACTTTTCCATTCAACAGAGTTATAAATTAATCTTTGGAAATTACAGAAAGTTCTGATAGCCACAGCATAGAATGAATCCTTAAAGGACTTATTCATCCAGTTGTTTGGCGAACAGAATTTTAAATTTTTTTTTAATATAATTTATGGAATTAAGTATGACATACTGGAAGTTTTAAAAAATGTAAAACATCATAAATCCAAACTTTTTAAGAGAAACAGATGAAATGTATCGAATCTGCAAACTCTTTGAATCATTGAACTTTCTTGAAAAATCTTAATTACTGCATTACATATCTACGTTGTCAATATATAGTATGTATAAAAACATATACTTTCTGATTGTTAAATGAAACATTGTTTATTTATTTAGTCCTTATGTTACGTTTATATTTAATAAACTTTTAATATTACAATGTTTTATTGGTAAAATAATAATATATAAAAAGAGATTGAAATAATAATAAACTTACCACACAGCAACATGTTAAAACAATCAAAAAACCACAAATAGCACCAGCTGTTCCAACAACCCATGTTAAACGAATGAACAAAATGACACCGAAAATATTTTGAATACAAGGCAGGTAACAACCAATAAGAGTTCCTGTTGGAAAATTGAAAAAGAAAAATTATATAATGTGTACGAAATTTATTGTTTAATATAAATTTCCTATTGGCAACTAACTATCAATCAAAAAATAAAATTAAATTCAATTAAATTTTATCAATCAATTTATTTTATTTACATTTATTATTTTTATATACTTACATTTATATAGATTTTATTATTATGTTTTCTATTCAAAAATTACCATGTTTATGTTAATTAAATTCTATATGATTAACTAAATAAAATTAGTTTTTTGGCGGGATAATCATATTAGTTTATTTATATAAGAAGTTAATTTATACCAATTAAAAATTGTGGTTGTTTTTGATTGTGGTTTTTAATTTTTAGTAAATTTGTACAAAAAACCTTCAAAATATTTTACAAAGATTCAATTTCGTTTTTTCAATAATATGTATAATACAATTTTTCGATAGATTCTACAGATAATGGAAGTAAGTTTAAAAATTTTTGAAAAATTTTAACTTTTAAGGTTTATCGAATAGAGACTATAATATCATTAACTTTGATACAATTACAGTCCAAAAAGCCTATCGAAATCTCTAAATTGCATAAAATTTAAATTTTGCTCATCATCAGAATGAAAGTTCATTAAAAATGTAAAAATAAAAAACCCATTGCTAAGGGACTTAAAAACAAATAATAATTTACTTTTAATTCTCAATGAATTCCGAAGCACTTATTCCGTGTCAAATTCAAATACAAATTTTATTCTAATTATACGTTGAACAGAAAATAAATCAATAATGAATCAGCTTTGAAAAAAAAAAAAAAAGTTTCTCAATCTAAAATGAATTAAGTGATTTTGTTTTTACTTTGAAAATAATTTATATGCTAATTTTAATGATGATAAAGTTTTATCTTTGTTTTTCAATGTTTTTTTATTATAATGCGAAATATTTGGAAAAAAAAGAAAACATTCAAATTAATTTTATCTCATCGTTTGTAGAATTTTTAGAAAATCTTATTTTAATGGATCGAAAAATGGAACCCACATTATTTACATAAAATTAGCAATAAAAATATTAATTACTTAAATGGGGTTATGATGTGGAGTGAATAAAACGGAAATTTTAATTTTACCTGATTATAGATTTATTTGGAATAAGAGAATATTATGAGCTTAGCTATGTTTCATTAAGCTTAACTTTCAGGATAATTTGAATGAATAAAAATAATCATAAATCAAGACAACTAAAGCCTCGTCACTGTTATAGAATTTATATTTTTGATATATAAGAGTTTGGGTATCATTTTTTTTTCTTATTACATATTTATTTATACGCAATTTTTATAACAAATATTATTTGGAGAATTTTCATATTTTCTTTTAATAAGAATTTTTTATCGAATTTATTTTTTTTTTTTTTAGTTTGAATAAGCCCTAGGTTATTGTAATTTGAAAAAAAAAAAAAAAAATAATAATAATAATATTATTGAATTCAAATCAAATAAATTCGAATGGTTTTTTTTTTTTATATATATTTTTATATATAATTTCTTGTAAATGTAAGTTAAATTAAAATTCACTTTTAGAAAATTATTTATGACTTCTATTTTTAAGAATAATGATATTGCAGTGAGATTTTTGTATAAAGTCAGGAAATTATATTTTACAGGAAATAAAGTCTAAACTTAACTAAACTGCTTCTAACTAGATACAAGTAATATATAAAATAAAAATTCATATATAAGAAATTTTTGTCACATCATCTTGAACATTTTCAAAAGCATTAAACATACATTCTTAAAAAATTAAATACTAAATTTAATAAAAATCAATTTTTTTTTAAGGTGACTACTTACCCATTCGGGCGGATGGGGCTGGAGGTTTTGCATCGGGATCTGTTGCAGCAGGAATCGTGTTTTCATAATTTGCCAGCGATGATATAAATGTTGATATACGCGGTCGGGTATCCAATTCTTCATCATATAAGTATAAATTAGCATCTGCAGACGATTTTTTATTATTGCCAACAAATGGTTGGTCATCGTTGGCTTCTAAAAATTAAAAAGAAATAAAATAATTAATTTTAATAATCATTTTTAAATAAAAATATTAATCGAATTTATTAAGTAGCATAGATATAGTATACATTGGACTCGGTTTTCCATGCAAAATATGTTTAAAAATAAAACACAACATACAAAATATTTATATAGTAAATTGATGTAGATTATTATTTTTTTTTTTTTTAAATAAATCAAATTTCCTATCAAACTCATCAGAAATGAGGCCAAATTTTGTGACGTTACATATAACTTGTTTTCTGTGTAATTCGAAAATTTGACAATTCTGTGTATTCAGTAATGTTTTAAAGAAGCCAGAAGAAAATCCAATTAGGTAAAAAATAATATTAGAAACAAAAAGGAATTAGGGAATTGATTATTTGACATTGATTCGGATTTTGAAATGTTATACTGATTTTCCTTAATTCTAATGGATTTTAATTGATCAAAAAAGATTTATTATTTCAATTAACATTAATTTTTTTTTTATACAATAAAATTACATAATAAACTAAAAGTTTATGAACTTTTTGTTCATTTTTGTGTAAAATGCTTTTAAGAAAGTTTTTCCTAAATCATCAAAATCATGATGATGATCATCATCGTTGTTATCATTATTATTATAATTTTTTTTTATGGCATTGATTCAAAATCAAATTAAAAGTTTTAAACAAAAGACAAATTTTCTTTAAAGTTTAAAACAGCATGCATAATAATTTTTTTGGAAAAATATTACCACAGCATTAAAACTAATTTCCGTAATTTTATTTTTAAATTCTTTAAAATTGTCTGAATAATAAATATGTTATTAGACAAACATTTTTATCGGAAAACGGAAAAATGTGATAATTTTAGACTTTATAATTATTATTATAAAGAGAATCTTATAAGCATATCTTTGACATTTAATTAAGTATGTTATATATTGTTATTATAATTAACTTGTCGATTGATATACAAAGATTTATATAATAATATACTTCTCAATAACGAGAATGAGGCAGAATGGTTATTCCAGTTAATTTTTGAAATTAATAATTATATATCGTAGAATTAAAGTTCAAACTTCTGACAACATTGAAAATTTTCAATTACTATAGTTCAATTACCTATAGTTAAATTCTTAAAAAAGTTTAATACAACCTTTTATGGACACTGACTGTGTAAAATGTACCTACAATAATATTATTTTATTTAAAACTTCAAAAGTCACAAGTTTATTCGATTTCTTTTGGTTTATATTCATTTTGAAACTTTATTTTCTGTATATTAATACAACATTCTGCCTACCCTGCCATAGTTAAATTTTATGTAAAAAAAGAAAGGTTTATTGTCAAAAAGATAAACGATATTTTGAACATTTTGACAGAAAAAAAAAGGTTTGTTTTAGATTGAACAAATTAATAAAAAAATGGATGAATTGGAGAGTCAGCGGAAATAGAAGACTAACAAAACTAAAAGTGAAATAAAGTTATCAAGTTTAAAAATTATGTATTTAAATATTGCGTTCTAAGGCTTTTGGAAAGTCTAGGGAGCTGTTGGTATAATATAAATTAAATAAAAACTTTCACAAAGTCGTGAACAATCAAATCTGAGTTCTTGACAGTGCCAATAAATGATCAAATTTGTGCAAGGCTGAAGGCTAAAAACTAGTTGAGAGCATAACTTTAAAACAATGCCAGTGAACATACTTCAACATTATGTTAATTAAAAACGCTCTTCAAATCAGAATAGATCACATTTAAAGAAAAAAAACTTATATAATATAAGATTTAAAAATACAAAATCTTTTTAAAATAACAAATTTTCACACATTCTTTTTTTTTGATAATTTTTTTTTTAAATTGGGTTTCAGAAAGTTATATACGCAACTGTTTGAAGAACTCGATTAAAACAAGTTTAATATATCGATTTCATAAACGTAAGATTCCATATTTTGCTATTTTATTTAAAAAAAAAAATTGTTATGCTTAAATTCTACAAATATAATTTCCATTATAAATTAAATATATTCTTGAATTTTAATTTAAATGGAAAGCTATTGCTGGAGGTTTATTGAAAAATGTATAACTAGAAAACTTTTGCTGTTTTAGTTAAATTTGAACAGGAAACGGAAGTTTACTTTTTTGTTTTTTTTTCATTTTAGGTTTAATAAATTTTCTTATCTAAACAATGACAATAAACAGAAAATTTATTATTAATATATATAATTTTCTTGTTTTTCATAAAATATAAAATAAACCAATATAGGAATTAGGTCATTTTAATGAATTTTGTAACGATGTACAATCAAGTCTTCAGGAAATATGAATTTTTATGATAATTAACAATAGATGAATATTAAAATTCCTTGTATGTATTTTGAGTTTTGTTTCCTGTATATGAAATTATGTGTATAAGTTAATTATGTGACAATTATGACAATATTATTATATTTCAAGTTTATTATCAGTTTTAAAATATTTGTTTATTGAATAAATTTTTTATTTTTTTTTATTTTGAATTCTGCTTTATTTATTTTCCTTTTATTTCACAATTTTATTTTTTTTTAATCTTAAAGCTAGACATATGTTTTTTTTTTTTTTTTTCTAATAACTAATGTCCCTATTTCGAAATCCCTAGTTAATCTATTTTCTTATTCTATTTTGTTTTTTATGTCTATTTATCTTATTTTATATTATTTTACATTATTTTATATTATTGATAATTAGGCATCAAAAAATTTTTTTAAAAATATGCCATCTGTTTTTTTTTTTTTTGTTATTAAAATACTTAATCCTAAGGCTTAATCTAATTAAAAAAGAAAAGTAAACAAATAAAAAAAAAAATACCTTTTAGTTTTTTAACCACCAGATATATTTTTTTTCTTTTTCATATTGCTTTATGTCAATATCTGGTATGAATTTATTATATTTAATTCTATCTATATTAAGATTATTTGGGTCGTATAAAATTTTTTGGTTTGTTATTCTTCTTTTCATGTAATATATAATTGGCAACCCTTCCTTATTTTGAATATATTTTTTTTCATCAAGAAAAATGAAGATTTCAGGAGGAGTGAAACCTGATTCCATAGCCCGTCTGAAGTAATTTTCATTTGGATAGTATATATTATTTATTAGGCTATTTTCACTTTCAATTTTTTTTCCGAAATAATTTCTAGTTAATTTTATTATATGATTATCTATTTTTCCTATATTTTCGTTTTCATACAGTTCTTTTATTGGGTAATATTTAATGTAATTGCTTCTAGGTGTTCTGTTTTTTCCTGTTATTATTCTAAGGCAGCGTCTTTCAAATATTCTTATTTTTTCCATATTATTCGAGCTAAGATTGAACCAAATTGGACATGCATAGGTTAAGATTGGTCTTAATAGGGCTTTATATGCTGTAATTTTAATTTTTTTTTCTAAATATTTATTATAAAATAAATTTTTACATATAAAAAAAGCTTTTTTTGCTTTTTTTAGTTGTTTATTGAATAAAAAATACCTATTTTTGTTGTTTGTAATTTGAAATAAAATTAAAGTAAGAAATATGCCTAACTGAATACTACAGAGTTATGATGTGAGAATAATAATTTGGAATGTGAGTACTTAAGAAAATATTGAAAGCCCTTGTTGTTTTTATCTAATTGAATTCAAAACTTTTTTTTTTGTGAATACCATTTCTTCTATTTGTATATAATATTTACATCTTTCTTATATATACGATTTTATATTTAGATCTATCTTATATATACGATTTTATATTTACATCTATCTATATATACGATTTTCTACAATTTCGTAATAATTTTAATAAACATCTTTTTTAAGTTTTTTTTTTCATTCTTGTATTACTTAAATTAATGATCTTAATCGAATTGTCATGTAAAACAAAATATTCTTAAATATAAATATTTAAATAATATTTTTTTTAAAGAAAAATTTTATGCCATGATTGCCACTTAAAAGAATAATATTTATTTAATTTTATGGATAAATAAATCATTGAGGTGTGCAAAATTATCACAGTTTATTGAACATTGAATAATTTATTATTGAAATACCCATTATTATTCTTCTTACTTAGTTGATTTTTAAAATAATTTATTGGTTTTTTGCTTATGGAAATTATATTCTTTACTTATAATAATAATTTATAGAAAATAAATCTAAATTTAGATCAATTGCATTATTTGCATTATGAAAATAAAATAATAACTTAGAATAAATTATATAATTAAGTAATTGTCTTTAAATATTTTCTATATAATTATTATTGAATTTGAATAAAACTATATAATACATAAAAGAGACGTTGTTATGAGAAAGTGATGAACTCAATATCTATTGCATCGATTTTGATGAAAAAATTTTTAACCATGGTATGGGTCGTTAGGAATTTTTCTGTATTGGACGAGGGTTTTCTAAATAATCGATACGCCAAAAAAATATTTAATCTGAATATAACTAAATTTTAAAACGACAACTTCTAAGGTCGCCCAGAGAAACAGACAGAGAATTTTAATTTTTATTTATTATTAGAGTAACCCTAAACATTATATTAATTGCTTTAACGTTATTTATTTATTTTTTAATAAAAAAGAACATTCAAGTGTACAAAATTTTCTTTGGAAAAAATTATATTTTGGATATATTTTTGAGTATTTTCAGTATAATTCCTAGAAATTTAATTTATTTATTTACCACATATGATATATTTAAATTTGATATTATTACAAAGGAAAAATTATTAAAAAAAATTATAAAGAATCATATAAATACATAAGTGTTTTTATATAATTTTATTTTTTATTTTCTAAGATTTTATTTCCCTTTGAAATACTATCATCCGAATATAAATTTTCATCGTCCTTTGAAAATTTATAAACTGTAGGCGTAATTGAGAAAAAAAAAAATTATAAATAAATATTTTTAAATAATTATTCAAATACACCGTGAATTTATAGGTTTCTTTATTTGAATTGATATTTTTGTTTTACGAACTAACTATGAGTGAGAAAATATGAGTGCGTATCACAATAAAGCCCTAGTTCGCAATGAAAAAAAAAAATATTTATTCAATTCGAATTTTAATATGAAATAATAATAAAATTTTTCTCTCAGTATACTTCCTGAAAAATACGAAAATGGAGAGAAAAACTTATTGTACTAAGCATTTTGTGACCCACTTTCTAACAGTTTTGAGTTCATCCAGGTTTAATTAAGTATATGACCTCATTTGATATTCTGCATAATATTGAAATCATTTTTATTTTTTTTTAAATATAAGTTAAATTTTGGTTATTTAAATAATGTCGTAAAAATTAGAAAACTACATTTTTTGCATAATTTTCCTGTCACTTTCTTTTTAACATGTCTTTTTCTTCTTTTTTTTTTTTTTGTCAGATAGTTTTTCTTCATTATAAAAAAAATTTTATGTGAGATCTTTTTCTTTTTTTAATACGTAAAATTTTTGTGAGTTTTTTTTTAATTTTTTTTTTTTTTTGTAAAATAAAATTAGAAATTTTCCGAAAATTACGAGAATACGAAGAATACTTTCTGGTTTGAGAAAAAATTGTTATTATACTAATTATAAACATAAGTTATATACTTTAATAATGTGTTTATTAAATGAGACAAAATCTGTTTAATTATTTTCGTTTTAATAGTGGGTTTGATAATTTAATTCAATATTTGGATATTATGAACACTTGTATAGTTAAAATTCTATAATTTTTTTTCTTCTTTTTTTAATGTAAAAAAAAAACGTAATAAAAATAAGTATTTTAATGGACAAGGACCATAAAGGAAGTCATTCATCATACAACAAACAAATAAAAATATTTACTTAAACAGCGGTTAGCAGGAAAAAAAAAATGTATTCAAGTTCAATGTATATATTTAGCTAACATTGTGGAAAACTTTCTTTTAAAGAACTTTACCCCCAGTTAATAAAATATCATGCTGACTCTATCCTTGTGGTTATACTTTATGTCAAAATATATATAGCATTTATGTTTATTTTTATATTTTTTTTTTTGTTATAAATTAAGATTTATGATGTTTTTTTTTTCGCTATATACAAAAGCTTTAACAATTCAGGTTAATTTATTAAATGAAAGTTAGTTAATGTTTTTCATATTATTAGTTATACGTAACATTAAGTAAGTAAGAAAAAATTTCGAACAATAAGATTTTTGTTGTTTTAAAATCGTATTCGTTGGTGATAGAAAAAATAAGATTTAAAGTACATAGATGCAGTGATGAGCTAAAGCTGGTTTGCACTGGTTCTATAGAACCGATTGTTTAATGTTTTAATAGTTAATCGAACCGGTTGTTATTTCGGATTCACTTAAATTTCAATTTAATTTTGGTGGTATGTACTTAAAATAAAATATAAGCCTGTATTTTACATTCAGATCATATTCTTTACGTTTTTCCTTTAATTATTTTACATATTTTAAGGTGCATTCAATATTAAATTGGTAAAGAATTTGTATGAATAAAAATATTATTTAAAATTTAGTTTTTAGTTCTAGAGAATCGGTTGTAAAAATTTTGGCAACTAATTACTGTATGTCTGCATAAATTTATCGTATCACTTATAATTTTGATGATATCAAGGCCAATTTGGCAATGTAGTATCAAGGGAAAACTGCGTTAATTATAAATTAAGTTTCGTAGAAAAAATATAAAATTTCAGTAAAGACAAAATGTAAGATTATTATAACAAAGCCAGTTGACGACATTAAATCAAATTATCCAGTTTCTGGATATTCTTTTTTATAGATCTCAGAAAAATAAAATTATTTCCTTGAAATTGAAGTATCCAATATTTTGGTGATAAGTTCTTTTCGTTCTGACAGTGACCATACATCTGTGGAGGTTGTCAAATATTTTAAATATTAAAAAAATAGAACTTCAAATCTACATAATCTATGAACTAATGTTGTGAATAAAAAATAAGAAAATAAAAAAAAAGACATAAAAAAATCTAACAACAAAAGAAAAATAAATTAGGCACATAATAAACACCTTTTAAAAGTTAAATAAAAAATAGAAAAAAAATATTAAAAAAATAAAATAAATTTTATGTAGTGATTTTCAACTTCAGCTTCCTTCACACAAAAAAAAAAAAAATAAAATGATAAATAGTGACAATTTTTCTTGAAGATAAATTTATTTGGCCTTGTTTTTTGAGAAAACGACTAAAAAATAAATACATAAAATATAAGAAAATTCTTTGTTTTTCATATTTTTATTTTTTATTTTTTTTTTTTTAACAATAAATTCAAGATTTCTTCAACAAATGTTAAGAAAATATTTTTTAATGAGAAAAATTTTAAATTGTCCTGAATGTTTATTTGCAAGAAAATGAATAATTTTAAATTGGCAAGAGAGAAACTTTTCTCACGAAAACTTTTTACTTCTTGATGATGACAAAATAAGTTTTTAAGGTTATTTTTCATTTTGGACGAGAAAATATAGTAAGAACTAAAATATTCCAAATTTACTAAAATAAACTTAAAAAAATCTAGGTATTAAAGAAAGTTGTAATAACAAGCATAATTAAAAAAATAAACTACAATACTAAATAATGTCAAAGCTTTAAAATTAAAATTGGGCTTCCATACAATCTGGGTTAGATTGAGTAAGTTTTAAATTTAACTCAATATTTTATATAGTGTTAATTTACACAATTTTGAAATGGTTTTTTTCATATTTTGCTATGATTTTTAACATTATTAAAATTACTGATTTTCCTAACATTATTGAACAATAAAGTTCAATTTGAATTTATTTCTCATCATTTTTATTAACGAGTCTTCTTAAAGTATGAAATCATTTGCTTCAAAATTTGGTAAAACCGCATTATTCTGCTTATTTTACAAATAAAGAAAGCAAAATAAAGGATAAATTTTGAATAAAGAAAGCAAAATAAAGGATAAATTTTGATTGGAAGCCCACATTAATCTCACTTGTGTAATTAATATACATGAATGTTATATCTAAAATATTAAAAGTTTAATATTTAACTATTAGAAGGTGGTAAGAAAATTTTCCAAATAGTCTTAAATTAAAATTTTTCTTAAAAATTCTTGGTATTCCGCAGTGAATTTATATATAATATATGTTAAAATTTTACTTATATATTTATTTTAAAATACATATAGTTTTTATGTTATCAAAAACTTAAAAGTATATAATACTATATATGGTTTTCTTTCTAGTGTACATCTTATTTTCAAATAAAATATATTTTCAAGAAAATCTTTATTATAAGAAAATAAAAAAGAATTCTCCAGAAACGAATTTATGTAATATATAGTTTTATAAATATACTAAAACTTTAATAAAAATACTGATTTTTTTAAATCCTTTAATATATAAAAATGAAAAGGATTTCTAAACTTTTTTTATTTGAGAATTAGAAGGATATTATGCATTTTACTAATTTAAATTTCTTTTTTAAAGATTTAAAAAAATAAATAAATTAATTTAGATTCAAAATATAGAGATTTCAGGGCAAAATTAGAATTAAAAATTTTGCTCTTGTTGATTGCAATAAAAATTAAAAACTATATTTGGATTTGGTTTTTAACAGGTTAAAACTTATCACAGCTTCATATTTTTATATGCGATATTTTCTTTTTTTACAATATTTTGGTTTAAAATTTTCCTCAAAATATCATATTTCGAAATTATTAAAGTTTTTTGAAAACAACACTAGCATTTTATTTTATCACTATGGAACTGGATAAAATAATTAATGCTTGCACCATTAATGTTTTTCTGACACAGAATATTTTTTAAAAAGTTTCATTATATTGTTCAAATCGCATTAGAGAAGTTATAGGTATTTATTGATTTTAAGTTTTTTAGTTCTCCAAACCAATTTGCTGTTAAAATTGTGATAACTATACTCTCACACTTGACATAGTTTAAGTCTACATAAGAAATTAACTTGTAAATTTAATACAGAGGGATTGTGATTTTTTTTTTTTGATAAAAAAAAAGTGTTGGAATGTTATTTCATGTGTGAAAAAATATTTGCATTTTTATCCCGTATGCATTTTTAGCATAAATAATTGCAATTAATATCTACACTATATAAATAAAACCTACACGACATCATTTTATGTTCTCAATATTTTTTTTAATGTCTAGTATATTTTTGAAAATTGTATAAAGTTTAGGTGTGGCCAACTTGTATTTCGTCAAAAGTCAAAAATCCTAAATTTGTTATTTTGAGATACGCAATTTTAGACAAACATTTCACATAATAAGAATTAAATTTAACAAACTTTTCATTTAGAATTTGTTTAATTTATTGTATACATTAAACATTCATTACACAGTTGTTGTGCATTATGTGTTTATGTTGGCCGCGAATTGTCAGTAAACTTAGTTAAAGGTTGGCTTTTTTTTAGCTGGACACTGTGCTTTAATTTAATAAGTTCCATTATGTAAAGTGTAAATAAATTACATCTTAAATTGTTAAAATTGTTTTTAAAATTAAAAGAACTTCCTTCATTATTATAAAAAATAAAACCATATTAAGTTATACACAAAATGTATAATAAAATGAACCAATCGAAATTCAATTACGTCCCAACGTTAAAACTGCCGTATATAAATATAATAGCAACTTTGTGGTAGCATTGATATTAGAAATTGAATATTGCGATAGGCATCAGATTAGTTTTAATAAAAAAAAATAGAATTTTCAATAAAAAATTTCTAAAACAAAACATAAAAAATAAAACTAATTTGATACTAAAAATTGTGAATCAATGGCAGTAGAAATATTTTTTCTATTTCGTATTAAATAATTTGAAAATTTTTAACGATTTTAACAAAAAAAATTGATTATTTGGTTTTAGGGCACAATAATTATATATAAATACAAAAACAGACTATTTTCATTTTATATATTATTGATTCCCAAATTACCAATTTGATGATGACTAGAAAAGAAAAGGTTTAATATCTTAACATAAGGATTGGCACAAACTTAATCAAATTATATTGGAAATAATATATATACAAAATAAAAAATAAAAAATTTACCAAACAGATAAAAATAATAAAACATGAAATGAAAACAACAAAAAAAAAACAAGCAGAAAAATTGTAAGTTTTCCAAATCTCTAAAGGTCATGAATTTTATTTTTATTCAAAGATATTGAATATAAAAAATCAGATTGACATTTATTTTCTTTTGAACTCCAAGGTTAAATCAAATAAAAATAAAATATTTGTTTTTTTGATTTTTTGTTTTTTTTTTTTTGAATTGAAAATAAAAAAAAACATAAAGACAGTTTTGTACGAAAGAAATTAATAAAATTTGCCTTATTATTATTTTTTTTTTGAAACACTTGGAATACTTTTTGAATAAACTATGTAAATATACGTAATTATTCTAAAAAATATTTTATCCTTTTTAAAATAAATTAAATAAAAAAGCTATACTATTTAAAGATTATTTAAAAAATAAACATGAAATGTACGCGAAAAAACACAGAATACATTTAAATCTGAAAATATTCAACACAGCGCTGAGCAACGTCCACTTAATCAGTCTTCACGAAGTTTTCTAAATAATTTATGACACAATAGATATAAATGTTGAACACTGCAAAACTTCTCTAAAAAAAAAAAAATGTTTTTTTTTACCTAAAGGACACCTTAATGTGAGGTTGAGGATGACCTTAATCAACATGTTAAGTATATTACATATAAAAATAAAAACCTTCATTATTGTGTAAACAAACGTTTTTCCTTAAATGCTTAAATTAATGTGAATGATTAACAAATTTTTTCTTCTCAATGTGCTGAATCTTTAAATAATAATAAAAAAAAAATTATAATAAATTAGTTTTAATAAATATAATGGAATATCCTAGTTAAATTTTGATTAAAGGTTCGTTCATCTGACAGATTGATTTATATAATTTTGTTCAACATGAAAACTTAATTTCTTATTTCTATACCCTATCAAAAATTTAGGGGATGCTTTTTTTTTCCTTTTTTTTTTTTATATAATTTTAATTAAAAAGAAAAAATTTTTAAACATTAATCTTGGTTATAGGTTGTGATTTTGACATAATTTTTCTTCGCCATGTCGAAGCCAATTTTGAATTTATTATAATAATTTTATTTTATTTATTTTTTTTTTTAAATTTAATGTGCTAAAAATAGTCATCATCAATCATTAAAAAATAAAAAATAAAAAACAATTTATGAATTTTTTTTTAGCATCTTATCAATGAAAAATATAAAATTTTTTTTTCATTTTTAATGTAGTATGTATATCTAAAAATATAAAAATATATAGGTAATATCCTGAATAAGAAAAACATATGCAAGATATTTAAGTATTTATACTTTATTTTAATAATACGTAAATTGATAAAATATTAAATTTAATATGATTTCATTCATAAATATGTACTTATGTATAGTAATATTCACAGTTGTTGTCAAAAGAATACACCCTCAACTAAATATTAAATAAAAAAAAGATACACAAAAGATTGTTCAAGATATTATACATATTCGAAGTATAAAATTAAAGGTGTTGAGTTGTGAGATTTATTCAAAAATTTCACATCTTATGTATATTGGAAACGACGATTATATTGAAGAGTAAATAAATTAAGCGAGAAAAATATTTTCTAGATTATTTATAATATTTCCCTCAAACGATATATTGACAATGAAATGTTATACTTTAATTTACGATAAATTTGAAAATTATTTAAAATTTAATTACATAACAATTGGTATAAGATTATGTTGATAAGTATACAGGAAGTGAGAATATTGATGTTAAGTTTTTTATTCGATATTCTCAGAGAATGAAATTGTTTTATATATAAATATCCATCAACTTTATTTTATTGATTATTCATAACTTAACTACAGTCATTGTTGCTCAACTCTTTTAGTCTTAATAGCCGACTTCACAGGTATAGTATATAACGATCATGAACTCAAGTTTTGTAAAAATTAGTTCAAAATGGAGTAAACAGTGCATAATTGCAGAAAATGTCAGATAAATTGGTTAAGTAATAATAACAGTATAATTTTCTTTTGTAACTAGTTCTGAGTATTTAATATTCTTTCTATTTTTAACAGATTTTATTACAAAGGTAATAAAATTTTAATAATATCCTATCTACAATATAATATATAGTAAATAGTACGTGTAAATTTTATGAATTTATTCTTTCAAACACTGATAAAAACTTTTAAAAGAAACGCCTTTGGCATATCCTGTACGTAAATATTTTCTGTTATTAAAATTATATAGAGTAGATAGAATTCGAAAAAAAGAAACAACAATTTTATTTATTCATGTAAAATTATTGTTGTTAAAAAAAAAAGGTGTAAATACCTCTACCACATAAAAGTAATTATTTTGACACCTCAAAAATTTTACCTGCGGATACTAAAATGTAAATTTTTTGACACTCATTCCCACATATATTGAAAACAAAAAAAAAAATAAGTAAATTAATAATCCTTAAAATTTAATTCTGATTAAAAGGATTTCTAATATTGAATAAAATGAAAAATTTTATAACAAAAATGATACTACATTAATGTACACAGGTATAGGTATAGATTATATATGAAAATTAAAATAAATAAAAAAAGCAATCCTATTTATTATGTAAAGGACTAAAGAATTTGTTAAATTGAAATATTTTCTAAGAATAAATTCAAGTAATTTACAGGATTGTTTACATAAGGAAGAAACGAAAAACAATGTTATTATGTGCCAAAAAAAAAATTAAATAAAATTTGAAACATTTTATTCATTCAGTGGGAAATTAAAGGGATTGTTGGAAATTTAGATAAAATTATTGAAGCTAGTTATCCTTAAAAAAGTTCATCTTAATTTTTGAAACATGGTTTCTTCTGGATATTGGATGCAATTCTGGCTCTATATTATTCTTAATAATTGGGATATAAAGTATAGAACAAGAAAATTGTTTTTCAAGTCCAGATCCATTGATTCCAATAAAAAAAAATATTGAAATTATTATAATAATAATTAAATTATTAATATAATAATTATGAACAATACAATAACAGAAAAATACTAAATAAGCCAAACAATCAGAGCATATTGGATTACACAGCACATGCTATTTAAATAAAAATATAATAAAATTATAAGTCTGAAAGCAATTCATATTAAATAATCTTCAAAATTTTCGACCTAACTTATTTAATTAACTTATCGGCTTTCTTTTTAACCTTGTTTTTGATTCAGTAATTTCTAATAATGAACTCCCAAAATTACAGAGTTTTTTACCCTGTGTTAGAGGTGATATAAGTATGTCAATTATATTGCCACGCTCAATTTCTTTTTCTGCCGTTATTGCTGAGTAAAAAGCAAGAACACATCAAATCGGGTTTTGCGCTTACCTTGATGAAAAATTTATAAATTATCATTGAACTTTAATATTCAATAAAATGTACTCTCCGAAATAAATACTTCTAAAATCCCTTGGCATAAATAAGTAGCTATTATGTACATCTTGTAATAATATTATTTATAGAAAAAAAAAAAATTGATTTAAAAAATAATTTTAATATGAAATTGCTTATTATGTATATTCCCCATTAAAAACAAAAAAAAAAAAAACATAAAACATAAAATACAAAATAGGTAATATTGTATAAGTAGAATGAAAAAAAAATTGTTTACCATTTATTCAAAAATCTCAATACAACAACCTCTATACTAAACTCATATCAAAAGTTTTAAACTTTTTTAATTTAAATAAATGTTAGCAAGATTTTCAAATTATAATATTTTCCAGATTCTGAAATTTTTTAGCGTTTGTTTCTTATTTGTCCAGCTGGTGTATTGAGATTATGGAATTCAGTTTCAATATGTATTAATACACAAAAATTTATCTAGCATAGGATGATAATCTTCAAAATTCAGTTTTAGTTAAGTTAATACAATACTAATCATGAAATTCAATTTTTAAAATTTTTTTTTGTTTATATTTCTAGAAAATGATTCTTTTTGCAAAATTTTAACTAGTATATATATTTTAAGATATTGAAGATCATTAAATATTTATACCTTCAGCACGTTTTGAATATGTTGCAGTAATCTTGATAACAAGAGATTGCTTTTCTGTAAATATAGGAAAACATAAAATAAAAATAACGATTTTGTTTTAATTTTTTTTTTTTTTCATATAGAAAAAAATTTTTATGTTATTTTGAGAGAAGAAAAACAAAAACTTTTTAATCCCACGAGAATTGTATACAAAATTCTGAAAATTTTTCTGAGTTAGAATTTAATAAGATCTGAAAAAAATTATTATATATGTTTTTGTAATGATTGGCTAATTCTGTTTTTTGTTTTTTTTTTTGTGTATGATTGAAAAATTTATGTGTCTGTGCTTGTGTGAAATTCTGATTTGATGCATATGTAAACTTTTCATTAATTAAGTTTGAGTTATTTTGGTATTAGACTAAAATATTAGTTTAAATAATTATTTTTTAGTACACAAATTTCAGAAGTTTCGCATAAATATTATCTTTTATTTTATTGTTATTTAATTTTATATTTTCGAAATCAGGATTTTGAAGATATTTACGAGTTAGTAAAATTGACCCGGAAAAATCTAATAAAATTAAATTCAACTAAAAAAAAATTTCCAAATAAAATAAAAAACGAAAAAAACTCGAGAAAATTCTTAGTTAAAACGAGCAAAACTAAATTTGAAATCAATATTTAAAATTTTAATTTAATAACTTAAAATAAAGAATTTTTAATGTTAAATATTAAAGTCAATATTTAAGAGCAGAAAAATATATAGAAATCAAAATAAAAAAAAAAACATATTTTTATTTTGACATAATGCTAAATATATTTTTTTTTCCAAATAAAATTTATTTCATACATAAAAATATTTTATATGCGTGCTAACAAAAAATTATATTGTCTGACAGACATTAAAATTTTTTTTTAGCATAAATCATTATACATTTTTCTTTCTTACAAGAATAAAGAAAAACCTCAATCATTTTGACCTAAATCTGAGAGAAAAAAAAAAAAAGAGTTTTTCAAAAATTTAAATGTGTATGAAAAAATATTATATCCTTTTTTAAAACGTTGAAATTTCCTTTTCGTAATGTTTTTAAATTAATCAAAAAAAATATGATTTTATAAAGTTGTTCTGTAAAAAAAATGTAATCCAAAAAAAAAAATAAAGGAAAATAAGAAAATAACTCTCTTTTCATTCATTCTCATTCATTTTTGAATTTTAATGTGGTTGTTTGTTGTAAAATTTATAAATTCAAAATTTTTCTTGTATATACCTATATATTTTTATTCGTTAATCGTTCGTAAGATATTTTTGTTTTATACAAATATCAAATCAAAATACCTGAATTTTAAAATCCGATGATGTAAGGTGTGAAATTGTATAATTTAGGAAATCGTTTTTTTTTTTTTTTTTTGAGAAAAAGGGTTAAATCAAAAAACTTAGGTATAAATGTGTATATTAATCAATATTTTATTGGTTAATTTGGAGACTACTATAACATTTTAAACCTTGTTCGCACCTAAAAATATTTTTGGGACAAAAATTGGAAATTTCCACTTCTAAAAGTACTTTTAATATTTCATAAAATAAGTGTGAACAAGGTATTAGAAACAATGTTTTTTGTGTTTTGGATCTTGTTAAAACGCTGAAACAAGAACCTGGAAATTTTAATAAAAAAATCTAGAAAATATGGAAAAATTGAAGATTAATGCAGAATCAAAAAATTGACTATTTAGAATTACGGGATTGAAAATGGTGGTAAAAAATCCCATTTTTCAATATACATAATGTATGTGAAATTTTTTGTCTTCGATGTAAAATAAAGAAAATTATTTATCAATATTTTTGAAAATAAATTTGATACAACTGGCCAATAGATAGTAAGTGCGAGGAATCTGGGCATTCTCCTTTAAAATAATTCAAAACTTCTCATAATACATTGAAAAAATTAAAAAAAATTGTACAATTATTTGATCTCAAAACTATCCATACAACTTATGTAGTTTCTAGATCTAGTGAGTTGTTGATGCTAAAAATTTAGTAAGTCCTCTATTTCGTATCATATGGTTTTAATTTTAATTAGTAGTAGATATTTCTTAATTTTAGTCAATTACATAAATATATTGATTTTCTTTCAATCTTTTTTTTTAATGAAAGCTTAAAAAATACGGAATAACAAAAAAAAAAAAGAAGAAATTACTCCAATTTCATTAAAATTTTATAAGCCATTTAGATGAGATGTGTTTAAAAAAAGATATTATTTGATAACAAAAAAAAAAAAAGTTTTTTAAGTTAACTTTAAGATAAAATTCATTGTCATTATGTGCTTTTGTCCTATTCCTATCCAAATATGTTGTGTGTTCTGCTAAATTACACGATTTAGGAATCTCAACAATGGATATCATTAAATATTTACTTTTTTTTTTTTTTTTAGTAAAATCAGTTTCAGTGTTGTTTTGAATTATTTTCTTTTGAATATTTTTACTTTTTCTTTCTACCGTTAATTAAAAATTTATAAGGTTGAATTATTTTATTTTTTCCTTTCTAGGACCTTTTTTATATTTAACCCATATAAATCCATAATTTGTCTTTATTTTTTATTTTGTTTAAGAAAATGTATATCATATAATATTGTATTTAATACTATATATATATATAATTATATATGTATACATAAAATGAAAGATTGATATTAGTTTCTTTAAAGCTTTTTATATTCTCAGAAAAGTTGATGAAATAGGATAAAATATGTACATAAATCCTATACATATATAATGTCATGTTCTTTAAAAAAATTAAATAAATAAAAATAAAAATTCAAAACAAAATTAAATAACTTTACAATATCTATGTAAAACTATGTATATATAAATAATATAGAGATGCTCTCTGATTTATGAAAAATGTTATTTGCTTGAATTAAAATTGTGTATTTTCTTTAAAGGTGGAAAGGGAATGTTTTCTATTTGAATTGAGATTTATTTGATTAGCGTTTTAAAATATTACACACTCAGCGTTGAAATTGAGTTCAATGGAGAAATTCTGAGAAAAATAAATGATAGTTGGTTTAACACTAAATTTACTCCACTTGTTTCACACATTTTGGAGTTTAGTTTGGTGTTCGAAATATGAACACGTCTTAGGGTTAAGTTCATTTGATTACTGAGTTTTTTAAATACATTCTATTCGAATAATATGTAAATGTTGACGGAGGTGATAAAAAAGAAAATTGACTCTGAAAGTTCAGCCAGCCACACATCATTTAACTTTATTTTTGTTTTTTTTGCATAAATTTCAATTCTATCATGGATTAAATTATCCGTCATTGAATGATAAATTATTGTTATTTTTTATTATTTTTTTCGATAAATGATTAATGGAAATGATAATGTGATAAGTTCAGGAATTGTGAATGACATTGTAATTTTTTTTTTGCCTTCTAAATCCTATTATTGATTGTATATAGTAGATTCTATATGATAAATTAATCTACGATCTGGATTAAGAACTTAATTATATGGCATGAAAGATACATATAATTGACATTATATTTTTTAGATAATTGCCTCGAATACTGTAATCTGTCTTATAATTCAAAGTTGAAATAAGAATTTTGTAAGTTATAAATTAATTTATTTTCAAAATTTTCGCTGTGTAAAAGAAATTCAAAATTTTCAGCTTTAAAATGATTATTTTTGATTTTCATTTTGTCTGTTTTTTTTTTTTTTAACATATACATTTCTGACAGTTGCAATTTATTATACTGCAAGTTTTTATTCTCATGCTTGTGTTATTATTGTTTTAATTTTATTTTTCAATATTATTAAAAATGAAAATTTTTCCAGTCGGAAGGAAGTTCCACAAAGTTTTTTTTTTTAGTTGAAAATTTATGACGAAACATATACATAGAGTAGAAATAAACTCGAGAAAATATCACCATTATAGCAGGCGAGTTTTGTTTAACCTGAAAAAAAAAGGAAAAATTTGCGTTAGATTGTCAAAAATTCGATATTTTTGAGAGCTGTGATTCCGACAGAAGAATGTATTTTTTTTAAATTTCTTCTTATTTTTTTTTGTCATTTTGTGAATGTTGAAATCAAATCCACTAAAATTTTAAATTCTGTTGTTACAAAAAATTTAAGTCTAGGTATCGAAGTTTTGAATGAAGGCTGAATTTTCGGAATAAATATATACTTTTATTTCTAAACAGTTTTTGATGTCAATAAAAAATTAGCAGAGCTGCATTGGATAACATTAAAATGTTGAAAATATTTATATAACCAAAAAAAAAAAAAAACCGAAGCAAAATATTCACATTATATGTATTATGTTTTCTCATTTATTTGCTAAATGCAATGTTTTCCAATTTTCTGGATGTGAAAATGTGTACACAAAAATAAATGTAAAAGAATTTTAATATTCATGAAGTTTATTTATTGCGATTTTTCCTTTTTAATTCTCTTTATTATCGCTTTAAAGTTTGAAGATTAATTTTTATAGCCCTAAGCATAAAAACGTTCAGTTTTTTAGGTCAAATACTTTTAATTGCTTTTTGAGGCATTCAAAAAATGAATAAAAATTGTATATACCTAAGCAAATACTAAAAATTGAAAAAAAAAAAAAAAAACAAATATACAAATATTAATCAAATGATGGACGGAATTCTAATTTATTGTTATAGGTATTGTACAATAACAAGCCAAAAAAATTTCGATTGATCAAAATTCGGAGAATTTATTTAAATTTTGACTATTATATATCTAATTCAGCTTTCGGCATATTTGGCAATACTTTTCGCATTTTGAAAGAGATTTTGTTGTGAAAACACATTCAGCTGAAAATAAAATAGTTCTCTAGTTTTATAATGAAATTATTTTCAGTGTATATTTAGGTTCAAAAGAAATAATCATTAGGTATAATTAAGCCATACTGAAATTTATGTACAAGCAGTAAATATTTGTTAGTTCAGTTAAAATTTAAGCAACCTTAACATAAATAAAACCTTAAGTATAACATAATTTAATTTTGATATTGACTGTATACATAATGTAAGTAAATAATGAGATTAATTATATTTACATTATAATTATTATTATTTTTTTTTATTTAATCAATGGATAAAATTTTGTGTTAAAGTAAATGTTAAATACGAAGAGTAAATAAGAAATGTAATTATAATTTTTCCGGAATAAATATTTGCATTAATTTATTAAACCACAGGTCATTAAATTCTGTTGGATCTTTTCATTAATATGTAAGAATATTTTGATAAATCTGAGAAAGTTATAACATTTTTTTTTGACTTAGTTAAAATTGCTAAAAATACAGCCAACAAATTTTTTATTTTATTTATAGATTGAATTTTATTGGAGATGGAAATCACGATCGAACTATAATAATCTGATCTATGTTTTAGAAATTTTCTCTACCCAATCTTAATTGAAAATAGAATTTGGTCACACTTGTATAGAGACCCTATAAAAACTCATCAAATAGATATGTATGATGATTTTCGAGTAAAAAGTCGAAACCCGTTAAAAAAAAACGAAACTAATTTCATTTATATTTTATTTTAAATATTTATTGGAAATTATGATATGGGTTATATGAGGAACAAACATTTAAACTAATTATATGAATTAATATTTGGATATCTGGTTATATTTTGTAATGAAATCACCCCACCCAAAAAAAGTCAAGTTTAATTAATATTTTTTAATTATTTATTAATTTCATTATATATTGAAATAAATTATTGGCTTGAACATTTTGAGTTTAATAGGATGGAAAAATAATTTCGATTGGGTTGTTATAGAAAATATATATGTGTATCTAATTTATACATAAAACATATTAATTGTGTTCTTCTATACAAGCATAATATATATAGTTATAAATATGTTTATATTTTATTAAAAAAATATTAACAACATACACATGATAAGGATAGCGCTTTTATTGTGGTCCATAGGGAATACTGACACTCAAACCTATGTACATATAATAACGTTATGGTTATACATACATTATATATACATTTAAGTGGAATTTTTTATTTTATGTTTTTGTAATCCTTATAGTATACACGTGTATAAGTGTATTACCTTTATTGTCTTTTTTTTTATTGTACTTACTTTTATATAATAAAATAAGTGAAATATTTTTTGGTTTTTTTTTTTGTTTTCTTCTTATTTTCACCACTGAGCGAAAATATGGAGAGCTCATCCTTTCGAGATATATATATAAATATATATTTTTTTTTAAATTAGCGTCCTTTACGAAAATGATAATGAAAAAGAAATTATCGTTTAAAATAAAATGTCCTTTGTGTCTGATGTTATTTTATTATGAGTACATGATATAAATTCTGTGAATTTATAAAAGAACGAAAAAAATTTGTGTACATTATAATATACAACACTATTTATATAGTGTACCTGTTCAGTACGTATATACTTGAATATTATAACATTCATATATAGTACAGCCATGTGCATTTCACTGATATTTCAATAACCTTGACATTTTGTGGAACCATGTTATAAAATTATATTAATAGACACATTGTCCATATATTAAGGTTATTAGGTATTATTATTATTTTATCAGGAAAAAGCAAAATACTAAAACTAAAAATATTCTTTTTGGGACAAGACAATAATTTTCAAAATGATACAATGTATATGGTATTGTGCACACAATCCCATCTTAATAATTTAATTAGTATTTTATGTTTTATGTTTCATGTTTTTCGTACTTTTATGTTTAAATTAAATTTTAATTATAATAATAACAAAAATTTTATTCATTTTCTACAAAAACGATAATACTAATAATTTATTGTTATGATTTATGTAATGCAACTATCTGAAATCTGATCCCCCGAAATTCGTCTTGAATTCCATAGTAGGTTTTTTTTTCATACAATCTGTCGCATTTTTCACGGCCGTTTATTTTTTGTAAAATGAAACAAAACCAAAAAAAACCATAAAGAATAGAAAAGAGAAAAACATTTTTAAATTTTGCATTGAGTGCTCTTGAGGATCTTCTTAATAAATAAAAATCTTACGCTTACGTTCTTTCTGTGTTTCTAAAATATATAAGAACCACTGGAACAATCGATATACATTTAATTAAGATCATACACCATGATATATGTTGAATTTAAACCATTTTCAAAAAAAAAACTTTAATGTCAAAACTAAAATGTCAAAACTAAGTCAATGTTAATAAAATTATACAATTAAACTATAAGGCTAGCTACTTTTTTAGGCTTTAGCGACCGTTTGACATCTTACAACTAATTCGATATTTCTTAATCCAATATTTGTTTACTACAAGTACTAAATGAAGTTAGGAACAATATCTTTTGAAATTTAAAACACATTTTTTCGAAATTGTTAACTATTGTATTTGATACAGCTCAGTAGAGTATTAATTTTAAAAATGTAACTTGTATTTATTTCGTTTTTTGTACATTACATTCAAGAATATATTTAGAATGTAGGTGTACATCTAAATTCAATTTTCGAAAATTAAAAAAAGTACCTACAAATTGTAATTTTATTTGAATGAATATTTTTTTCTTTTTGTGTATCATAAAATAACTGAATTCTTTGTGCACAATAATTAAAATTTTGGTTTTACAAATACTATACTGGTCTTTTAAAGAGATAGATTATTTTGATAAGAATTTTTTGTTTTTTTTTTCTATTCAATATACATAATATATACCAAAAGTTAATTAAAATTTGAGAAATGAAATTTTGAATAGAAAAAAAAAAATACTGGTTTATTACATTAAAGAACTAATTAACAAAAGGAGCGAAAATTCATTTCAGATTAGTAATTTGCTAATAACCAAAAGTTGCGGTTAAACTTTTGTAAATCATCTAATTTTGAACTAATTTTAATAATTTTAATATTATATTCATATATAATGTATTTAAGCTTATTTACTTGTGTGTTGGACTTTAATCAATGAAGACCTGAAAAATGTTAGATTGTTTCAAGGGTATGTTCTAAAGATCCAAAAAAAAAAAGTTATGAAAATGTTATTCCAAAAAATCTTTGCCGGAATAAATTCTGAATTCTTTATGCACGAAAGCGAAAGCGAAAAATAAACTCGGCGGACAACAAAAAACGTTACGGAAATTATAATAAAATATACTGCAATTCTCTATAATTGAGTCGAAAATGAATGTTTTTGTTTTTCAACGCTTCTTCTTGTAATTTCCAGGATTAAAGTTATTGAAGCATACATTTTTTTTCAAGGCTTTAGCATAATATTGTTATAAATATATTTATTCCTAAATAAATATTTCATGAATAAACTAACTTTAAAATATAAACGTATAAAATGTATAAAAATAAAATTCAACATTTTTTTTTTTAATTCTTTGATTTTTATCCTGACAGTCGGAAATATTAATTTTTATTCAAAAAAAAAAAAAAAAGAAGAAGCTAATTTTATTATGGAAAAAAAAAAGTAAAAAGCATAAATACTGAAAAATTCCAAAAATTTATTATAGAATTTTTTTTTTTTTTTGAATGATAAAAATGAATGAAAAAGGTCCTTTTTTTGTTAGGGATAATCAAATTATGTAAAAAGGATTGAGGTTTTTTTTTTTTTTTTTTTTATATAAAAAAATAAGTTTTAAGAATTACAAAATTTTCGAAAGAGCATTGCATAAAGTATGAATAGAATGTGTACATATAGCCCAGCAGAGTTCATACATAAAGGTTATTTCATTATAACTAAGTGTGTATAAAAGTTTTTTTTTTCTAATTTGGATAAAAAGATGTTTTCCTGTATGTATGAAAAAAAAAGTGTAGAAAGATCTATCGAATAATGTTCGCCACAAAATATTTTTAAAAAACTTAACAACTCTTGATCCACTTTTTGCTTTAAAAATATTTCAACTTCGTATATTGTAGAGGCAATTTTAAAATATTTAACTGCCTACAGATTATTTAGCATGAGTGAATTAGAAGACACTTATATATTTGAAATATCCTTATTATTAAATTTATGTGCTTGCAATCATTATAAATCAATTTCCATTCTATTAAATTCACTCTTAAACAATTTAACTAAATTTTATGATTGAACATTTTAAAATAATCCTGAAGAAAAATGAAAAAAATAAAAAAAAAATTTTTAATGTTTCTTTTCAAGATTTAGCCTCATTTCACAAGAAAAAAAAATGCATACACCGTATATGACATGAAATCGATTTTTATATGACAATTACATATTTTTTTTTCTGTATTATTATGGTCTATTGAATTGAGTAAACTTTCTTGCTTAGTAAGTAAAAAAAAAAAAAAAGTTGTGAATCCTATGTTGTATCTACATTGTGTATATTAACTATATTTATGTAAATAATATCTCACCCACTTATGGTTGAATTCATGTTCTTGTGATATACCAATGTTGGTTTCACAAACATTATTCAAGCATTTATGTCAAAACTTTTTCTTAGATTCACAATGTTATAAAAATGTATAATTCTAAAGCATAGGAAATTTATGAAAATTAAACATTATATGTATAATAAAATTTTACAGTCATTAAAAAGAAACCCAATCGCAATGATGTACAGATTTAACATAAAGACTTTAAGTATTTTAAATCAAATATTTCTTCTCGTACTACTTAGTATTTGGAAATTATTGATTTTTTTCCTAACTAGTGCAGAATTATAAATATTTCAAATTTCAACACTAAAATTTAAAAATCAATTTCTTGAAATTCGACACAACTCATTGATATCTTTTTTAAAATAGTTATTGAATATTAAAAATCTCAAAATTTAATATAGATTTTCCAAACTCTAGTAGAAAAAACCATGTGTGCAACACGTAGGAAAATAATTTTTTTTCGTACATGCTATGTTCTGATCGAGGCGCTCATGCCTAGTACGAAATTGCCTTGTTGAACAAATAGTTATTATAGAAGGAAATATTTAAATAAATATTGTTGAAAAGACGGAATTCATAGAGTTATTGTAAGATTAATAAAGAGTTAAGAAAATTTAAACTTTTTTTCGGAGAATTTACATAATCCTTTTAAAAACAGAACAATACTGTCCAACTGGTATAGAGTTTACCAATATTACATAGTGAATTATCTCGTCTTGTGTTTTTCTTAATAAACATTTGTAGTTATTGACAGAATATTTCGTAGCGATTAAATGAAAGTTTAAATGGAGTTTCAAAATGTACACTTGAAATGAACAATATACATTTCTAAACTTTGTTGCGAATTTGCGAAAGAAAAATAATTATAATAGTTTCTATATGTTAATAAGGCTAATTATCAATGAACTAGAAAATTAGGAAAAAAATTTTATAAAAAAAAATAATTTTTTTTAATGGTTTTTAATAAAATTAAATGGCATTTAATTTAAAATCGTTAGCATAGAATACGCTCTCAGAAATATAAAATTTCTATTACAGTGAACGCTCTGTATAAGCAACTCATTTGAACTAAAAAAAGTTTTCTATTTAGAAAAAATGCTTAGGTATATAGAAAAAAGGAATCTAAATTTTATTTTCTATAAATATAGAAAATAGAATTTAGATTCCTTTTTTCTATATACCTAAGCATTTTTTATAAATAGAAAACTTTTTTTAGTTCAAATGAGTTGCTTATACAGAGCGTTCACTGTATGTATACTGTGAAATTATTGATTTAATTTCTTGATTTCTTGATTATCATAATAATCATAAAATTTTATGTGAATAAAAAAAAACTTAAAATAAATAATTTTTTTTTGCTAAATTTCTGACAATTTCAGCACTTATTAATAAATATATTTAAAATAAGCTAGACAAAATTAAAAGTCCCAACAGGAGGTTTTATTCAAATGAAAATAGTTTGTGGGATACATTTTATATTTTTTTTATTGATTGATTACATTTAAAATGTTAATTGTTTTTTTTTTGGATTACTTTTAAATGTTGATAATCTGATGGACTATAGTTAGAATGCAAGTGGTTTTGCAATTACTTTTCAATCCAGGCAAAGAAAATGCTTTCTTTTTATTATTTGCGTAATTTATTTCGAATTTTAAAAGTTTTGATGTTGAGTTTCAAGTATTTTCAAATCTTTAGCTAGAATAATGTGAAATATTTTTAAGACCCCAATCAAATTGTATTTAATTGAAAAAAAGACCGAATATTAGAAAATAGTATAGTAAGTAGTAAAGATAGTAAATTAAAAGGCAAACAATATTTTTTCATATTCAAGATATATTCTAGGGAACGATACATGTTCACACTGACTAGATATTATATCATGTTAACTTAAATTTTATGAGCATTCAAACTATTGCGAATCCGTTATAAATCCATATATATTTTGAAATATTTTAATTCTGCCGTAACAGTTTTAAAAATGCAGTTGATTTTAACATATTTTTTGGTTTTAAAAATCGTTGACAAATTCGGAGAAATTTGAACAAAATCTAATTGATTAATTACCATGAAAAAATTAAAGTCAACAACATCCTTTTTCTTGTATATTTCATTTTAACTATATCAATGGTTTAGTTTCGGTTAAGCAATAATGTTGTGCTTCCCAAAAAGTAAATTCTTCATTGTGGGTAACAAAATCTCGAAATAAATTGCGATTTCATTTATCCTTCATTCATTGAAATTTTGTATACATAAAATATAAATTATTCTTTTTTGATTTTTAATTATACATAGATATAATATAAATTTCATTTTAAATATACGATGGCATATAAAATTAACCCAATATTAATATATGTATAGTTTGAAATAGTTGCCAAGTTGGTAATTAAAATTTGAAATAATTAATATTATATTTGAAATTTGAATAAATAATTATGCTATATGAACACTTTACCAATAAAATATTCAATTATCTGTGTTTTATTATAAAATGTGTAATATGTGCATAAAAGATATGTGTACCTTCGTATAAATATATGCCATAGAACGTGACAGATGTAAATTTTGTGGCATATTTATAATTATTCAGTAAAAATTAAAATCAATATCCGCTTCAGGCATAAAATTTATTTATTCAATTGAGTTGAGTTTTTTTTTCGCAAATTTATAATTAAATTTATGAAGACCTATACAGATTTTTTTAACCCACGTGATTGATTATTTGTATTAAAATATAAAATTAAAAACAAGTTATATTTTAATGTCATATATTGTACAAAAAACCTTGAACTTCAAATCCGACTACCGACAATCATACGTATTTTTCTGAATTTTAATAAAAATATTGTGAAGTACAGACAAATAAGGATTTAAGGTTAAATGAGGTAAGTATCTACATATTTACAGACAAATAAATTTTCATATATCAAGTTCAACTTCCATACTTAATATATCTTAAAACTTTATTCTGAAATTTGTTATAAAGTTTTCCAAGAACAATTTTTCAATTACATTAAAAACATATTATTAACGTTATAGTTGTTTAATGTAAATCTTTTGTATTCTTTTTATATATTATAGTAAAATTGATAGAATGTCAAGTGAAAATTCGTAGAATAATGTTTAATATTAATTAATTAGACAGCAAAAATGTATAAAATATTATAATTATAACATTTATAATTCTCATATTACATTCTTGTAATAAAAAATTGATAACATTATAATAATATATGTATTTATTTGAGAAAGTTTCGTCATCAATTAAATGTTTTGACATTAAAAAAAAAAAAACTTTAGCAGGAATCTTTTCTTTTTTTTCTTTTACTTCTTAAATATCTTTAAGCATGTTTCTAATGTTAGGTCACATTAATCAAAATCTAATAATAATCGCATAGGTTTCCTACGATTTCAGTTTTGATAAAATATACATTTTCATATAATTCCACTGACATTTAAAATTTAAACAAACATTACAAATGTTATTTTACTTAGCAACAGAATACTTCAAATAAAAATATTTAATTTTCTTTTTGGGCTACCTGAAACTTATTTTATTTAAAAAAGTTTTTGAGCTTAAAAACGAAAGTTTGAATTTTCGGTAATTGAAATTATTTTTAATATTTTGTTTCATTCAACCTATATATTTATAAAATTTTATTTATGATTGGAAAATTAACTAAAAATATATATGAGAAACATAAACAAGATATTATTATCTAAGCAATTTTGAAAACAGACTCGACACAACAAGAGAATAACTTTTTGATAACTATTTTTCACTATAAGTGGAAAGTTAATATTTTGTTAACATTCTTTTTGGAACATTTTTTTTTTTTTTTACTTTTATATATTTTTATCAAATACCTACTACTTACTATACAGAGAAAATACTTATGTTTACACATAACTATTATGTATAGTTTTATTTTAATTTTTTTTTTCCATTTTTTGTTTAAATAAAATTATCAAGTTTTGAAAAAAGAAATATACTTATATAGGTAGTAAGTATGTACATTTTACATATACATTAAGTAGGTGTAGTATAATGTTTAATATTATTATATACTCTTTTATATAAAAAGTTATCCCACATGTCTACATATACTTGTTTGTAGGATTCCTTTTAAAAAAAACTTTTAGAAATTCTTCAAGAGAATAAAATTTTTTAAGTTTTTTTTTTATTGTTTGGAAAATTTTTAAAATTATTCGCATGTTCTTGTTGAAAGATCCCAGCGGAGAAAATTATTAAGTATCGCATATAATTAAGTTTTTTTTTTTTTTGATTGAAATAAAATATAATTGAAGAACTTTGTTTTACTTTTTATTTTTTGACAAGAAATATAAAGTTTTTGAATATTGTTTAAATTGTTAACGTAAGATTGGTTAAAAAAAATATAATTGATTTTTAAGAATTTTTATTAAGTTTGTTGGTTTTTTTTTTGCATTAAAAATATTTAAAATTATATTTTGTATATCTATAACACGTTTTTCAAAACTCATTCGACTACGATAATTGTGAGAAAGAACACATATTCGAAATTTTATTGAAACTTTCTTTTAAATATATTTAAGGGGATATTCTGGTCTAGAAATTTGAAAAAATCATTTCTTTTTTTCATATTTTCAAAGTTTAACCCTTTAAGAACATGTCTTTAAGAGGATTTTAGAAAATTCAAATTATTTTCGGAGGTATGGCTGTTTTACTAAAATATCGTTTCATAAATTAGACTGCGAGAAACTTTACGTGAAACTTTAAACGCGTTTTTCTCAAAACTGTCTTTTTTAAAACGATTCCCATGATAACTCAAGTCCTACTGAA
Organism: Hybos culiciformis; assembly: GCA_964007475.1. Lineage (NCBI taxonomy): Eukaryota > Metazoa > Arthropoda > Insecta > Diptera > Hybotidae > Hybos > Hybos culiciformis. The sequence goes on along the minus strand of OZ023274.1, from coordinate 98,671,022 downwards.
CCGATTTACTTCAAATTTTGTAGAGGTCTTCTTCATAGGGGTTCTCTATCGCATGAACTATCGTCATCCCAATAATGCTTACTATTTTTAAAAATTTCCAAAAACTCAAAAAAAGTGGTCCAAAAATAAATTTTTTTTTCAAGTAGTCGCCTTTTTGTAAAAAAATTTTTATTTTCAACTCTTTTAGTTCGAACGATAGAGGCATTCCTATAGATTAATAATCGTTTTTGTTTTTTTGTTTTTCGAATAGCCAGAAGGGCTGAATCGTGGGAATGGTCACGTGCCAAATTTTTGAGAGCCCCCGCTTCATCAGCTGCGAACTCCTTGAATTTTGAATTTTTTACTTTTTTTTTTTTTTTTTACTGTATTCTTAAAACATTAATAAATATCCTATAAAAAAATGGATAGTAAAAATATTGATTGGTTTTTTTTACAGCACTTCAAAAATTGCATTAAATTCGTGCCTCTAGACCAGAATACCCCCTTAAAGGACACTCTGATTTGCTGTGACTAATTTTTTGTCCTTTCATTACACTCTGAGTAAAAAATAAATTGAATTATTTCAAAATATTGGATGATAAATAAATAAACTTCAATACAATTGTGATTTTTTTTTTTTTTAAATTTTAGTTTTTTAATCAAATCAAGATAAACATTTCCCGTGATTTTTTTTTTTAAACTTGTTTAGAGAATACTTGTAAGTATATCAGTTTAAATTCGAACAACGACAAAAAAAGCTTAATTGGCACACAAAATTTTTATATTTTGAAAAAAAAAAAAAAAACAATGAATAAAAATATAAAGATTGGCTGCCAAAAAAGTTGAAAATAAATTAAAATTTTCAATTAAACTTTTTATTTGTACCAATTTTATCTTTTTGGAAAACTTTTTTTTTTTTACAATACGTTAAAATTAAAAACATTTACATATATATACATTATATATATTATATATTTTATCTATGCCTCAATTGCTGACAATTTAAGATTTTTCTAAAGTTCATAGTGTCCCACAAGATAATTTCAAAAAAAAAAATAAATTTCAATTATTTAATATTGTCTTGAAAATAAAAAATTTAAATAAAAATTTTCATACTTCGATAAGTTTTCATTAACAAATGAAAAATAATTTTATGATGGTGTTTGCAAACCATTCTTGTATTTTTTCTTGATTATTTGCCAATAGTGGGTTAATATGAAAATTAAAATTATATAAGTAAAAGTTTAATGATATCAGGATAAAAGCAATGTACGTAATCTAAGATTTAGAAATATAGCTAATATTTACATTAATATTATATTAAATCGCCTACCTATTACTAATCACCTTGAATTTTCACAGGAAGAGTTTAAAATTAGAACTAATATATGTGCTTAAAGCTTAGGATTTTTATAAAGGCTTAATGATAGTATTTTGTTTGTTCAATGAAACCATTAACACATATAGCTTAATAATCTGCAGCTAAATATGAACTTATACACTTTTCCAATAACAACAATATCTACTATGCTAACATTAAAAATCAATCAAAATTAATTTCTATTCAAATGCATAAAACATTCAGTACTAGGAAAATCTAAATGCGGCTATAGTAAATTACCAGGAAAATCTAAAGATTGTATTTTTTAATTTTTATGAATTGTGAAATGTTTTGCTGGGCTGTTTTTATTATGAAATCTGTAATTTGTTTTTGATTGACGTAATCTTGGGATTATTTAAAATAGTTTTTTATTGAAAATTTTACCATTTAGAATGATAGCATGATCGATTTATTTGTATAATCATGATTAGTGTTAAAACGATTTATTCCAATATTTTATCCGTAGTTTTGAAAACTAATGATTATGAATTATTAGGAATTCCGAGAAAGAAAATCATCAGAAGGTACATTAATGGAAATTACAAAAACAGATACAATTTTCTTTATGTTAACACTCAATCATTCAGTTTTATTGATTACAAAAATTTTATTAAATTTGAATAGAACTTCTGAATTGTAATTTTTAATTAAGTAAATTGGTATTTATTATAAATGTTCTATTACTATATAACACATAAATACATCAAATTTCCAACTTCTCATTTAAGTTTCATCATAAATTCTTTTGTCCAAAAAAAATTTATATTCTGTTCAAATTATATTTGAAAAAAGATACAGATTATTATTAAAATGTTCATGGAAAAACTGAAACAGCACGAATATTTTGAAAATATTTATTAGTAATTTTATATGCAACGAATATATATATAATTGGTATATATGTATTTTATGTTATTTTCCTGGAAATTTTGAAATTATTAATTTTTGTTGGCAACAAAATGTAAAAGAAGGAAAATGATTCGAATAAATTGAATAAGTTTCTTCATTGCTCAGAATATTGCTTGTAATTTTTTTTTTTTGATTTGTTGTTGGATTTCTGTATTATGAAATATTAATTTGAATAAGAATTTTCAATTCAAAATTTCATTAAATAAAATTATAATTGAAGAAAAAATTTTAAATAAAAATCAACTGTCAATAAATTGGAAGGGTATATATATTATCTGATTCTACGCAGTCTTTGTAATTTTATTTGAGATTATACATGAAAAGAAAGATTACATAATATTTTAGGAGCATTAAAAAAGGAAAACTAATGGTTATTTAAATTAAAAAATGTGAGATTAAGTTATATAGATACATATGTATATAAAATTAAACATATTTATTATTATAATTTATTTTAAATCCTCATATAATTACATACTTCTTTATGCTTCTTCTATGTAATACTATTTTTACAATAATATTTATTATATATATAAAATATTTTTAATGTACCTATTATGTAAAAATTACTAGTGTAAGTAATATACATTAGTTAAATTAAAATAACATATTTTATTATATATTTCTAGCAAAAATAATAAGCAAACAAAAGGATGCTTATCCAGATAATCGGAAGGATTTTTTATTTTTTCATTTTATTTAATTTAGAACGTTTCTTTTTCTGCATTTTATAGAAAACATCATAGAATTGAACAACATCAATATACATATATATAATGTTTGAATTGAATAACCTTCAGAATTAAAGTTGTGTTCCGGATTTCTTTTCACATTTCTAAAGACTTATTTTTAAAACTATATTTAAAACTATTAAAGAGTTGTCACAATAAAGTTATAGAATTTGGCGGAATACCGGAAAATATAATTTCGTTTTTAATCAAAAAATGTTTTAAAATGAAATTTCGATATTTTCATGGTAACGTTGAGAATTTGGAAACTATTTAGATAAAATGCATTCACAATACAAATTTTGATATCTTATATAAGATAATAATTTTCCTTTAATTTATTCCATGTTTTTAATAAATATAAAAAACTTTATTTTGAATTTTTCATTTAATTGTAATAAAAACTATTTTCAATGCGAAAAATTTGTATATAATCGAGAAACTTAATCTTTAGTCTTAAGTTATAAGGATTTAATGGAAAAACTTTGACTTTAGAATACAAAATAATTATATACATAAATTGTACAAGAAAAAAAAAGAAGAAACTTTTGACTTTTATTTTTTAAAAAATTTTATATTTAAGTTCAGCGAAATAACAATGGACATATATTTAATTCTTTCAAATATAAAGAACTTATTGCTCTAAACCGTCGATAAAATGTTTGCCAAAGAGAAATTTCGAAAATGCAATTTTCTTTTCTGGTAAAAAAAAAAAATAAAAATAAATTTATTTTCCAAAATAATAATCTTTTACGTTTAATAAACTTTAGCTATAATTTTAGTAAAAAAAAAATGTTTTTATTACCTTTGCTAAGCTTTCATTTTGTTTTTTTTTATATACTTTTTGATTTTCATGTACATGTACGTATAGAAATTTTCACCAAGAAGTTTTTGATCTTACCTAGAAAAATAGAAAATTATAATGAATTTTGTTAATAGATTTTATGGAATAAAATTTTTATTATATAGAGAAAAATATTTTTGTGTTGGAAAATATATTTTCAGTTTCTCACAGACTTTGCTATGGCCAAATATCATAACTCTAATTTTTTTTTGAAAATATTTCAATATAAGCGTTCAGTCGATAACGAAGAAGATGTAAATATTTATATTTTATTCCCTACAAATTGAGACTAATGGCAAATTATTGTGGGAATAAAAAAAAAATCCTTTAAGGAATACATATATATAATATTTGCCTTCAATGAATATCAAGTTTTTAGTAAAATATAAATATGAAAATATTCACGTTCGAGAACAATTTCTTATAGTTCATTTAAATAGGAAAAATAATAAACTTTTCAGAACCAAAAACAAAAAATATAAAAAACAGAAATCTTTAAATTTTGACGATGTCTCTGCTAAAAAATGCACATAAATTAATTCAAAATTTTTGTTCTTCTATAATAATGATAAAAAAGGAAAAATTAAAAAATCATGAATATTATATTGTATATTATTATTTTATGTACTAACATTTAAAACAAAAAAACTAAAAATGCAAATTGTTATTTAAATCAAAAGAAGAATATATTGTCATTGTTGAATAGTGATTTTTATGAAAGTTTCATCAAAATTAAAGCGCAATTTTGATAAAATTTCAGAAATTTCTGTACTATAAAATCAAATCTGATGTATAATTCTAGTAAAATGATAAAAATGAAAAAATGTTTTTTTTTGTTTTTATTATTTTCCTCCAACTATCGTGTGCACTTTATAAATATTTATATAATAATGTATACCTATATATGAAAAATAAGAACACATATATTATATGCATTTTATATATATAGCAAAAGGATGTGTGTCTAAAAAGGATATGTGCATATTTTTATGACAAAATTTATTACATTAAAATGCATAATAAATTTTTGAAAAATATACATATAGATATTATGATCTAAAATAAATTTTATTTTGGTTGAACTTTAGAGATGATTCTTTTTTTTTGTTTGTTTTTCCTGTATAATAAAAATCTCCTCTTTTCTAATGTTTTTTTTTATGACAAACGCAAAGTATAACATAGACAAGGCGTACTTGTACTTTTATGAAAATAACATACATAATGACATAACTATTCTGTACGCATAAAATAATCAAACAAAATTTCGAAATACAATTAGAGGTAAAAATATTATTATACCGGTGTCACTCAAAGGATCACTAATTTATTAAAAAAATGTTTTGTTTTAGAAAATTTTAATTCTTTTGAAAGAATTTTTTAAATTGGACATGAATGAATATTGTGTGGCATAACATTTTGAGCACGTTAGCATTTTTCAGAAAAATTTATACTCCAATGATTTTAGTGGTAGGAAGATAATACTTGTGTAAGAAGGATAGAAGAGAATGGTTTAAATTTTCCAGCCCCAAATATGATATTGATAAACAAAATGATTGAAAAATATATGTTGAAATTTCAATGTACGACCAAGATTTTCGAATAACACTGAAAATAACGACAAATTTTTTATATTTTATTTCTGAATGTTCGAATTACAAAAAAAAAATTTTTATTGAAATATCGTTAATTAAAGGGATAAAAATATTCTCTTCAATATTATTCAAAAGCATAGAAATAATATAGAAATCTTCTTTTGTGTTTTGAAACATGAGAAAAATCTATTTTCGAACAATAAAAAATATTTCTTAATGCATTTTTAATCAAATTTTAATAGGATTTGATAAAATTTATAGTTATTATTTGTTTTTGTAAGCCGATTTTAATAGAATATGGCATTGATGTACTAAAAAAAAAAAAGATATTTCTTTTGGCATTAATCTACTACATATTATTTTATTTTTTTTGTTTATTCATGGGTAAATTGTGGTACAATTTATACCAAATAAAGATGATATTGGTATAATACGATTTAATCTATTGAAGCAAATTAGATTTATGTATGTCGTATTGAACATTTTTAATATATCATGATTAGTTGTTGTTTGCTTTTTGATAATGAAGAGTATCATTTATGACAAACATAAATATTTCTGCTATTAGAATTGTTACATTTGATCTTTTCTGGGAAGGCTCGCATTGTAATAAGCTTTTGAGAAAATAAGGTGTTCACTAGAAGGCCAAACAATTCTTGCTTTATTTATTCTAAATTTCTAAGAACTAAAAGATATATATTTATTTATCAAAATGTATTAAATAAAATATCAATATGTGTCATTCGCTTTATCAACAATTGTCAACAAATGTCTTCTTATGTTTCTTAGACTTGCTTGAAAACTGGAAACTAAACATAGTACAATTTTATTCAATCTTAGTAACTTTAATAAATGAATTAAAAAGTGACACGGATGTTACAAATTATAAAGAATCCAACATAGTTTGATAATATTTCAAATTGTAATGTTCAAAATTGTAATGTACATTATTAATGCATGCCATGCAACAAAGTTCTTTTAAAACAGAAAATAAATTTTAAAGAAAATTTAGTCAATAAGTCAATCAAAATGTTCAAAAAAAAAAAGAAAAAGTAAAGTTTTTCTCAAGTGTCCTGATTTTCGAAATTTTCTCTTAACACAAAAATGAATAAAAATTTGTTTTTTTTTTAACTTCAAAATAAGTCACTTAAAATTGTGAATAAGTTAAAGAAAATCATATTTTTTTTTTAGTCACAATTTTTCTTAAAAATAATAAAAAAAAAAGAAAAGAAAGTCAAGAGAAAATGCAAATGAACTAAATTCCAAAAGGATTTCAAAGAAAATTGTGTAAGAAAAAAAAAAACAAATATTAAACGTGACAGAAATATAATTGGACTTTCGGGCATATTTAGTTTTGAAAATAATAATATTTTTTATTTTTGGTTGAATTCCCACTCTTATGTACACCAATTTAATGAAAATAATATTTATAAAAATTTATTGCGAGCTCATAAACTATAAATAATGCAATTTGAAATTTTTGATTTATACTTTTTATTCATGAAAATAAAAAAGAAATAAATAAAACAGAGAATAATAACTTTGGTAGGTATAGTTATATTTAATTTAATCATACCATGTTGTGCCGAAAAATGAGACAAAAATGAATAAATAATTTTTTATATGAATCATTTTTATTTCCGATAAGATCGATAGGTTGAAATTTTGTTGACATACAAACAGCATACACAAAATTATGTGAAGGAATACATTTTTCACGTATAATATTCAAGATTTTACCATTGACTTCTCTATATAAAGACTACTCATAGAAATTTTTATCTGTCAAATGGTTCGACCAAAATAAATATACACTGTAGGAAAAAAACTTATTACATTTAAAAAAAAAATTTAAATAATTAGAAATTTTATAATATGAAGAATATAAATATTGTTAAATATTTGAATCTAAATATTTTTAAAATGTACGAAGTAAACTAATTTAACTTAAAGCATCAGCGAAGATTGGCGGCTTTGTTATCTGGATAGTGACAGTTCGACATAGGGTAAAGGTATTCTCAGCTGGGACCAATTCTCAGCCACTTTAACTTTGCCCATGGGTATTAGGAAAAGGATACATCTCCACCAAAAAACCAAAATTGAATTTAAAAGAGTGTTTATTCCTCTACTCATATGCAAAAAATAAAATAGTTCGGAATTAAAATAATTGATTAAAAAGTATTAATTTCAATTTCAAACAAGTCTGTCGATGCGATCAGTTCGGTACAAAAAATTAGAATTTTATGCAAAAAGGTGTTCAGATAAACGAGCTTAAAAATCAAAATTTTTGTAAAAAATCAAAGTTATAGTGGTTTAAATTATTAAAGGAGATAATTATCTGCATAAATCAAAAAAAAAGGGTAACTTTTTTTTTTATTTTACTCAAAATTTTCACATGGTCGAGATTACATTCCAAAATTTTGGGTAAATTTAATTGTCAGAATTTGATGCAAAATTTTATTTAAAAACAAAAACAACTAAATTTGACTGTTTTTACATTTAGGAACCTATAAAACAGCTTAAATATCGTTTATAATGAGCTGGACCAATTATCAGCCGAGGTACAAAAGTTTTTTTTTCCTTGTGGCCGACAGTAATATCTTCATACTATCTTTGAATTCTATTCTCGGCGACGATACTGCAGATGACGGGAACCACTCAGAATCGACTGAAACTTGGTGGGGGGCAGAGGCGGTCCCAAACGTCCAAAACCAAAAACAGTTCTTGGGGGAAAAGGTCCCGTTTCTGAATTAGAATGAATCTCTTTTTAATTTTTTTTTTCATTCAATCTTTTTTTTTCGACTGCACCCTTTTTTTTTGTCGTCACTGAAAAAAAAAAAAAATTTGAACAGGGGTCCCCCCTATCAAATGGGTTTTAAACACTCTTCTTTTGTATTGTCAAAAATATTACGAATTTTTAGCACATTCCGTAATATTTTTGGCAATTTTTTTTTATTGAAAAATTAGAAAAATTATTAATAATAATTTATACTTACATGTCAAATTGAAAGTCCTTCTTTTTCTAATAAAAAAAAAAGATTTTTAAAAATAAAAATAAAAGCTTATTCGACCCTAATACATAGATAAATTTGATGTTTCGTCTTTTATATAGAGAAGTCAGTGATTTTACTTTTGTACCCATACATATCTAATTTGTATTTATGAAAATCATTAAATCTAAATTTTATTTAAAAAAAAAAATTCAAAAGTTAAAAATACAGCACCATATGTATATGCGATGACTATTTATATATTTGAAAAATTCTAGCACCTCAAACCGAAAACATAAAAGCTTTTAGCTATTTTATATGAATAAATAAAATGCCTTAGATTGGAAAGTCAAATTCCAAGAAAAAAAAAAAAATTTATAAATATGTTTTCCTTAGAGTCATATCCTTAAGGCTGTCAAATTTATATGTTTGTGTATCTATCTATGTTTAGATTTGAAAAAAACATAAAACAAAAACAAAAAAAAAATTGTTGAGACAAGATTATAAGCATATTTTATTTGAATAATGTATTTTATTTTTTATATCCAAAGGATTTTATACATTCCTGTAATCAGACATAATGAATGACAGCGCTAACTCAGTGATATATTTTTTTTTATTATTATTTTTATGTTCCTATTTTAAATATTTTTATACATTATAAACATTTAGTTACGTTTGTTGATTATATTTTGGGTAGATTTATATTTTCAACTACATAACTATCTTAAGTAGATAAATTTTAAAGTAGAGGTTATAAAATAAAAGTCTTGTACAAAAATTTTGATTTTTAAATTTATGTGATAAACTTAAAATGTAAATATACATGTTTAGTAAACTTTATATGAATATTAAGTATTGTGGAATAATATTAAAGTGAATAGATAGAAAAATACTGAAAACTGTACGAGTTAGTAAGTATAATATTCCATAATGTGAAGATGTTTGAAAAAATGTCTTTTATAAAGTTGCATGTGTGTAATGATTTTTTGAAAACTTTTCTAAGAAAAAAATTTATGAAAATTTTCAACGGTTATTTTTTCTTCCTTGAATAATTCTAAAGCAGAAAATATAGAAGACAGGTTATTTAAAAAAATATGTTTTTAATGTCTATGTTCTCCGATAAAAATAAAAATATATATAGGTAGGTAGGTACCTATGCTTGAAATTTTTTGTTATTATGCTTGCAGCTTAAAATTCATTTTCTTTAATGGTATTTCATTTTACACTGATAATTATCATAAATATGTTAATATTAATATAGTGTTTATTTTGAAATGTTAATCTTATTTGCCTAGAAATAAGATAATGTGTGTAACTCATATCATATTCTATATTAGTTATTTATTTAAAAATATGTACGTACATAATTTTCGATTACTTTTATTGCAGTGACGTAAATGAAACTTTTATTTATGTATATATAGAATATGTTGAGCATGACTCTGAATAATTATTTGACATAATGTTTAAATGGGTTTGATACATTTAAATTGTAAGTATTTAATCCTTATCCTTACGAGAGTAAAAAACAGATTATTTTAAAGCACAAATTATTATATATATGCTTGTACCTATAACTTTTATATAATATCCTTACGTTTTATATTATCATTGATTTAAGAAAGCATACTTAATATAAACTTTCCAATTCCTTTGTGAGCTATATATATATATTTTTTTTTTTAATTTTTTTTCATCTTGTTTTCACTTAATATTTATGCTCTATAATTTTTATGCGAACGATTGTGTATTATATGAACTTTCAAGGACTTAAGATAATTCACGGATTTTTCCTTTGAGATTTTAGAATAAATTAGTAGGATATAAAGAAGCATTAAGGCTTCTCCATCAAAAAGTAGAGAAATTTTCTTTAAATTTAGAAGTTAATAAATTTCTAGTTCAAATTTATATTAATAACATTTCCGCAAAAAAATTTGTCACAAAAATGCCTATCTAATTTGATCAATATACAACTAAATGTTAAATCTATGTAATCCTTATGAACGTGAATTTTCCTATAATTTTAAAACTCTCAAAAAATAAGGAAGAACATCTATAGAAATTTATTGCCTGCTTATAAAAATCGTTCTATAAAAGTTAAAAAAAAAAGCTTTCAAATTATTTATTAATGAAAAAATAACTAGGATGTTACGTGATTTTCAATGTGTTTGCAAAATTTAATTCAATCAAAACATTCGTAAATTAAATAAATGAAAACATAGAAATGATGAGGATGTAGGTAGGCAGGCACAAAAAATGAATAAAAAAAATATTGCCTTTAGTTATTTTTTTTGTTAATAAACATTATTATTATTTTTTTCTAAGTTAGGTTGAACCTACGCTATATAAAAATAATAAACAAGAAAATAAATTTATTAAGGATATTTCTATGTTTAGAAATAAACAATTTATTTTTATAATAATACAATTTTTTTTTTATCCATATTATTAGGTACTTCATTCATAATATATATACATACATATATAAATATAATTCATTCTAGATATAAAATTCTTATATTTTATTATTTTGAAAAAAAAAAAAAAAACATTATGTTTTTATTTACATATAATTTACTTAGAGTGAATATTATGTTGAAAATATAAGTTCTATATAGTATCGCAGGTTAACATTCATTAAACTTAATTATACGTGCACCTATATAGTACCTAACATTATAATAAATTATGCTGTAATTATTTTATGTATGCATTTGAATTACAAATTAGAAAAAAAAAAATTTATATAATTACTTTTATATAATGAAAATGTTATTAATACATAAATAATTTTTTCTTAACAAGAATGAATTAAATTAAAATTTTAGGCATGATGTAGCAATAATTTTAAAAGATTTTCCATTTTTAATATTATGTTGATACTGAAAAAAAATATATATTTAACACAAAAACTATATTTTGTACTTAGAATTAAATACTTATATGAACATGCTGTGATGCTTTTTGTGCACATAGTATAATATAAAATAATTTGTTAAAAATTTACTTTGAATATTGTGCTTGAATAAGCTCTGATACCGTAAGAGCTAGAGGCTAATAAAATTCACAATATATTCAAATTTAGTAAAAATTCAACACTGTTAATATAATTGATATTGTAACATAAAAATTGATTCAGTTTATAGCGAGTGTTATCTTATAATTTTCCGTACTAGAATTCAATATTATATATGAACATTAAACTATATATATATATAACTTTTCGTATGTTCTCTATATCGTACGGTCGATATATTAATTACGTTTTTTTTTGTTAAATTTATAAAAAATTAAACGAAATTTTAACTTTTGATTACGAAACTTTATTTTCATAATTTTTCATATTTTAAATAAAATTGTATTTTAATTGTTTTTTTTTTTTTTTAATTATGAGTTTTCTTTTTGTTTTTTAACATTTCATAGTAGAAATATATACAAATAAAAAAGTTATTCAATAATTTTATACATAAATTAATATGATATAAAGTATATTTTTAAATATTTTTTAACTAATTTTTAATTCTGTTTGCGTTCACAAATAAAAAGTTATAAATTTAAATATATATATATTTGTTTTAAATTTTGATGAAAACGAAAAAATGAAAATATTGAAATTAAAATTTTCTGCTGATAAAATATTTTTCCAGCTTCAACAAGAGAAAATTGAGAAAATGTATATATAAAATTTTTTGGGTCTGGGGTTCTACCTCGAAAAAAAAAACTTCGAAAAAAAAAAAACTCGAAAAAAAAAACCTCAAAAAAAAAACCTCGAAAATAAAAACCTCAAAAAAAAAAACCTCGAAATGAAAAAACTTCGAAGTTTTTTTTTTTTTTGCAGCGAGCCGCGGCTAGCTTTACTTTTACTATTAAACACACCTCCAAACAACTTCATATCAAAAAAAAAAGTTATCAATCGAATTGGAAAAGGAAGCATAATGTTTTCAAAATAAAAAACCCGCCATATCCCCCTAATTTTTGGTGTGTAACAGACCTCTTCGGCAAAATTTGCCTGGGACGCAAAATAGCGTAAAAGCATGGCACCGGCGACTTAAAACTTTAGCTGGCAAGCCACACCTGGGGGTATACACACTCATAACGTTGCTCGGAAAAGAGCAGGTGATGGTTAAGTTGTTAAGTTGTTGAGGCTGGATGCGGAACAAAGCTCGAAAATTCGACTACAATACATTGAAAATGAGAAACGTCTTTTACAAATTTTTGAAGAGAGAAGATCGTTCTCATTTAAATATTTTGCACGGCATTGCCTATAATATTAATCTTTAATTTCTTTTTTGTTAATTTTCCATTAAATTTGAATAAAAATATAATTTTTTTTGGAGCAGAAGAAATTTTTATGTTGTGCCGTTTGTAAAACAAATATTGAAATCACAAAATTGATTTTTTTACATAACTCTAGCTTAAAAACTTCAGTTTTACGGCTCCCTGGCTTTTCGAGGTTTTTTTCGAGTTTTTTTTATTTCCTTCGAGGTTTTTTTTTCGAGGTTTTTTTTTTTCGAGGTTTTTTTGTTCGAGGTTTTTTTTTTTCGAGGTTTTTTTTTTCGAGTTTTCTTATCACTCTCAAATTTTTTTTTTTTATGTATAAGTTGAATGAAAATATTGCACGAATTTGTAAATAACATACCGACGGTAAATTTTAACTTGAACGTAACTTAATACGCACGATTTTTCCACGCATTGATTTATAATTATATTTATATTGGATTACGTCGTTCTGTGTTCATTATTCTGTGAAAATTAAGTGAAAAATTAATTTAAACATATTGACCCTTTAAATTTTAGTCTGGTAATTAAGTTTAAGTTAGTTTGCACCCAGTAACCATACGAAATATTGCTTTACATTTCAATAAAAAATTACATTTAAAATTCGTAATCTATCGAATATAGTGAATATTACTTTTATTCAATATTTTAGAAAAATAATCTTATTTATTTGTCGAGACCACATAGGACATTAGATATAGATTTTCTGCAAAGGAAAACATCATATCTCATTCCATTTATTGGTGTTGTAAATATTTTAGAAGTTTTAACAGCGCTTAATACAGCAAAACTGGAAAAAAAAGAAGAAAATAACTATCGGCTCCTGATTTACCATCGAACTTTGAAGTTAAAAAATAAAGTAAAGTATATAAACAACATTTTTGTGTTTTATTTTATTTTATTTTCTCTTCTAGAACAAAGAAAATTTCATTTCTTTATAAAAATCATATGCCATGAAGCCGTTTCATTCGTTTATAACATTTAAAGGAAATATTGTTTAACAAAGCGAAAATAAAATTACAAATAAAAAAGAAAAGAAAAATCAGAAAAAAAAATATATATATGTACATGTAGGTATACAAAATAAAACAAACTAAACGACGATGTAAAGTCAGTGTCTGAAAAATTGTGTTTGCCTTATATCTTTTTTTTTCACATTGTGTTATATTTTTCTTTTGCATAGCCATTGATAAAGACTATCTCTGCAAAAAGGACAACATAGTAGATACAAAAAAAAAAAAAAAAGATTGTATTCAACGTATTTTTTTATTTTCCCAGAAAATAAAAAGTTTTCTCTTCTTATTATTTTTTGTTTTTAAACTATATTTATTTTCATTTTTTTTTTTTTTTATCAAACAAAAATATTAAATTAAAACAAAAAAAAATGTATATTTCTTAAATTTTAACGACAATTTAAATTAGAAAACAATGTTGTAACAAGGATAATTATATATTTTTTTAAATATATGTTCACAATAATTAAAAAAGTACGGTGTAATGAACAAAAAATTTTCTATTTTCTTCTTTTTTTTTTTTTTTAATAATTTTTATGTGTGAAATTACAAATAATATCTTTCAGTGAAACTACGTGAATTAAAGTTAAGATTTACACTCTTCTTTATTTTACTATAAATATTGTATGTTTCTCGTATTTTATGTTTTTGTAAAACAATAAAAAATAAAAGACTAATTTTTACCAAAAGCCTTACTTTAGCCATTATTAATATTCTTTCAGGAAATCTATTGGGAATAATTTTTATTTGAAATAACTGAAAGATTAATGATTACATTTCAATGATTCACAAGCTTGATAGCAGGAAGAAATATTTCAATAATCTTTCAGTAATTTCAAGTAAAAATTATTCTTAAACAATAAATAAGCAATAGATTTAATAAGTTTCCTGTGTGAATATTAATAATTGTTTTCAGGTTTCATTACTATACCTTCAAATAAAAAATTTTATTCTGAGGTATTACTAATCTCGTTAAAGTTCTTCCAAAAAAAATCAACTAATTTATTTTTTATATACCTACACATATTTGGGGGATGGAAATAAGGCCGCGAGGAATTTTTTGCGGTCTTATTTCATTTTGAAAAATGAAATAAGACCGCGAGGAGTTTTTCGCGGCCTTATTTCATTTTTCAAAATGAAATAAGACCGCAACAAAAAACCTATCGCGGCCTTATTTCGCGCGGCCTTATTTCACTGCGCCCACATATTTCATAAAATATAATCCGCTTAAAACATAATTTTCTTTTTTCTTTGATTTTTATGAAAATTTCCGAATTAAAATTAAAACCCAAGTGTATAACTTAATTATTATAATATTTTTAACGAAAAATGGCAAAAAAATTTATACAGTCCCATAAAAGATATTATGTTGAATTATGTATTTTTTTTTAGTTAGAGAAATAAATATCATAATGTTAAGAAGCTTATGATGTTGGTAAAGTTTCAACAGAAATGCGTGAATAACTCGAAATTACGTTCACATCAACATTCGTTTATATAAATATATGTGTATAATTTTAACTTGTTTACAGCCCTCAAGCACTTGAGTTACTATGTGACTCTCTTTTAAGATAATAGTGCAGTAAAATACTGTAAGAAAAATTATGTTATAAAAATTACCAGAATTTTGTTTTAAACATGCCTAAAAAACAAAATTACTATTTTTCTATTATTTATTTTCAATTAACATTGAGTTCATTATAATTCGATATACATAATTAAATTTTCATGTGCCAAGTTCAATTACCTATATACATTAAATATATATATTTTTTAATTTATCTGAAATCGATATACAATTATTTTGTTTTTTTTTTTTGCTTTGTCAGATTAACATTTAATTTTTTATGACAGATTATTTAGAAACGAATTGCTTAATTATATTCTACGATGAAATAAATATAAAAAAAATATTATATGCGTGTATTAAATATTCTCATTTTAATTCTATATACTTTATAGGTGCTTATATTTTAAATTGACATAAAAACGACAACAAAACAAGTGATTAACATAAAAACAAAAAAAAGTATTGCGCGACATTTTTATGACATTTTTTTTTTTTTGTTTTTACTAGAGAATAAAAAAAAATTTTATGGGCAATATCTAGGACAAGACCATTTCAGAGAATCATTAATCTTAATATACTTTGTAACATTTAAACAAGAAAAAAATTACATGAAAAATAAATGTATGTATTAATAAAAAAAAAAGAAAATTTCACCAATTTATTGTTTACATGTACGAACCAAATAATAATGTTCGAAAATTATCCTCTAAATAATATTAAATTTAATATTTATATTATTTTTTTATGTTTATAATATCTCTTATTTGGTCCAAATTAAATAAAATGAAAGGAGATTAAAATAATTTAATAACAAAATATTATAATATTATTGGCATATAAATTATTATAAATATTATTGTGATGGTTTTTATGGTGTTTTTTTGTATACAAAATAATTTAAAATAATTTAAGATTTCTGTCAAGGTAAGACCGTAAGACACATAAAAATAATAATAATGTGTAGGAATTATATGCATTTTCCAGCGGCGTTATGTAGTTGGATTTACTGGATTTAGTGTACTACTGAAATTTATAGAATACTAAATATTATTTAACTTTATTTTGATGGATAAGAATGTAATTAGTTATATTTAATATTTTTTCATGGGCATGTGCTCGGTATGTTGTATTTAGTAGTATAGAATTTAGATCACTAAATGGAGTATTATATGCGTCAATACACATGCAATCATTTAGACGCATCTGCGTAAATAATGAAAAAATTTAGATGCATCAGCGTGAATAATGAAATCATTTAGATGTTTCGTATTGAATATTGCGTAATACCATAGATTAAGAATACAGAAAGATGGGAAGCTCCATACAACATTATTTTTGGTATTTTTAAGTCAATGTGTTAATAAAACAAAATAAAATACGTGATAATTATCAATGTATGAAAAGAATTTTATTTAGTTTTACTAACACCTTCACAATAAAATACCAAAAAAGACTGAATAAATGTTGTATGAAGCTTCCAATCTTTCTGTATTCTTAATCTATGGTAATACCTAAACAAAAATAATATCACTCACAATATTTCAGGCTCCATGAATTTTGACCGCATGAATTATGACCGCGACTGGCGGTCAAAATTCATTTTCAAAATGAATTTTGACCGCGCCTCAATTTAGAAAACAAATGAATTTTGACCGCTACAAAATGTGCGGACAAAATTCATTTTTAAAATGAATTTTGGCCGCAACTCAATTTAGTAAAAAAATGAATTTTGCCCGCGGCAAAATGTGCGGACAAAATTCATTTTCAAAATGAATTTTGGCCGCGACTCTATTTAGAAAAAAAATGAATTTTGACCGCGACAAAATTTGCGGCTGTATTATGCAGAAAAAGTTTCATCAAAAATATTACTTAACAAATATTGAAAAACATTTTGTACGGCATCCTTTTGGAAAAGGCCTAAAATCATTTTTAAAACGACACTATTTATCGTATGTGAGTAAAAAAGATAAAATATTTGTGGGGTAGACACAAGGGGAAGGGGGGGCAGCAGGGCGGCGGGCCCGCCGCCCTGCTGCCCCCCCTTCCCCTTGTGTACCTCACAATATATTCCGATAAAATATTGTGTTCTAAGCAAAACGGGAACGGGGCAGCAGGGCTGCGGGCGAGCGGTTGGTCAGTGGGATTTGCGGCTGGCGCCCTTGCCGTTTTGCTTAGAACACAATATTTTATCGGAGGGTTGATTTCATTTTTCAAAATAAGTCATTTAAAATGAATTGTATCTTCTCCATAACTTTTGTGCATAATACTCGCGTTCCCGGCAACAACTCAATTTAAAAAAAATGAATTTTGACCGCGGCAAAATGTGCGGACAAAATTCATTTTCAAAATGAATTTTGGCCGTGACTCAATTTATAAAAAAATGAATTTTGACCGCGAGAAAATGTGCGGGCAAAATTCATTTTCAAAATGAATTTTGACCGCGACTCAATTTATAAATAAAATGAATTTTGACCGCGCGGTCAAAAGAAATTTTGTTGCGCGGACAAAATTCATTTTAAAAATGAATTTTGCCCGCCCATACAAACTTTTTCCGCGGTCATAATTCATGCGGTCATAATTCAGTGCCCCAATATTTCAATACAGACAAATACCAACAAAAAATGAAAAAAAAAATGTGTATATCAACTTTTGTTTTCTTTTTTTTATTGTAAATGTATAGACTCAACTACCTTACACATGCACATTAAAAAAGTATATTAGATACGTAAACAAAATTTTTTATACAACTCGTTCTGTATTTATACAAAAATACATTGACACTTGTCAATTTATATCAGTCGACCTTCGGTCTCGTGATATAAGTATAGACTCGTGCCAATGTATTTTTCTGTATACAGAACTCTTAATTAATAACAAATTTAGTTTACATATACAATAATCTATTATTTTATAATACTGAATCATATAACTCAATAATGGTATAATAGTTGTAGTTCATTTAACAACGAGATTAGCAAATTTTACTGGTCAGTCATAAATTTTCCAAATTTAAAAAGAAAAGTTAAAAAAAAAACAATTTTATTAACGCTTATTTTAATAAGCTCTTAAATTATATCCTCTCGAAAATTAGTTCTATATATAAGTAAAATTTAATATGAGCTTTACACATTTTTATAACGAAATAAGTAATTCTATACATATAAAATAATAAACATTTATATACATTTGTATTCATTGGTACAGAAATAGTATTTTGTAGAACATTTTTCTAGACAAAGCATTTTTATTATTATATTCTTTTCTTATATTTTTCCTCATATGATTTACAAACATACAAGAGTGTAATCTATATAAATTTTCTTTATTATTATTATTTTTTTTTTTTTTTTAGGAAGTCGACCTTCATTTTCATGATATAACATTGTAATAATGAATACAAAGTGCAAAAAGGTGTTATTCATTAAACATAAACATTACATAAGACACTGTGAAAAATGTAATAATAAGAAGTACCTATATAATTTTTTTCTTTCTTTTGAATTATTTTTTCTATTGACAAGATTAATGTTGAACGTGCATAATAAAAAAAAAAAATTAAAGAAATCATATTTTATATTATAGAATTAAGTTCTTGTTTCAGACATAATATATTAAATGTCCTCGACGTCAAATTTTCAATGTATGTATTTAAATCTGAGCCCAATGCAATTCTACAATTACATGTATACAAATTTGTATGCTTAATGTCCTGAGCAGATTCTAGCAACATGGAAATTATTAATGGATATTTATTTAGAACCAAATTTCAGAATTTAATTTTAACTATTGTTTAAACTCAATTATTATTTAAAAAGACTCAATGAAAAAAACTTGTAAACTATATTTTTGTCTAAAAAATTTTAATGAAATTAATATCACAGTTGTCATTCAATTAAATTTACTATGATTTTTTTTTAAATGGAAAAGTTAACGCACATGATTACATGTATAGATAAAAAAAAGTCCATTGGCTTTTAGTTACACACCAGTCCAGTTTGTCCCTTTTTCACTTTTTCATGTGAAAATGTTTAATAAATCATCATTGAAACTTCATATACGTGTGTATCTGGCATGTCACAATAGAAAAAAAAAATTAAATTCACTCCATTTGTCAATCAATTTGGTGAAATATTAATAACGAAATCTATAAAATGATTATAAAAGCCACTAGAGATTTTTTTTAATTTTGGTACCAATGAAAGTAAATTTTAAATCTATATATTCTAATGTGACATTTGATATTAATTTGACAGTTTTTATTAATAGAAATTTTCTTATTTAATTTAACCTACGAAGAAATACGAAACAAAAAAAAGAAACTTTGTTAGTTAGTTATTCAGACGTGGACAAAATTCATTTAATTTGAAACTAAACTGTCTCACGTATTTCTTGTACTGAATTTTTAAAATGAAGCAGTTGTTAACTTATCATTTTATGTACGAGAGGAGGCATAATCAATAAGAACTGTTTTGATAAAACTATCAAAATTGTTTTCAAAGATTAATTAACATGATTTCCTTAACGGAACGTATATGCGATAATTGTATCACCATAGTGTCACAGATGAATAAAAACTATTAGAATTATTATTATAATAGAAATTTTCCAATTTTAAATATTAAAATTATGCAAAAAAGCCTATTGTCTTTTAACTATACTGATGAACTCTTTTAAAATGGATGAAGGACCTTTTTTTTTTTTTTTTTGGAAATATAAATTCAATATTCTATAAATTCTATTGTTGTTTTTCTATATTTTACAAAAGTTTTTCCTAATACACATAAAAATATTTATATAATGTTGAATTGATATTTATATAGATTTGAATAAAAATTTTTTTTTCACAGGATATGCTTACACATTCGATTATTTAGATATTACAGGAACTAACATAGTGTTAAGTTGTCCAATAAAGCTATAACTTGACCTGGAAAAATATTTTTGGTTCATCTTTAATGTTTTTTTTTTTTATTCTTTCCTTTTTGTCTCTAAATATAATATAAAGTTTGGCAAAAGAAATATAAGCTTTAAAAAAAAAAAAAAACTTTTTGACATAGAAATATAAATGGTTTTAAAAACGTTTTTAATATCATTTATATTTTATGTTTTATAGTCCTTAAAAAGGCAAACAAGATTGGGTTTCGATGTACGATATAAGTTGAAAGAAAAGTGTGTTATTCAAGAAAAAATTTAAATATTTTTATTGCATTTTTTAACACAATTATTGTAGGTAAAACTTTTTTATTATTCTAGCTATATCGGGTAAAGTAAAATTGCTTTCTTTACAGAATCCAAAATCATATTTCTATTATTAAATTTGAATTATGTTTTAATGTATAATCATGTCGACATAGAATTTTGATATTAATATGGTAACTTCAATAGCTAAGAACTGTGAAGTGTGAAACAAAATTATTTTATAAAATATATGAAATGCATTTCGAATGCAGTTTATAAACTGCTTCGATAATTTGTTTATAAATTTTCATTTTATTTACAGTTGACGTTGCATAGGAAAAAAACCTTGGGGATATAACATACATAATGAAATAAAATTATTTTTATTAACATAACTAAATAGGCTGAAAATACCAAATAAGACATGTTTGTAAATATTTATACTTATTCTGCACAAAAAATGTATTCAATTTATTACGTTTTAATATTTTAGACTACTTAAAGAACCAAATAACTTAGAATATTAATGCATGGAATTAACATTCCACTCTCTACTATTTCCTTTCAAACGGACGGCAGCGCGTGATTGATTTCTTCAAAATTTTGAGATATCAAGCTTAAACTTGGAATTTTTATAAA
The DNA here is from genome assembly GCA_964007475.1 of Hybos culiciformis. NCBI lineage: Eukaryota > Metazoa > Arthropoda > Insecta > Diptera > Hybotidae > Hybos > Hybos culiciformis. The sequence continues at coordinate 98,649,918 of OZ023274.1, read as the reverse complement.
TATAAAACAAGGAAATGAAGTCGTTGAAGATAATATACTTTCTTATAGTTGAAATTATATAAAAAATTCATTCATGCAAATTTGTTTTCAAATGATAAGAGATAAAAATACTGTAAATAAATTTACATGAACACCGTATTGATTTTGAATTGAATTCAAAATTTCATTGAGCATAAAATATAGAGAAAATTTTATTTAAAGTTATAAAATTAAATTATTATATAAAATTTAATTTCCTATAAATATTAAAAAGTAAATTCAAGTAAAATCTAACTTAATTTATGAATAAACGTTTAGCATAAAAAATATTTTTATTGCATGTTTTTAGTTATAACAACATTTTTAAAAGACACAAATTGTCCACAAAGGATTATAATGTTTTTAACATGTAAACGTAAGTGCAATAGGAATAAAACTCAATTTTATATATTTATATATTATATTTAAAAAACATTATTTCGAATGAACTTTAATGTACTACATTCTAGAAGTCGTATATATAAAATAATGTTTTCGAGATTAGTATATATATAATCATTTATCTTATTTTCAGTCATCTTATTATACTCACATTAACTTTGATTAATTCTTTCAGCCCCCATATGATTTTGATACCCTTTTTGACAAATATATGTGATATGATATGATAGCCCAAAGAAATTTTTTCACTTAATCCTATAGTCGAATGAGTTAAGTGTCCATTACATATACTGTAGTATTTTTATATTAGATATATATACTTATATTGCTACAACTTTTTAATTTCTCGGTTAGAAATATATATTTCTCATTTTAAGGACAATAATTTATGTTTTTATACCATATTTAAAAACAAAAAAAAATAGAGATTATAATAAGTAATATTATTAGATTATCTTATTTATATTTTATATCCTTATTTAGGTCATATTGAATTTATTTCTATATATATATATATATATATATATATATATATATAGTTTGTAAGTATATAATATATAAATACATTCTACTAAAATTGATTGCATTCCTAAATAAGTATGTGTAATTTATTTGTTTCACAATTTGACCATGACAGGTTTTTAGAAACATATAAATTCTTATTCAATATATGTATAAGAGAAAAACATGATTCTAATTTAGAATTTAGTAAAGAATTAGTTTTTTTTTTTTTTTTTATTGTTTTTTGTTTTGAAATCCTAACAAAATCCATGTATGTACGTATTTTTTTGGTTCAAATACTCTGTCCAAATGAAATAATTTTTTTAGCAATAAGAATAACAGTGTTGTGTTGAATAATAACAAAAATAAAATCTTAATCATTATTTTGGTAGGACGTATCGGATAATTTATGTTTGGTATTTTTATACACAAAAATTAAATGAGACTCTTCAATGGGCAAATAATTGCACAGGATATGAAGACAAACGAAAATAAATAAATTTAGTTTTCATAAAATTTCAGAAGAATGTAAAAAAGTCTAGATTCGATATATTCTACATTCTTTTTTAAATCAACATTTTTAAATTCTTCTATAAATTTCATATAAAAATATAAAAATCTTCTCTAGGCTTTTTCCATTTCTCGTCAAGTCGTCATGGATATATATATATATATAATTGGTTTTTCCAAGAACATTTTTATTTTTTACATTGAAAAAAACTTCCAAGAACATTTTTCCAAGAACATTTTTATTTTTTACATTGAAAAAAACTTAATAAAAACATAGTAAGATTTTGTCAGAATCGTTACATTAATTAAATTATGAAATTAGATTTTTAAAAAGCTTAATATCTACAAATATAATATATATTAACCAGGAAAATATTTCACAAGCTCAAGCTCAACCAAGATGTATAAAGTCTAGCTAGACATTTACATTTGAAGAGAAATGATGTTTGATTAAGGACAATACTCAACAATATTTAGAAAATATTTCAAAAAAAAAAAAAAACTAAAAACTTTCTGCGCAGCCTATAAAATTATGGATATTATTGTATATACCTAATATATATACATGTACACAGTTAAAGTATAATAAAAAATGAAGCCAAATAGTCTGGAATCATTTTTCCTTTATTATTTATTTATTTTATTTATCTCACAAAAAAAATACAAAAATTATGTTCTACTTATTTTATATAAAATTAGAATAGATTAATGATTTTTATTTTTGTTAAATTCATATTATTATTTTTATTTGGTGATTTTCGAGCAGCATTTTATATAAATAGAAAACCAGGAGGAAAAATAAATTTATTTTTTTTCCATACTACAATCTATATAAATAATATTTATGTAAATTAATTTAACATCATTTGAATAACAAACTTATCATGTTCATATTTTTGTCGATAGAAAACTTTATACAATAATAATGAAAGCATTTATTACACGATTTTGTGTGTACATACATACACGTATTTATAGAAAAATATAATATAGAAATAAATGTAATAAAAAATTATACCAAAAAAATTATTATTATTATTTTTTTGTTGTTCTTATTTTTGGTTAAATTAATGGTGACGTTTATGATCAATAAAATTTGATTTAAAATTTAGCAAATAAATGTTTATAGAATGAAAATAATATCCTATAATAATATTATATCTTATTATACTTGTAATAATTTTTGACTTTAAATATAAAAAAAAAAAAAATCAAGAATATAAACTTTAATTTAGAAAATTATTAAATGGGAAAAAAAAATTATTAAAGTTGTTTTTTGTTAAAACAAAACGAATTTGTTCTAAGAAGGGTATAGATTTATTATTTAAAAATAAAGTATTTAACATAATTGTTATATTGTAGAATTTTTTTCCCGTTTCCTTTAAAATACTATTTGTTTTAAGATCTAAAATCATGAAGTAAATCAATAGTTTGTACAATTAGAAAAACTATCTGATTATCTGACATATCTCTTAAAAAGCGCCAAAGAGGTACGGGAACGGGTCAATGCATTTTCTATTAATTTTTATAAATTTATTAAATTACGAAAGCAATAATATATATTTCACTATATAAATTATTACAAATTTTACGTAAGAATCTGATAGAAAATATTTGAAATGTTTTTTTAACACCCGATTGGTTTCTTTTTATTCATTATAAATTATTTCTACAATAGCTAGGAATGTTTATTATTTGTGAAATTATTAAGTTAATAATAGGAAAATAACTAAAATTCTCTAATGACACCTTGTTTTAAAGAGCAGAAAGAAATTAGAAAATGATGAAACGCACATTTTTATTCAATCTTCTATAAATATATATATATTTCTATAAAGTATGTTTACGTATATATTATCTATACCTATAAAATGATAAATAATATACTTTTAAGAATAATTTTATTATCAGGCAAAAATAATCAATTTACTTCGAAAATTCTGATCGACAGTTATACAATTTGAAAAATATTTTCAATTATTTCGAATGTCCTTTCAATTAAAGTACTTATCTTTTTGTTATTTAAAATAAAATACATCTAGGTAATCGATATATTCTCCCGGTTTTTATGAGTAAAAAATTGTAACAAAATTGATATATATTTAAAAATTTATATTTTCGGGTAAACATTTTTTTTGAAGTTTAAGACAATCATCCCAATAAAATGTTAAGTATATTCAAATATATAATTATTTATAAACACAGAAAAATAAAAAATAGTTATAAAGGTCTAACCTTATAATCGATCACAAAATATTTTATTTTTGTAAATATTTTTAATAAACAAAATCAATTATATTATTTTTCTTAATTAGAAGAAATTACCAAGAATGAAGAGGGAATAATGAAATGAAAAACTAAAGATCAATATTTTGGAAAAAACGTGACTAGATTTATTAAAAAATATTTTAATTTTTTTTTTTCGGTAAAAATTGAAAGAATATTAGTTTTTTTTTTTTTTTTTGATTAGGTGAAACTTTTTATTTCAATCACAGGGTGGCGCCTTAGAAATATTCCTTAAATTTTTTTTATTATTTGAATTAAAATTTTGCAGCCATTTAAGTTTTGATACTATTGCGATAAAACGAATATTACGGCACTTATTTAATGATCGCAGTTAAATTGAGTCAATATTAGTATTTGTTTTAACAAATCCTCTACTTGCTAGCTTTCTTTGAATATGTAACTTATCATTCTTATCATGGTTTTTCCACCTCCATATTGAACAAAATTTGTGTATGACTAAAGCTGCAAAGAAAATTTTATTTTTGTTTTATTAGCTATAAAGAATCAAAATCCTCGTCCGATGATATAAGTCTTTTACATGTTTACCAACATAAAAATAGTGATAAAATTAAGACCCATTTCAAAGGAAATTTTGAACAAAATATCAGAAAATCAAGACGCCTTAAAGTTTGTATAAAAAAAAAAAACATTTGCAGGCTGCTGCAAACCGAATTTTTATCATTATTTTTATTTAGAGCGGACAATTTCAATGCTCCACTTTGTAAATAAATAATTTATTATTTTTTTTATCTTCATAATAATTAATATTTTTTATTTTTTTTTTATCTATTTTGATATTGGTAAATTAATTTTTTTGTTCAGAAATTATACGTAGGGTGCACGAACATTTGAATAAAAAAATTAAATTTTTTAGCACTCATTGGCTTAGTTTTTTACCGAACTTTATTTGTGACTTCGAAATTATAAAAGAAATATATTTAAAAAATAGTGATTTTGTCTCAAAAATTCATATACTTTACTTTATTTTCATATATAAAATATTATCATAATTTGCATAGATACTGTCATCAATTACTGCTAATTTACATCATACTAGAAAATTTTTCAATTTCTGAACTAATCAAATTCTATAATATTCGCTGGATGCCACACGGCTTTAATTTATACCGCCCAAAATCATAAAAAAATTTTAATGAAAAAAAAGAATAATTTCTCTGCTCATAAATTATGATCAAGCAAATAAAAACAATAAAACCCTTTTCACGTGAATAAATCCAATTGAACTTTAACCCAAAAAGTTTTCTCTAGTTTATAATAGTTAACAAAAAAAAAAAAAACAAAACTACTCTAAACAAAAAGGTGATTTATTACCTATGTTATCGATTTTTAACCCAGTTATTTTTTTTTTTTTTATAAATTCTTGTACCAAAACTAAAGAGAAACTATATATTTTATAATATTGGTATTTGCTCAAAAAAAAAAAAAAATTAACATCTTCGTGTAACATATAACTTAATAAAATATAAAAAAATTGTTTTTTTTTTGAATGGAAAAATATAATTTCAAAGTACAAAATATAATTATACGAACAACAAAAAAATTATATATCTTCTTTTTCTGACTGCGCGCTATGTTTAAAAAAAAAAAGAAAAAAAAAACAGAAAAGAAAAATAGAATAAGAAAAATCATAAAAGAAAATCCTAAACGGAAAAAGTATGTGGAAAAAAAAAAAAAACATAAACAAAAAAAATCCAAGAATCTAATCACGTAACTTTACCCCAAAAAAATTTTTTTTTTTATTCGTTATATTTTATTTTTTTCTTATTTTTTATTTTTATAAATATAATATTCTTATATTATTTCATCTTTTTATAATTTTATTATTTATGTATGGCACATTGACGATAAAAAAAAAAATGAAAAAAAAAAAGTTTAGAAAAATTTTTCTTAAGCGAAAATTTTTTGTAAAAATTTTCAGTTAGATATATTTTTCACCTCTAAATTTTTTATGATACCTTTTCTTTTGAAAAAAAAAAATATTCAAATTTTTTTGGCACTGAAATTATCAAAAAAAATAAAAATAATAATAATAAAGATAGAATATGAAAATCTTTTTAAAAAGTTTATTATGTTTACGCAAAATGTAACCATTCATTAATTTTTACAATTGAATGAATAAATATAAAATCTATACTGTATATACAGAAGTAGTTATAACGATATTTATTATTATTATTATAACTTTTATGTCAATTTAAATTTATTTACAATTTTGTGAAATATCTAAGGATATTTTATTTTTAAATATATATATATACATAATATATATATATATACATATATATTATATTTATATTTATAATTTTGTGAATTTTTAAGTTTTTGTGGTTTTGTAGAACTAACTAAAGTGAAAAACAAGTAATAGACGAAAACAAAATATATATTTTTAATTTAAAAATTATATAATATAAAGTGTATATAAACAAACAAAAAAAAGATACATATTTTTAATATATACATATTTTTAATATAAAAATTTATTTTTTTACTTATGTATAGGTATATAATCAATTTAATTATTTATTTATATTAAATAGAGCTCTATAGTTCTAAAATATTAAGGATAAAAGTCTGATATTTTAATTACAGGATATATTATATAAGAAATATTATTAAAGATACTTTTTTTTGCCTTATTTACACTTCAGCATCCGTTGGTTGGAAAATCTATTTAATGAAATTAATTAAAACAAATAAAAAGGAACAGTACCTCATAAATGAAGTATGCGGGCCGTTTTCATCATTTTGATCTTGAACCGATTTTAAGATACCTCGGTCGTGATGGGGCTAAACATATTTTTTTTTAGTCTTTTCAATAGCATTATACACCAATACAAATATAACAATATTAATCGAATCCTTGGCTCTAATCAATTTTCTTGGTTCCTCTAATCGACATCTATTTAGCCATCACATACTTATTTTAATCAGAATTCATTTAAACTTTAATGAAATTTAAAGTTTTGAAAATTTTTTTTCGAAAATTACTTATACCCTTGGCTGCTTGAAAACCTAAAACTCCGAAGCCTGAAATGATAGAGTCGAAGTGAACGAGATTAAGCTTGCTTTGTCTTTTAAAGAATGAAAATCGATTGGCTTGTTCGAAAATTATAAGTATTTTTGTGGCGGACAAAGGAAAATACATTTGATGAAAACTTATAGTCCGTTTTTTCATTTTTGGACTATTAATAATATTCAAATCATGAACAAATTCTTGAATTCTGTGGAAATGAATATAAAATATTATTCTTGGAATAAGTATAAGTTTTTTTTTTTATATTCAACATTGTACTTCCTCAAATCTCCAATACTAAAAGATTTTGAACTACTAAAAATATTATTTCCAAATGATATCATTTTGAAGAAGAATCAATAGAATTAATTATTTATTTTTTTTATATTTATTCTCTCGCAGGATTTTGAATTTTTGAATAAAACATTTCGCATTACATATTTTATAGATTATTTTCCAAGTCGAAAATAATTTTGCGGTTAAGAAGAAACCAAAATTTTTACTTTATTTGATATTATTATATATAACGATAACATATAACTTATTCTGAGTTTCTATAATTATAATTTAGAAAATAGGCGAAAAATTATTGTATCTAAATGTTATTAAAAATTAATTTAATATGTAATTTTATAAAGCAATATTGATATTTTAAAAATAAACATTTTTGCATAGATTAATTTTTTATGGGTGTCGTAAGAATAAAAATAATCTATTTTATTATTAAAAGTGGAGGTAAATTTAATTCAATAGAATCGTAAAATTAAAAATTTATGTAAAATTAAATATTTATATTGGTTTTTGTGGTATTGAAAGTAATTTAATGAATGAATTTTAGGTATAAAATTTATATACATTACATATAGTATAGAGATGTGATCAGAAATCATTATTAAAGAATTTAAAATGAGTTTCGGTTGATTTAAAATTAATTTTGTATAGTTAAGTATTAAAATAAAAACTCATAAATCAAATACATTTTATTTTGTACTGTTTAAATTTTTAAGCTTAAATTTTCTTTCAAGGTAAAATTGTATAATAAGAAGAACCGTATATTGCGTGTGTATCAAAACTTCAATAATTTTATTTAATAGGGCTTCACTATTAAAAAAAACAAAATAGAATTCAAGCTTTAGAATATATGAAAAGGATTAAATTAATCTGAGAAACCAGACCTTCCATGGGATCACGTCAATAGTTAATGTTTCTTGATTGAGAAATTTTCGTTTCAATTCATGATCCATAACACTTGAGTTATCTCTTTTCAGTTTTTACTTAAATTATTTTATTTTTATACAATTATATCTACATTTGCACAGTTTGTTGTAACTACAGATTTTGAATTCTTGGAATTGAAGAGGCGTAATATTTTTGGCCGTTGTTGAATTTTAATGAGAAAACTAAAAATATGTATTTGTATATGTGTAAATAATGTATATTAATGAATTTAATTTATATATTCAGTGATTCCTATAATTTTAATTGAAAAAATAGACAGTATCAAAAGAAAATTTATAATATATAGAAAATATGTTGCACAGAGTAAAATGTTTTTTATTGTTTTGTAGTGTTTGGTAAAAATATGACTGCCTTTAACAAATATTTCTGAAAAATCCCAAAAAAACAGATGTCAGTAATTAATTTATAATAGGTTACAATTTTCTAACTATAACAATTAATTCCTACGATAGAAAAAAAAAAACAGAATTTTTTGTTAAAGTTAAAGCAGGAGAAACCAATCGCAAAAAGGATCGGCATGAAAATATCGGTTCTGCAAGATAACAAACTTATCCCATACTGCTATGAATTTATGATTATTTTTCTTATTTCTGAATTTTATTACGTGCTTATTAAAAAACATGTAGGATGTTGTGAATATGAATAATGTTTAGAAAATATTTCTTTTTTATGTGAAAAATAAAAAACATAAAAATAAATAAAATATTCTTTTTTCTGATTTTTATATTATTAATATACATATGTATATATCGAAAAATATAACTAAATTTGAAAATTTGATAATATTTTATTAACATTGACCATGAAATGTTTTCATTTTCAAAAATAATCCTTATACATTTTTTTTTTGTTTTTTATTTATCTAAGTGATTTTTTTTTTTTTTTTTTATAAAAGGTTACACATTTATTATGGAAAATTCTATTTATTTTTTTTTTCTAAAAACAGTGAATTTCAGCATCATTCCTGTAACCTATATATTGAGAAGAAAAAAAAAAAACAGCAAAAATATGTTTACTTAACAAATTTTATTATTTATTGAAAACCTGATGATTTCGAAGAATTTTTGAATATTTTATGATTGTGGTACACCATTTTATGTTAATAATGTTTATGCTTTTGCTTTCTAATAATGAATTCATATATTTCATAAATATGGATATTAACGGTAGGAAAAAAAATAATAAAAATGCCAGCATTATTACATTGTTAACATATTTCCATATGCTAAAAATAAAATCTAAAATGTATTTTTTGTGTATTTATTTATTTATATTTTTTTTTTTTCCTATTATATACATATAGTAATTTTGATTTATATCTTAAATGTGGTATAAGAGAAGAAATTACACTCTCCTATAATTTTTGCATGTTAAGAATTTATTGCGTACACTCAGCACACAGTTGGATAATTTATATTGTTGTCCAATTGAATAAATGTTAAGAGATTGTGATTAATAAGTGGTTTTATTATTATTTTTTTTTTGGTTTATTTAACTGTGTTCTTATAGTTTTTATTTAATTGTATACTAAAAGTACTTTAATACAACTTATTAAACATTTTTACACATTTTATCTAAAAAATCTTATTAATGTTTCTAATGTTAGTTTCCAATGATCTCTATTATTGAATTGTTAAGTGGGCATGTTAACATAAAATAAAAATACCAACTTTGACAGAAAAGAACATCACAGTCAGGATCGATTTTGTTATATAACTTAAAAACATTTTTGTAGTTATAAAATTGAAAAAAATTTAAATATCCATAAAAATTACGAATTCTAGAAATTTTTTAGTATTTAGTTTATTTGAGAAACGGCTAATTTTTAATTTACGAGATGACGTTATCCTTGAATAACAATCTAATGGCTAGGTCGAATTCGGAATAATTATTTTTTTTGTAGGTGAGTTCTTGAGTAACCAAATATTAACAAATAGTTAAATCATGCATATTAATTTTTCCCGTACACTTTAAAACAATAAGAAAACTTTTTTTCTTAATCTTTATATAAATTATAAAAAAAAAATTAAAAAATTATATACGCGTGCAGTGTCGACGGCTTGTTCGATTTAATTATTGTACAGTAAAAAAAAATGTAATATATTGTCTAAGTTTTCAACACAACAAACTATAATTCTTCATAAATAACTTTAAATATCATGTTTTATCGCAATATGTTGCATTTAATTCTTAACTAACCCAAGTTAAAAAAAAAAAAAACAAAATTTTTTAACCATTTAAAAAGTTTTTTTTTTTTTTACCAGAAGTCTTATTTACGGTTTTGATTTTATACAATAAAAATAAAAAATAAAAATAAAATTATGGAACGAAATGTGGTTAAATTTATTTTCTTTTGGTCTCTTGTAATTCTCTTTAAAAAAAAAAATTTTTTTCTCTAAAAACAAATAGAATAACAAAAATTGTATGTGAAAAACATTAAATCCTTTTTCTAAGGACGAAGAGCTCTAGTTAAAAAAAAAAAAAAACAAAAAATAAAATGAAGAGGTAAATGAAATAATAATAGACGAAAATAATGCTTGAATTGTCAAAAAAAAAAGATGAAAGAAGATATAATTAATTTGTATATTGTTGAATCCTTGAATTCTTTAGAATAGAGTTCAACCGACGACGTTTTTAATATATACACATACAAATATTTTAATATATACATACTAAAGGTACTTTTCTTTATTTTAGAACAAACAATTTTTGCAATTACAATTTACAATTTTAACTAGAACAAAAAATTTATGACTTCAGGATATTAGAAAACCCTAACTATATACATTACTATGAAACCGAAAAAAAAATAAAAATATATATTTTATATAATATGGCTCTTCCTGTCATAAGCATTTCAATTCTTTATATAAAAATATGTAAGGACCTTCTCTAAAGTATAAATTTCAATTAATATTTTTTTTTGAATTAAAAAAAAATTCTTTTTTTTTGGTTCGGTCATGTTGTTCGGTAGATGTATGTTTTTGTTTTATTCTTCAAATTTTAGGAAAACAGTACAAAAAAAAAAAAAAGAAGAAAATTAAGGCAATAAAAATTTAAGTAGATGAAAATATAAATTGTTTTTTATAATCAAAATTTTTGTTTTTTTATATGAAGAAATTGAACCATATAGGTATATATAAAAGAAATAAACCTAAATGGAAATTATTTATATTTGTACAAAAAAAAAAACAAATATATATATATTTTTGTACATAAAACACTAAAAATATTAAATACATTCCACATTTTTCTGGAAATTTTTAAAGGAAAAAAAAAAAGTTAATGAGTTTTGTTAAATAACGCAAATAAAGAATACTTGTCTTAAAAACAATTGAAAAATTTAATATTTATTAAAATGTTTTCAAGTTTATTTATTTGGAAATAATTTTATTTTAGGATTATTATATTTAAATATATGTATTGTCAAGCGTGACACAAGTAAAGGTACTTAATTTTTTTTATTTTTTTATGATAAATTGTAGTTTAAATAAAAAAGTAATAATAATTAAAAAAAATCTGCTGTAAAAAGAAATTAACTTCAATCATTGATAGTGTCAATCAGTTATTTTTCTTGGATATTTCATTAAGAAACCTTTTTGTTTTTACAATCAAATCGAGTGGACAAAATATCGAATTCAACCCATAACCATGTTGTAGACATCGCCATAACAGCCGACAAAATTATAATTTGCAAATGTCAAAAATTCTCCACAAACCACTTTAAAAAAGTCTGCTTTGGGGTAAGTTTGAAAATGATGGCAATAGATTTTTTTTGATATTTTCAATTATTTTTTTGTACATTATACGTATAATAATGGTAATTCGATTTTGTAGTCAATATAGTAAATATATTTCACAACGTAATATTGACAGCGCCACTATATAAAAACCAATGAATTGAATTTTCACACATACATACCTGAAATGAAAAAATAAATTCTACGATTAGTATTGCTAGTTCAAAATGTTTAAAATTTATTTTATTTATTTACATTCAATAATATTTAATTAATTCTAAAATTAAATCTCTACACAATTAAGGTAACTTAGATTAAAGAATTCTTTTTTGTGCGGGTATATAAGGTATTACTTCTAGAATGATTTCCTTACAATATCACAAACTGTTCTTAAAAACATACTTAAAAACATGGATCGTAAAGTAATAATTGACGTTATGAAACTTTGTAAAAGGGACACAAAGTCAACTAAAGTTTTCTCTGATTTTTTTTTTCTAATTTTATGACCAATTTCGTTTAATTTTTATTAATTTTTTCTTTTAAAAGAACAGAATGTTAATTGACTTTAGGTTTTAAATATAAAGTCAATTGATTTCATGTAAACCGTTGACGTTATGACAACCCACAAACAAATTATGAAATATAAATTCGAGAAATTAAATATCTTTCAATGCAAAAGAAAAACATATTCCTTAATTTTACCTCAATTATTAATTATTTTATTACAAAAAATTAATCTCAGTTCCATATACAATTCTTATTTAAGTTTAGTGTCATAAACAGTGGTAAATTTCTTTCATTACATCAAAAACCATCATGAAGCATAAAAAACAAAAAAAAAAATTAATTATACCATTTTTAATTGATTTTTAATTGCATTAGAAAAAAAATTCAGTTCATATTCTATGAAATATTATCGATTCACCCTCAAAGATCAGCAAAACATTTAACTTTTATTTAAAAAAGAAAAAAAAAAATAATAAGATAAAATTATTCCCTAAGGAGCCAAAAGGTCGATTAGTATTCTTTTTAAAAGCAGCAAAAAAGAAAAAACAATGAAAATAATTAAAATTTTATTTTCTTCTCATGAATTTCGATAAGAAGAGAGGTACTTTATTTTTATTCCATTTATTTTTAAGTTATTTACTATACACATATATGATATACTTGAAATAATTGGTCAGTGCAATATTATTATTTTTTTTTATATCCTTTCATAAGTCTGCTGACAATTGAAATTTCATACTCGATAATTTTATGAAATGAAATATAATTTTATGAAATATAACTTGAATTTTAATGCTTAGTGATATGCATTTGAAATGATAAAAAAATATTCAATTAATAAATTTCAAAACAGTTAAAATTCATAATGCAAGCAGCATGTTATTTTATAGAAATAATACGAAAAGTATAGCAACAAAATGTTCTAAATTTCTCACATAACAATAAGGCTTCCAGCATGAGACACATGTTGAATATGGTTTAATTAGTCAAAAATATTTTTACCCAATGTCAATATTAATTTTGTAGACTGTCTAAAAAGTCTATAATTGATATTTTTGTTAATGAAAATTGATCAATTTTTCAATCAAATATACATATATTATGTATACATGTATAATAATATGTACGTGCTAAGTCAACTGAAAAAAAAATTCGTTGATTCTCATTTAATCATTATATAGACCTTGCAAAACCTTCGTTCTATAGTAATTATGTTGGATACAGTTGTAGAATATCTTATCATTTTGTAATCCTTTACCTTTTTTGCTCTCTATACAAAAACAAAAAGTAAAAAAAAAGAATGTGAAAAACTGAAATGAATTGGAATAATAGTTTGAAAATTCTAAATTAATTGGGATTATATCTACGTGACACATGAAAATTATATGTAAAAGGTATATACCCATATATATATATATATATATAGATATAATAATACATATTATGTGTACATATTTTTTAATGCTTAAAAAAGAAGAAAGAATTTTATTCAACAAAAGTTATAAAATATTCGTATAGTTTTTTTTTTTATTTCATATTCGAATCTATAATGTGGTTTCTGTTTGAATTATATTTTGCGATAGGTTTGATTATATAAATAGTTAAAACATAAAAAACCGCAATAAGCAAATTTATTGCTTTTAAATTTATTGGCACATTGGCAGATTTGAAATATTTGTATCTTCTACAATCAGCTATAATTGGAAATAAATTGAACCTATTACATTGCAAATAGATAAGTTTTTTTTATTAAGTCGTCTGGTTACAAACTCAAAATGATTTTAGCTTTCTATTTTGTTAGTTGGGGTTTTTCTTATAAAAACTTTGAACTTTTTTGCGCTGTAGATAGATCATGTATTTAATTTTTTATTATCCAAAACCAAACTCTCAAATAAAAATCTAATGCTTTTATTAGGTATAAGTTTAAATTTAAGAATACATTTAAAAATAAACTTCAAATCAAGTTAATGTAACTATTGAGACAGAATCCTAACCCGAATATTTTAAATTCGTATTTCGTGATTGTCATTGTAATGGCGACAATATTATTTCGACAGTTTTTAGCAAAATAAACATTAGATGAAGATCAAAAGAGTCTCGAAACCAAGACGAAATGATAATTTTTAGCATCGGTACAGAAAGCAATTATTTATAACGTAACAAATTACTTTTTAATTAATAATGCATACTTTCAGTCGAAAATTATATTATTAATAATAATAGGCATTTTGTTTAATAAAACCACCCCAATTTTACATTTTCATAATTTCGCTATATCCGAATCTGAAGATATAAAAAATAATGGAAGATTTTTTTTTTTATATTAATTTTCTTTACATGGATGATGCAAAACATAATGAATGAAAAAAAAAAAAAAAATATGTTTGCGAAGATAAAAATTATTGCGACCTGAAAGGAAAAATCATTTTTTGCAGCACTTTTTCAGCATATGAATAATATTTTCCTTTTACGACTATTATGAGGAAGGTCATATAATTATAATTTTATTTCTTTGAGGCACAAACGTTGAAAATAAACATTACATATGCTATTTATACAAAAGAAAAAAACAAAAATTATTTATAAAAAATCTCATAAAGTTATAGTAGAAGATAAAAAAAAAATGTAATGGGAGCAAATACATAATTATATGAAAAAGTTTCTAAATATTTAACCATTAATATATATTTAGTTTTTTTTTGCACCCGCCATAGGCATCTGTCGGTTGAATATTACATATTAGACAACTTGAACGGAGGCTAACAATTTACCAATGTATGAGTTTTTACGCGGTTTTATTTCAAATTTTTTTGGATGAATGTTTTAAAAATATATTTTTTGTTATTTCAGAAATTTATAAATTTTCATTTAAATTTTATAATAAGGAAATAATTTTTGAAGTTTAACTTCTTAAGCGAGATATTGTTTGAAATTTAATGCAACGATATAGGGGAAATAATTCTGAAGAGACTAGCGACAAATAGAAAAGCGCGGAAATATGAGGTGGTGTAGCACGTATTATTTACCTAAAAAATTATCAAATTCACTTTTTAAAATTCAAGATTGTGCAATTCATTTAATTTTTTTTATTATAATCTTCTCTTAGTTATATATTCCATCAACATTACGTTCATTACTTTAAAGATAAAAAATATCAATAATTTACTTTACCTGGATAAGTCTAAGTGAACTTGTTAAGTAAGATTTTATTAGTTTTACCACAATCTGATTTACCACAAACTTACCAACTCGGTTTCCCAAAAAATGTTTTTCTTGTTTCCAAAGGAGTTAATATAGGAAGAATATAAAAAAAAAGAATATTCAAGGACTTTCACAAAATTTATTCAATGCTTTATTTTATATTTTTTCTTTTATTTATTTTCTAGGTCATATTATTATTTTCAACCAGATACTTTTATTTTGAAATAAATTATATGACTATATAACATAATGTTAAACAGTAAGCTTGGTATCTAAATCTTATATGTAAAATCGTAGTGCCTTGGGGTTAAGGTTTTAAAAGTTCATATAGTTTGATTTCTGAAATGAAAATTTTAATTTTATATTTTTAATTTCATTTATTTTTGTATAAAATGTTTGTATAAAATGTTATGTATGTAGGTACTTTTAAAATTTTCCTGTAAAAATATGTATTAAAAAAAATTTATAAAATCTGCCATCTTAACAAAGTACCAGCTTCCTTGAATGCAAAATGCAATGAATATGCTTTATTTTTTAACTGAAAACCTTGAGATTTTTTATAAAACTCATTAATTTTGATATTTTTTATGAAAATAGAATTTAACATAATAATATTATTGTAATTTAAGTAAATGAAAGAAAACTATATATATTTGTGTTAGGCCCTTTAGTATACCAAAAATTGGTAAAAATATATATTGTAGTAGGGACAGATATATTGTATAGTAGGATATATATTTAACGTAGTATAGAGCTTATAAAATGCATCAAAGAAGAAAAATAATCCAGTAGTCTTTACTTAAAAATGCATACCCTATTCCTAATCGGAATCTTAAAATTATTATATAAGTTCTTATGGACAAGAGACATTACATAATAGAGAGTTAAGTATTGATATTATAAGAAGAAAATATAGAAGAAAAATAATTTATAATAATTATTACCATAAAGTTTCTACACCTTATACACATTCCCAATCAGGATTCTTAATAATATGGGGAAATATAAAATAATAATTATTTTCAACTATTCAAAAATACATACAATTAATGGATTATATAATATTATGTATGCATTAAAGTATGTACGATAAGTATAACATATTCATTCGTATATATAATAAATTAATTCACATTTTATTAGATTGCAAAATGTTTGGTTGAATAAAAACTCTGATAAAAATTAACTGCTATTATAAATATAGAGGTGCTGGTTACGTATATAGTACACATTTAAATAAAGTGCTATAAAGAGAAGAGAAAACAAAAAACACTTCTATATTAAAATTAAAAAGTGGGTTAAGGGTTTTTTTTTATTCATTTAATTTAAACCAAAAAAAAAAAAATTAAATGGAATCATTTTTTGTTTAAAATGCACTTAAGGTCGTGAACAGGATAAAAAGGATCCAAATAATTTGAAAATCAGTAAAAAGATTTGGTTAAATTCTTTATTTTGACATGAAATTTACAAAAATCTAAAACACATTACGATGGATTTGTTTGGTCGTATTTAAGGATTTATTAAATCGCAATAATATTTCATTTCAAATAACTATGTATAATAAAGTTTTGTATTCAATGGACAGATGTTTATATAGTTGTACATTATAATGTCTTTATTCTTCATTTAAAATTAATGTGATAATAATATGTAAAGTATTCATTGTAATGCTTTTTATATAGTAGAAAAATGTGCCTTGTGGCCATACTACTTATCGTTCTTTGGCTCTAAAAAGTCATAATCATGAGCCACTTTAGAGTGATACGAATTTTGTCGATCAAAAACATTTAAACATTAAACAAAAACCAGAAAATGTGTATATTCGTGTTCGTCGAATCTTTTTTAAAATTGCATAACATAACGACAAACAAAATACCATTAATAAATTAGTGAAATGTATTTTATGATCTTCGCCCGGCAGAATAATACATACATATTTAGAATTCAGAAAATAAATTTAAAATTTCATGTTATTTTCTTCGTTTTTTTTCGTTTTATCCATATTTCTGGAAAATTTAAATTTAAACAAAAATTTTAAAATTTACATAGGTAAAAAAATATATAAATTTCAAATTATGTATAATGTTTACCATAACAATATCCTTATTTTTTAATTTTTTTACCTTTTCTCAGAATCATCAAATATGTATATGAATATGTGAAATAATATAGATTTTAAAATCTTCTTAATGCACCTGACTAAATTTCCGTTTCTAAAAAAAATTAGAAAATTTTAAAAAAAAAAAAAGAAGTCAAAAATAGGTGAATTATTCATGAGAAAGATTTTTTTATGCAATTGTTTTATCCATTTTCATTTTAGTTTCTTTTTTTTTTTTAAAAAGAAAGAAAATAATTATATGCAGAAAAAAATTTATATATCTACTCATCTAGCTATTCTGAAATCCTAAACGGATGATTTTTCTTCATGGGAAAATATGTATTTATAATGTTTTCAGGAACAAAAAAAATTGTTTTTTTAATAAAACATTATTTAATCTATTTTATTTAGATACATTTATAGCTTCTTAACTTAAATTAAAAAAAAAATAAAATAAATAAAATAAATTTAGTGAAAGAAAGATTTTTTGACCTTAGGTTTAATTATATAGGATGCACAATATTGTCAATTATTAAGATAGCATAATCTCAATAAAGAGATTATCAGAGGAAATTGAAGATATTTTTAAATTCGAAATTTAGAAAATTTGATTTAATATAAGGATTACGGAAATAATGTTTTCCCCAAATTCATGGTGTCGAATTGATATTTTCAATGAGGAGAAAAACGCTCATTCTATATACTTAATCATTGAATAATGGAAGTCTACAAATAATTTTATTTATCTTAAATTATATTTCTAGATGTAATACAAAAGAACATAATTTTGTAATGATCTAAACTTAGTTCAAACAATGAACCAATCAAGTGTATTTTGTTCATGTTTAAGTATCTTGAAAATATTTTTCAAGGATTTAATAAAAAAAAAAATTGGATATATTTTATCCATAAAATCATTATTTTATGATTTCAAATTACATTTCTGTATAGCTGAAATAAAAAAATAAAAAAAAACTTTTGCAATCTTAAATTTTATTAAAATATTCTTAATATAAATATAACATAATTTATATACCTGATAACCTTTTCACAAATATATTTGAATGAAATTAAATTTATTATATAACATTATTTATTTTTTTTTTAAGTCATCTTTTTTGGCCAATAGACGTGATCTGATTTTTCGATTTTTTCTATTATTGTTTCTAGTCAAAAATATGAGAAACTGTTGTTAGAAAAGGTCAAAAATTATTATCCTTGAGGTAGCACATAAAAAATGTACCTCATTTTCAACTATGGCTTTTATGGTATTTTATATTTTTTTCCTTCTAAACATGTTCTTCTATTTAAAGATGACACAATATAATACATTTATTTTTTAATATATATACATATAAACACCAAGAAAATTCTAGTTGGTATAATTAATGAGTGTAAAATATCAGGTTGATATATATTTCAAGAACCTTTTGAAAATGCATTGAAGTGGTTTAAAAAGACTTATTATGTTACTGGCAAATGAATTAGCAGTAGACTTTTCCTTTATTTTAAGAATCAAAAAGCAAAAGAATTCTTTAAAAGAATAAAAATTTAAAATAACCATTACTATTTAACAAATTAAACTTAACAATTCCACTCAACGAAACTTTAATCAAGTATTTTTTGTCAAGACAGTAGTACATTTTGGTTGTTTTAGAATGTTGTCTGGTAGAAAAAATTGATATACCTATAGATGCCAGACAAGTATGGACAAGTTCCTACGAGATCAGAACATTCTGACGCCTTTTTGTGTTTGAAGGTCATATTTTCAATTCATCAGCTGAAAACCCAAAAATTGTAGGAAATAAAAAGTACTGTGTATTTGCTATAAATTTAAGTGTAATTGCAAATTTTTTCTGCTAAATTAAATCTGTAATTTAGCTCTTTCTTTGCATAGCAATTTTTTCCAGTGCATAACACATAATTTCTAAGCATAAATTCAAGAATATTTAATACATCATTTTTTTTTTTTTCCAACCTAAATTATTGTATTTGAGATATTAAGTGTATATATATGCACATACCAGATATATATATATTTTCTGAATATTATCCAAATGGGATTTAATATTATTTATTCTCTTTTTATGTCAAAGGATCCTTTATTTGGAGAAAAAAAAAAAATAAATTATATTCGAAGAATGAATTTCGTATGATACCAAACACTAATTTAAATAATAATAAAAAATAATTTTTTAGTTTTGTTTCCTTTTTCTTAAGGTGATTAATTTTTTTAATTTTTTTTGAAATGAGAGATTAAATTTTTGTCAGCTTGAATTCAGAATTCAGTGAATAATAAAATTCTAAAATAAGGATAGTATTATTCCCGACGTTTGGGAATTTTCTTTGAAATTAAGGTATTCTAAGTATGAATAAAATTTTATTTAAAGCCCCATATAAACTTAATTCATCTTATATCTCATATCCTTTTATATGACAACTATACTTAAAACTTGTGTTGGCAAAATCAAAATTATTATTAAAAATAGTAATTAAAAATAAATAAAAAGATAAGGAAGGATTTTTATGATCAAAAAATGGGTGGCAAATTCTGTCGAATATAGGTTTTCTATATATAGATAATTCGAATTTTAAAATTTATACGCATTTTCTTATCAATGTCAATAACGACTTTGAGTTCAGGTTTTCTTTATTTTACGATGTTAAAACTACGTTGAAAACTGAGTCATTCTGTTTGCACTATACTAGATTTCAGACAATAATTTATTAACTTTTTTTTTTTGTTTTTTTTTAAAGTGGGTTACAATTTTTGGCATCTTCAAAGAATATTTCAAACTATATTTAATGGTTTGACTTTTAATTTCCTATTTTAGAAATATTACTGAAATTTTTGTTTGGCTTCCAGACATTTAAAAGAATGAAACGATTTTACGCTATAATTATTTTCATTAAAAAAAAAATAAAATAAAATCAATGTGCCAAAAATCTATTTTGCAAATTAAATTTTATTAGAAAATCATTTTACCATAATTTTGCTTATAATAATTAGGTATATTTTTGTTTTTTTTTTTTTTGCTCGCATCAGGAACATCATAATTAATTAGTTAAAAAAAATAAAAATTCAATGTAACATTAATGTTAAATGAACCAAATTTTACATAATGTAGGACTATACGTACATAATAGAGAAAAAAGAAAAAACTTGTACAATTTTGCATACAAATGTATGGATATAAATCATTCAGAGAGTTTTCAGACTTTAATCCTGCTACAAAAATTGAGAAATTAAATTAAATTAAAAAAAAAAAAAAAAATGAAGTAATTAAAATTTGAAATTGTTTTCGCAAATGTTTTGCGCTAATGAGTTTCAAAACAAAAAAAAATACGCATTTTGGATAGAGTTTTGATGAGAATTTTTTGAATTTGATAATAATACAAGGTAGGATAGTAAGAAAATTAAAATTTAATATGGAACCTTTTTTGTTGATGCAAAAAAAATAGATAATTAATAAAAGAAGTTCAAAAAACCACGAAAAGAAGAAAATAAACCTTTTTTTTCGGCTCATTCAGTGGACACAGATACGTGAAACTGATTACAACAGTCTATAATTAGAAACGTGGGGCACAATATTCTATTATGCACCGCAAAGGTGTTTTATACAAATCCAAAACTCCTTGGTCAAGTCGTATCTACACAGTATGATGATATTCATTTTTATACAGTCAGTTTATAAATTTTAAAATTATGGCTACGTTTATTATCTAATTAATTATAACGACATTGCTTTCAAATCATAATTATAAAATTTAAATATTACATATTTAAAAGTTGAGTATGATTGTTATAGCTTTTATTCTACAAATTGCATTAAGCAGTTTTCACCAAAAAATATTTCATACGACTACAGTTTTAAACATAAAAACGTAACTCTGTAAGTTTTTAATTAATTGGATTTATGCTTAAAGCCACAAATGGTTCTTTGAAGATTAATTCGATTCAATTCAAAAAAAAAAATTTTTTTTTTTAATGTTACGAAAATATAAATGTAGATTAAAAAAAATTTTTTTTTTTAAAAGATGTTATGAAAGGAAAAAGAAGAAAATAATATAAAAACGTCAACACAAAATAATAAGATTGTGAGATATTTTACTTGAATTTTCATTTTATGCTTTCTAAAAGATGAATTAAAAATGAAAAATTAATTTTCCCAAAATCATATTTATTGAAATTTATTTACATTTATAGTATACCTGTGTATTCACATGATTATATTATAAATATATGATTCTGATGTTCTCAAGGAGTTTCCATATTTTTATTCGGTGTTGTCATGTTTAAGAATCATACTTTTATAATGTGAAAAATATCGACTTTTTTTATATATTAAATAAAAAATTATGAAGAAGAGAAAAAAAGGAATTAATTTCACTTCAAAGTTCGAATTATGATCATTATAGCTGGATGAAGAAATTTATCATATCAAAAAAAAATTATTAATATTACATAAAGTGTTTGTTTCAGTGAAATTTTTAATTTTCTCTCAATTTAAAATTAATTTTTTTTCAATTATTGTCGTGTAATGTCATCTAATGCCAAATTAATATTTAACTATAATTAATATCTTTAGTTTCGGCTGTTGAAAATTCTTCTAATATTGTTTTTATAAAAATTTAAGTTGATACATTTTTTCAACCAAATGAAATGAATATTACTTGTTTTATTCAGAACGCCAAATGAATTTTTATATTCTACACTGAATACTTTCGACGAACCATTGTATGAAAGTATAATTAAATATCATAAATATCAATTTTTTGAATTTCAGTTTCTTTAATTTAAATATTTTTGATCTTTATTACTCAAAAATCGAAATATTGCAATTTTGGAAACGATGATCTGAAGAAACCCAAATATAAACTTTGCTTGTTGGCGCCTTCGTGATGGTCCGAAATTTTGTATTTTGTATTAATAAATATCAAGTTTTTGATTTTCAGTTTCTTCACAATATTATTTTATTTTATATTTTATTCAAAAATTTAATTTAAATATTTTTTATCTGTATTACTCAAAAGTTAAAATTGCAATTTTGGAAACGATGATCCGTAAATACCAAAATATCGATTACACTTTGCTTGTTGGCCCCTTCGTGATGGTCCGAAATTTTGTTTTTTATTTTTTTTTTTAGCCATTATTTAACAATTTTTCTTTAATCAACTAGAAATACTTGTATTTCATTTTCCTTTTTATAATATTTTTTTAAATAACATTCATTTGTGACCCATAGGGACCATATATGTACTTTACGTTATAAATAAATAAAATCGTAAAAACTTTAGTGGAAATTTTAACGACAAAGAAATAAATAAAATTACATGATTGTGTATTATAAACTTTCAAAATTGAGTTAAATATTGAACAATAGTGTCCAATGAACATTTTTAGTTTTTTAACAGTTTTATACAAAAATTAAATTTAAAAAAAAAACTGTGTGGTATAGTTTCAAAAAAAACTTATACAAGTGTGGATAAGTGTTTTATTCTTCAAAAATTCATATTTGGTTTTTTATTCAGTATTTATATATTGACATAAAAAAAAAATCATTGACACCAAAAGAATTTGGAAAACATATTTGGCATTCTTCTAGAAAATTTCGCATTTTTTGCATTTTATGTTTAGCTGTATACTATATACAATTATGTAAAATAAAAAAGTAAACTATATGAAAACTAATGACCCAAAAGTTTTGACATTTTGTTATATATAAGTATAAATGAATACCATTTTGATAAAATAAAAAAAATGAGGAAATTACACTATATACAAATTCACAATTACATGAAAAAATATCTCAAACAAGTTAAGCCCGTACTATATAAGCATACAAAAGGCTTCGTAGCCTACGTAGCTTTACAAACTATAAAAAATTATTAGTAGATGTAGGTAAAAAATAGGTTTATTATTAAGCTGTCTTATCATTTTGGTGACGAAATATTATAATTGTTTTAATGTTGGTGAGATGTTAACTTTTTGTTTTAATATTAGATGTAACTAGTAATATAAATATAAATATAATAATAATAAAAGAAAAAATGTGTTTTTCTTCCTGTAACATTTCTGGACATTTCATCCATTATTAAAAAGTAAATAAATTTTATTTTTATTTAATTAAATAAGTACTAAATTAAGTTAATTTGTATTACTTTTTTTTTCTGTCATTTACAAAACAATATTATATTTCTTATGGTTGTTTCATCAGTGTTTGTTTCTTCATTTAAGGGACTTATTAATCACCGTCTTAATAAATTCTATTTTTATTGTGACACGATTTTTTTTTGTTTTATTTTTCAATTAACTTGAAAGAAAGGTGTTAAAAACATATTAAATTAAAATGCAAAATGCTTCGGACTGTTTACTGTACGGAAAAGCAATAAATTAAAATTTAATTTCTTTTCTTCCCGATGGTTTTTATTTTTATTTTTTATTTTTTAATCTACTTAATATTTACATTGAAAAGTGATTTATTTATTCTTTTTTAACATAATTTTTTTAATTTATTTATAAATAAACTTTGCTTATGTATGGCTAAATAAAGTAGATTGTTATTAACAGTCAATCATATTTTAATTTTGACCACATTGATATTATTATTATTACTTATCGTCTTTTGCTTTGTACAATCATCAATATATGAAAAAAAGAAATATAGAAGATCATAAATGAAGCATGGACTCATTTTCAAGATTTCAGTACATAATGGCTTCGAATAATTTTTTACAGTCGATCTGGATCCTTAAGCCAATTTTCATTGAAATCCTAATGAACCACTTTTTTTGTTTCCTCTCATTACCTCCCTACCCACGTACTAATTTTCATTAGAATCTATTAAAAATTTTTCAAATTTGTAATGTAAATTATTTTTGATTAAACTGAGATCTTTAAGGATTGGTATGGTGCAGTTATAGTTATAGAAAGTAAATCATTTTCACGAACTTTGCTTCTTCTTTTTTTTTTTTTTAAATTATACTCAGAAAATTTGTGCATTAATCATTTCAACTAAACTGTGCTAAAGTTAATAAAAAATATTTTAATCCACAAAAGTAATCTTTGTTTTAACCTGTTGTTCATTGTTACTATAAGATTCAGCTATATTAAAAAAATTTTTATATTAAAAAAAAAAATTTTTTTTGAGAAATATTAATAAAACATTAGGTCTAAAAAAATTATAAAACATTATGTATATAACAGGCATAACGTGCAAGTGTATGAATTCCAGCCATAATTGTGAAAAATATAAATACATATATAAAACTTAATAAAAAAAATTATCATAATTAAAAAAAAAGGACAAATATTTTTTTAACAAGTTAATCCTTTTGTTCATAAAATTTTATCCAAAATTTATATATGCACGTACTAAAAAATCCTTTTAATTCTCTAAAGTTTTTATTCTTGTTTAATAATATAAAAATGTTCAAAATTAATAAAAATAAAAAGATATTTTATGTTCACTTTTTTTTTTTAATAAAGTTGCGGGAAAATTTTTCATAAAAAATAAATAAAGGAAATTTTCTCAGGTTTCAAAATTTTTTTGCATGGTTTTTTCATTTTTATCAGTTTTTGAGGTTCCGGATGATCGTCGAAATGTATAATGTTTGAATAATTAATAACTTTAATTTATTTTATGGATTCCGTTGAGCCGCGAAACATTAACAAAATAAAGAAGCTACTAATTCCAAGCGTTACATATTTTATACAATCATAATGAATAAAATATAAATGAAAATGTAATCGGAATTGTGTAAGTGAACACATAACAGATTTTTGAATTCTTATAAATTTTGTATTAATATAAAAATATGCAATCCTTAAATGTAGTTAGTTATATATACAGATTGTTGAAAACAAAAATAAATATTTTTTTTTGTCTCCAAAAATAAATTCACGAATATTTCTAATAAAATATGCCCAAATAGATTCATTTATTTTTCATTTGTCCTGGCGGCATTGTCGTCATAAGTTCTACGAACTTAAAAATAAAAATCCTTTTTTATTTTTTTTTATTTTTATTAGTTTAAAAGCCAATTTGCATATTAGAAAAAAAAAAAAAGAAATTATGAATTTTGTTTTTAATGGATTGGAACAGATTTTATTTTAACAGAATTTTTTTAGAGATAAAACTATTGTGTGGCGAGGACTATATCATTAAAAATTATATTTCAATAAAAAGATTATCTATTTCCTACTGAAGAAACAAATTTTTTTGCTGAAATAGAAAGAAATAAAAAAGATTCTAATTTTATTTTAGAAGTTATATAATTATCTTGTTTTATGTTCTTCTAATAAAGCGGTAGATCGCAGTCAGTTTTGAAAATATAAAAATTTTAAGGTTTTAACTTTTTTCGAATGAAAGATCAAATCTTATATAATATATACCAGCGATGGCGAACATTTTTGAGACGTGAGTCAAAATTTGTTTACTATTTTTTTTGGGTCATTAAGTCAATGGCTTGTTTGGAGAGGAAAAGCGTGCCAATAATTTTTAAATGTAGAAAATTTGTTAACTGAAAATTTTGATAATTGACGTTATTTGAGTCTTACTTTTATAATCTTTTAAAAAGCTATGTTTCTAAGTGACCGTTTAGTACTCTCTTTTTTTTAACAAATTCATAAAAAAGGAATAATAAATAAATAATACAAAAAAATTTAACTGATAGGTAAATTTTTCAAAATGAGGTGTTGAAAGTACGCCTAGTTTTTTATAATGCCATTTTGAAAAAAAAAGGGAATTTTTAATTAAAGAAATGGAATTGCTTTTCTATGATTTTAAAATAGTATTATGCTCATTTTAACGTTTTTTATGTGCTCAGAAGAGAAGCGGATTTCAGATCAAAGAATCTATTATGAGATTATAAATTCTTAAACTTCAATCAGAGAAATAATAACGTTTAACGTTTTCGATTATATGTCTTTTATGATATAAAAATTAGTTTATGAGAATCAACGAATGGGCCATTTAAACCCCGCTGTGGTCATTGTCTGACCCACGGGTCATAGGTTCGCCATCACTGATATATACGAAGAAAAATCCGGTTAGATAAATGTGAACTAAATTTGACGAAACTTCTTTATTGTTTACTTAAAATTTACAATTTTCTCTCCAAAAATTTATTATTTTGTTAGTCAAAATCTTCTAATATGTCCGAATCACGAAAATGAAGAGTTTTTTTTTTCTTCCTGACTCTCAATGATCCTATTATTATTATTAATAAGAATAAAAAAAAAAATCTTCTAAATTATTCAATTTCAAATCACTTTATGCTTCCTATGTATATACCCAAACAAATGATTAATATAGCTAGTTAAACAAAAATTAAGGATAACAAAACAATATAATTTGCCTTGTTATTTTTATATTTATCTTAGATTTTTTTTTATTTTGCTTAAAATAAGAAAATAACAAAAATAAAATCCTTCATAGTCTACTAAATAAATTGACTACCTATACCCAGTTTTTTTTTTTTTTTTCAATGAATTTAACATTGTTATACCAAATGTACATAATTTACAAGAAATCCATAAAAGTATACATATTTTTCTCAAAAGGACAATGAACAATAAAGTTTTTTATTACATATTTATTTATTTTATTTTATTTTTTTTTCAGAAGCAAAATAATAAAATAAATTCATATATAGTTATGCAATAGTGACTTGAAAACAAATACATAAAAGTTTTAATCTAATTATTAGCTTAGTTTACATTATTAACTATACAGTTTTATCAACAGAAGTTTTATATTTTTTTATTTTTTTTTGAAAATCTCCAATTAAAAGATTTTATTTTCCAATAATAAAATATTGGTTTATAGTTGACATATGACTTAGGAGTCGAAATTTTTTGAATCATATATGAATTATAAATTCAGAATCAAATATTATTTAATTCTTTAAATGTTCTTATTTTCTAATTAATTTCTTTTGAAATTTAAGTAATTTTATTGAAATTTATTTATAATTTTTTTTTACTTTAGCACGCTCAAGGATTTATATTATTAATTTCTGACTTGAGTACATACATAATCGTTATCTTGTCTCATATATATATGCATTATATTATAATATCATTTAATAAATATTCATAAACAATCTGACAGAATTATTTCTAGATCGTAAAAAATTGAGGGAGGTTGTTATGCTATAACAAATTTAAGGCAGAATTCTTCTTGAGAAAATATAATAAAAATGAATTCTTTTTTTTTTCTTTTATTAATAATATGATTCTAAACTGCCTTATGTGAAGTCAAATAAATTTCAGTCATTATTTCCTCTTTCTCTTCAGTTTTATAATAATGCTTAAGTTAAAAAGAAAGTTAAAATTTCTTTTATAAATCGGTCGTAAAAAAATCTCATAAAAATAATTTTTCTTGTACGATTTTTTGAATATTATATATGTACATCGTTTCAAGTTTTTCGTTTTAAGTTAAAATGATTGTATATGTACATACTTACGTAAATATTTATATATAAATAAAATATAAACTTAGGAAAATTTTTTGCAATGATATCCTTTAATTTTTATATCTCTTTACTTCTTTCATTTCATAAATGCTAATAAGAAGTTTGGTACATACAATATATAGATTATATATAAAAAGATTCTATTTTTGACTTAAGGATAAAATTTTCTGAAATAAAAAAAAATCAATATTATAAATATTATAATTACAAAATTTCTTATTTTTTCCTCTTTTATATTAAGAGCCTTTTTTAATAAAAATTTTGGGACCTTTATTTTATTTTGGTGAAATTAATATATAAAAAGTATAATTCTAATATTTTATTTATAAATTTAAGAACATTTTTGCATTACATTCTTGACGTGTGTGTAGTATACACAGTTCTACAAACCATTTAACTTGTTTGTTACAAAAATTATTACAGAAATTTTCATAATCTATTAAGAATAAAGTTTCCGTGCAGGCCGAATAAATATTTTTACTCAATTATATTAAGCATCCAGCATGGAAACTTGTAATTGATAATGTATATCTATGCTTCTGAAAACTAATTAATATATTATCCAGAAGTTTTCATTTCATATACATTTTAGATCAGGACAAAAATGTTACCTGATATATTCATTTCACAATTTAATATAATTTTGTATATAATTATATCCTATAGTAAAGGCATTAATTGACTAATTAATTGACATTCTAACATAAAAATCAATTAATAAAAATTTAATGAGTTTTTTTTTCCTCTAATTGTTATGTGATATCTTTAATTTGTATATATTTTTTTTATACAGACTATTAGCTATTAGGGGATTATATTTATAGAGCACTCAATTTTAGGTTGACTGATTAGCCAGTTTAAATTGAAAGATAATTTATTTAATGTATATTTATGTATATGTAAAGAGAATAATAGCATAATAACATAAATATAATTTTAAATAATGTTCCGTTTTGGAATATGATGGTGATACGTGGAACACAGTAATAAAAATAAAATACTTTTTCTTACTATCAATGCCTGTTGGCGAACTCGATTTTTTTTCGAAATAAATTTATTTTCAATGTTAGTAAATAATGAAAATATTTTTAGTTGAAGACCATGTTACTTTGCCATCATTCTCCCATCAATTAGCAAAGTTATATCACCAAAAATTTAAATTCACTATCTTGAAAATAATTTTCTGTTTATATACTTAGCAAATTAAAAAATTTATTTTACGTTCAGATATTTTTATTTCTATTTATAATAGTTTTATTATATATTTTAAAAAATTTGACTAAGATTCACACACGAGGTTCATTTCGTTCGTGATTTTTCCTTCCTTAATCGAAATTATGAACCTTTTTTTTTTTTTTGTGAATGACATTTGCTCTAAATTGAATGTTTCTTTTTCTAAATTGTTAATATAACAAAAATCAGAAAAAACCCTTCCGATCAAAAAATTGTGAATTTGATGGGATTTATTTCACATTTAACATATTTATTTCTAAATATATGTTAGGTATCCAAAAATACTAATAAGTAATTTTCTGCCTATTATATTTCCTTTAAAACGATGATGCCAGATAAAAAATGTTTTATTTTATTTCAATGAAATAAATTACAAATTATTATTATATTATAAGCTCACATTGTTATAGTGTAATTTGATTTTAAGAATTTGTATTATACATACTACTGTTTATAATTTGTTTGTGGTACGTAAAATGGACGACAGCCCATATAAAATGAATTCACTGAAACGAAAAATTAAATTTTATTTTTCAATTGACCCTGGGTGTTATTTTTTTATTATTATTAAAAAAAAAAAATTAAATTAAATTATAATGAATAATTTTATTGAGGCCCCAACAAAAAAAAAAGATAAAAAAAAAAATTATAAATCAATCTCTAATTGTATAAAAAAAGGATATTTTATATTTTTAATTAAATTCTGTATTTAAAACTATACTATGTGTGTTTATTATAGACTGGTTCGAAATTACATTTTTTCGTTGCTGTAAATGCAGTTTCTAAAAATTTAGTTCAAAAAAAGGATTAAATATCTATCTTTTTTAATTTACCGCCAATACTTATAATTCGTTATTGATTTTTTAAATTTCGTCTTCTATTATCCTATTATTCTTAAGAATAACACAAAAAATACGTATTAATTTAATGATATGAAATCAGCATTCAAACTTTTGTTTTGTTATCAATTATTAGCAGTTTTCAAATCTTTTTAGAAATTTACCTAAGATAATTTTTAGTTTTTGGATGAAAATAATGGAGACACTCCCTTAAATCAAAAATCAAGAAGAATTGACATAATAACCTCAAAAATGAACCACTCTAATGATTATTGTTACATTTAAAAAAAATAAATTAAATATTATTTAAATATTTTTTTATTCATTTATTCCGCTTAACGGAATATATTATTCAGCATAATGAGTTATATAATATCTCTTATAATTGATAGTATTTAAGTATTGTATTTTTTTTTTGCTCGTAAATTAATTAAAGTTCAAAGTAATTGAGAATTAGGTATTACATAGAATTAATTTTTGTAAAATGTAAAAAAATTTCAAAGCATAATTGACCTAAATGTTTTATCAATAGTTTAGCACCCTTATACAAAAATTCCATAAATATATGTCCATATATTGTCCGCATCCTCAGCCTTTACAATATTTTACGTATGCCTTTACAATATTTTAATTATGAATATATTGTGGAAAATTCAATTAATTTCATTTCTGTATGTTCCTCCCAAAATCCGTCAGACAAGTTTAAGCTATCAACGAAAATATTTTCAATAAATTTTTTTTTTTCTATTATTGCAGTTCAATAATAATTAAAGAAGTGTAATCAATTTATTTTCAGATAAAAAAAAATTTGTAGTTAAATTAATAGATAACATTAGTTTTCCTTTAAAACTCTCCTTGGAAATAACTTAAAAAAAAAAAAAAAGAAGAAAATTTATAATGAAAATATTTAACAGAGAATAGAAGACCAAGAAAAAAAAAAAGACGAAATCTCTAGACATTCGAAAAAGAAAAAAAAAAATGACCAAATAAAAACGTTGTTAAGATTCAAGTGTAAAATCTAATTTATAAAATTTCATGCAAGTAAAATAATATTGATTATATTTAATATATTATACTTATATCGATGAAGGGAATTTCAGTATTATACCATCCAATTTTCTTATAATAAATTATTTTAAGAAAAGATCTCTTGTTGATATACATAAAAAATGCAATGAATTTTATTTCTTGGGAATGAAAAATATTTATATGTGAAGTTTGTGCAAAAAAGAAAATTCAAAGGACAATAACACTAGACACAAGTTAAACAATTTTCATGCGTAACTGATTAATTGATAATCCAAAAAAAAAGGAAAAGTTTAGAAACTTTTCGTATTTCTTATTATTTAAGTTTTTTGTTTTTTGTTCTTTTTTGTTTTTTTTTTATGTAAAAGTTTTTTATAAGTCTCCACGTGTAGATAACAAAAAATAAAATATATGGTTGTACCATAAAGTAAGTATAAATAAGAGAAATTCAGTCCATACAAAAAGTTCAAATTTTAAAATGTTTAGAAAAAATAGATTGATATCCCAGTCTTATTATGCGGAGAGAAAAAAGAAAAAAATGTCTCAAAAACATTCTCTTCAATGAATTTTTTTTCCAGTAGTGATAATAATAAATTCTAAATTTTTATTTATTATTGATATTGTGTATTATTTATGTATTTGTATTTTGCTTTTTTTATGAGTATAAAAAAACAAAATAAAAAATAAATAAAATTTTTTAATAATTAATTTAAATATTTACGATAATATTAATTATTTTAAATATATTTTTATTTCATTTTTCGTTTGTAAACAGTTTCTTCACAAACTGTATGTTAAAAATATATTTTCATTCTTAGAACGATCTAATAAAATCTGAAATTCGGGACCTTTTAGTGTCCCAACAAGTACACAAAAACGGGAAGATTCTGGCTAAAACGAGACGTATGGTCACATTAAGATGATTCAATTACCATTTTAATCATGAAATTACAATTTTAATAACATAATCAATCATGCAATTTATTTTGTTTGTACATATATTTAGATTTTTTTCCTTATACATATATATGTACACATAAAAAATATAGAACGAGATAAAAACGAACAAAAATGAAAAATAAGAGAAAAAAACAAATCAAAAATTATCTATTTTTACTATTTTTAGGTAACCTTCTTTAATTTCAATAATATATCTTAACTTTTTATAGCAAAATATCAAAGTTATTTAATCATATTTTATTAAAGTTTTATAAATTTTTGATTATTTGATAAGCTCTTGAATTTGGATTATTAATTTTTGTTTTTCTCTATCATTGAAAGTTTAGTTGAAGATATTTTATTTTCGGAAAGTCAATAATAGGCAAAACCTGAAAGATATACTATTTTTTATTTTTAACAAAATATTATATAAATATATTGCGCATATTACTTACCTAATGAAATAAGAATATACTTTTATTAGCTAAAGTAGATGAAATATAAAAATACAATTTTAGAAATTTTATTGAAAAATGTAGAGACAACAAACTTAAAAATATTCTCAACTCAAATTTCAAATATAATATAAAATAAGTTATGAAGTTCTCATTCAAATCCGTTTCATTTTTGCATATCAAAACTTCCTTCCAAATAAAAAGAAAATAAAAAGAATCAAATCTATCGCTAATATTATGCTAAATTTTGTATGCCTTAAGGTGCAGTCAAAAGATACGGCAAAATATATATGAAAAATATATGGAACGTGTGATTAGATTAGCCCATGTCATGTCATATTGACATATTGCATCATATTTTTTAATGCTGCCATAGAATTATAGTCAAACTATGGCACTATGTCACACTTTGTCATATTTTGTCCTTAGTGTGAATGCCGTATTTTTTTCTATCGTAAAATCGTTCTGTAGAAATATATGTCAGTTTGCCATACAGTGTGACTATAAACTATATAAGTTCTATGTTATTCAAGTCAGCATACGTAAATATATTATTTTCATATCTTTGTTTTCTATACTCAAACACCAAAATATATGTGCCTAATAATACTAGGGATTTCAAAATTTGTTTGTTTTCTGAATTTTAATCATATTTTCTAATTTAAAAAATACTGTCATTAAAATAAGTAAGTGCACTTGATGAAAAATTTTGATTTTTGTTTTCAGTTTTATTTAAAAATTGATAATAAGGGAAAAGATACTTTCTTTTGTTTTTGATCTCATAAATAAAAACAATTTTTTTTTTAGAAAAAACATAAATCCTTCCATATAATGATGTTTATGTGTTTGTGTATCTTATAGTCAAGATTTAAAAGTAATTCCCTAATTTCATTATTTTGTACACAAAAAGATAATTTACATTTGAAGATTATTAATAAGCTTTACCTCTCTTTTCCTATTTAAATAAATTTTCGTTATTTTGTATTTTTTGTACTGTACAAAATATATGTTTGTATGTAATGAATAAAAATAATATTAGGAAAATCCATGGCTTAAAAGCTTTTGATAAATAAGAATAAATATATATATATAACAAAAATAATGAATTTATTTTTACATTTGGGAGTTATGCTGTAACTAAGTGGAAAGTATTTGACGTAAAATGTCTTTCAATTTCTATGCATGAATTTTTAATTAAAGGTAAAAATATTAAGCAATAATTTAATGTTATTCTCATTTAAGTCATTTGTAATTGTTAGTGTACATACTGTTTTAATTTAAAAACAGATGTAAAGCATATTTGAGATTATATCACTGTGCGTACCTGGTACCAATTTAATTTATGCATATATAATAAAAGTATCTAATTTTGTTACAAATTAAAGTATCTATTTTGTAGAAATAAAAATTACCTTAAATCGAATATAACGTTTTTTTTTCACAATTTATCTTCAATAAGAATACAAAAAAGAAACGGGAGCAGAAAGTCGCCATCAAACTTTAGTGTATGGGACGAAGTACTAAGTGGCAAGAAAGTCTAACTCGAATTTATAAAGCTCATGTGACTCCCTTGCAAACCAGTAAAATGAGCTAACTCTTAAGTGTAAATTGAAATTATTTTAAAAATAAATTCACATATTTTTGACATTTTACATAAGTTTCATAAAATATAAAATACCTTGCCTAATTATTGCCTTGCCCAACAAAAAATTGAATGTTTGTT
The DNA here is from genome assembly GCA_964007475.1 of Hybos culiciformis. NCBI lineage: Eukaryota > Metazoa > Arthropoda > Insecta > Diptera > Hybotidae > Hybos > Hybos culiciformis. The sequence goes on along the minus strand of OZ023274.1, from coordinate 98,615,688 downwards.
TTTTATTTGAATTGTGATTTAGTTAAAAACATGTCTTTGTATATCAATTTTCTCTTCATTTATTATTCTGGGAAATGTGTAAATAAGGATTATTTACAAATTTATAATAAATTAATTTTTTTTTATATATATTATAAATACAACTGGAATTTGTTTGGATTACTGCTAAAAAAAAAAATAATTTGTTAGCATGACAGAGTTAACTATTAAAATATTTGTTAAATATATATATAATTTATTTTAAGTTGTATGAGTTTTTGTTAGTATCTTGAAATATTTATTGAATTAACCATACATTATTTTGTAGAAGTTAAAATGATCAGCACCGATGTTGCTATACTTGTCGGAATAGAAAACCGTTTAAATAAGTTGTTGCAGAAAAATTTGAAAGTGAATAAAGTACTATTTATCACTTATATTAAAAAAAAGAATTATGAATTCAAATGTTATTTGTGCCATATATAAGTTTGTGCCATATATATTTGAAGCGAGTTTATTTAACTAATAAAACTTTAGTCGTACGTAACTAGAAAATCTAAAAGTAATTGAGAATCTTTCAAAACATTCGGGTAGACGTCGTTTCATGACTTTTTGAACGACGGCTATCGTTTATACTGCAGTCATAGTGAAAAATGCGGCAAAATACTTAAAAAAACGAAAATGAGAAAATTGACTTTAAAATTTGATAATTTGATAATTACTCAACTGAAAGAGCAAAATTAATTTTATGTTATATTGACATTGTTTTTTGTTATGTACTATAAATTAACACAGCGCGATTTTCTAAACATTCGCTTCAAGTTTCGAAATATCTAAAAAAAATTTACTGTTATGATAAATTATACGAATAATCAAAAAGTTTTCATAACTTAAATATGAAATTTTGTAAAAATTATTTCTTCTTTCTTTGGCAAAAAAAAATTATGTAATAGAGTTCAATTATTTTAATGAAATAAAGGAAAAAAAAAATGCAAAAAAAACCTTTTTTCCTCTCTTTAAACACTTAAAAAAATTAGTTCTTTTATTATGGATAAAATGTCAAAAAAATTGAAATCAATCAGATTTAACTATACAAAATACAAAATTTTAAAAAAAATTATAGTACTTAAAGAAAAATCTTAAATTCATATAAAATCATTATATTTATAAATTTTCTTTTTTTTTTAGCCCGTTTATATATGATATAATAATATTGAAGAAACCTAAAAAAGATTCCTTGACCCCGTATTGTGATCAAGATATCTTAAAATTTAATGCTGAAAATGGGCGCCATCCTTCATTTCTGAGATACTATTCCATATTTTTATTTTGTTCTTTCGCTTACATGTATTAATGTGATAATCATCGAAAAGCGATAACAAAACTTGAATTTTTGTATATTTTCAAACTGAAGCTAGCATTTTCCTGCTATAATCTTTGTCATCAAATTCTTTTAATAATTTTATCAAAACACTTCTTCTAATAAAGTCTGCTATTATTTTGAATTCATTAATTCATGGTTAATAAAATTAATGAGAACGATGTGTTTTTATTTAGTACAGATACGTAAGTACATAAGGTGCATTAAATATATGAATGGTTCTGTATATGCAAATATTTTAATTGTACTTATATATATAGTCAACTTAGAGGAAAAATTATACAGAAAAAAAAAATTTCCAACAAAATTCTTGCCAACTTACATTATTTAAAAGTTAAACAAAGTTGATGATTAAAAGTATGATTTAGTAGTTAGAAAAAAAAAATTTATTTGTTACTAATTAATATGAATTTATGGGTTTCTGTACTTTGCAACAAGAAGTGCTCTTTTATTATATTTTGTTAAATAAAAAATTAAACTTAAAATTCCTGAACTTATTTGAAAACTTCCTGATAGTGAAGAGAGAATTTCTATAATATCTTCTTCATACTCAAGTTGTAGTCGTAGATATTTTGCATTGTTATTAAACAATTTTAAAATTAAAATTTTGTTTAAATTTTAATATTAAACTTTCGATGTAAAACGAATATTGAGTCAAAAAAGATCTATACAACTACATTAATAAATAAAATTGATGTTGTAGTCAAATTTTGATTATACACAAAATAGCAAAATTATTGATTTTACAATCACCATTATAGAAATTAAATAAATTATTTTCAAAATACATAACATTAAGAGAGATCACCAGGGAAAATTTTAATTTATTTTATATTTTTGTAGTAATAAAACTTCATGCTTAAAAAGATCTCAAAATGGAAGAAATTGTAAGCAGTATGAACGAAAAAATAAAGGTTTCCATCATATTAATCATAATATATTATGTAAGTCAGTGTTAGATGAAAAATTATTTTTCCAAATTTTCTTGCATATGGAAATACAATTTTAGAACAGAAAAAAAATGTATTTTTTTACTGGACTTACTGGGCAATTATTATTGTATTTAAAAACAATAATATATATTTATATATATATAATAACAACACTCTATACATCCATTGCAAACATGTTAACGTAATAAGAGTTTTGTTAATACATTGAAATACTTTCAAGATGAAATATCATCATGTTGCCTATTTTTCGGTCAAGGATTTTGATATTCAAAAAAAAAAAAACAAGAAAAAAAATTTTAAAAACACACAAAAGAATTTGTAATAATTTTTTTTTTCTTCATCAAGAGCATAAAATATGAAACGAAACAACTTATAATGATTTGTCAACAAAATAACTTCATGTGAATAGAATCATCACGTTTTAGTTTTTTTTTTTCCTTACTAGGTAATTGCCCTTTTTTTAGGGCATTAAAATATTCCTTAATTTGATTTTGACTTTAAAATCAATGCACAGATTGGTTGGTGCTTTGTTTGGGGCGGTTTTTTTGAAAGATTTGATATTAGTAGTATCAAGTATGAACAATCTATGTATATTATGTAAGATAAAAACTTGAAGAATTACATTCACCTTTAACAAAAATTTTTATCTTTAAGAATTTTTTCGTTAATTACTGAAACAATATTTTCGATTCGAAGAAGCTAATATTTCTGGAAAAAGTCTCATTTTTTTTTTTAAATATACAAAAACTTAACTGAGAAAGATACTTCTGAATTTTAACATAATTAAAAAGTGAACATTTTTTTTATTGATGAAATACACTTGAAAATTAAAATATGCATAATATGTATGTAATGTACATCCTATAAAGGTACTTATAAAATTGATTGGAAATTTTTTACAAAATTTCTTGTTAATTAACATGTTATTCAATTATTTAAAAGTTAGAGAGTTCTTTTATAATGAGGGCATATATTATGTACATAGTACAATGAAAAAAAAATGCAATAGAACTCTATATAAAATTATTTTTTCAAGGTTCGAAATATCGATTTTAAACTAGATAATTAAAATATTAAAAAAAAAAAATGATTATTAACAAGAAAGTGTTAAAAAAAATTAGATGATTTTATCAAAACATCTAAAGTATATTTAAGTTCAATACAATTTTTAATAAATTAATGACTGAAAATGAAACAGATTGAAACAGAGATAATAAACTGTGTAGTATGAAACTTGAAATAAATAGAAATGTGAAATTAATACATAACTTATATGTAATCTAAAAAAAAAAAACCCCTTTGGAAAATCAGCTATAAAATACAGCAGAAGGATAATAAATAAAACTGAAATTGTGGCAAATATTTTTAAATGTAATAGCTTGTCCAAAATTGTAGCAAAAGTCTGTACTCGAAAATTATTGATTTTATTATTTTTGTTTTTTCTAAAATAGTTTTTATTTTAATTTATTTTTAATTGATTATTTTATTACTTATTTTGCATGTATGATTAGAATCTTGGTCTTCAGCATTTCAAACCGTCAACTTTATCACTAGGATAAGAACATATAAGTATACTGAAAATTGAAACGAGCTATTTTTCTTTGCTGTGACAAATAGCTAAATTTACTATCTATATTAATCCACTAGTTTAATTTGACCTATTTACATATAGTAGGATAAATACAGAAATTATGTTATGTTAATGCTACCTATTTTTTTAGTGTTGTAATGCATGTAATGTAAATACAATATTGTAAGAGTTTTTTTTTTTTTGTATTTTAATGTACTTGGAATGAAAATTTCATGTAATATGCATGAAAGCACACAATAATTAGTTTTAACTTGATATATTATTGAATACATTTTTTTTTTTCAGAAACATATTGAAATTGTATTAATTCAGCATGTTGAAAAAAATAAAATAAAATGTCGATATAGATTGATTTAATTGCAATTAAAATATAGAAAAAAATTTTCTTTTAAATATCTTATCAGCGGAAAAACACACTTTCAGTCAAAAATAAAATGGACAGATCGTAGCATACAATTTTTAAATGTAAACTAGGACAATTTTTTTATTTGAACTTTTCATTATACCGAAATATAATTTATGTAGTATAATTTTAGAATAGAATGAGTGCGTAAGCATATTGAGTTCTGAAAAAAAAAATAGTACCAATCTTAAAATGCTTTACTTTGTGATTTGATAATAATAGATTTTGATAAATGCATAATTCATCAGAGCCAAGAATAAGTATTTAAGTGAAAATCTATTAATAATTACATAATGAGAAGCGCAATTAAACAAAATAAAATATAATACTCGATTTCTTATATTCGGTTTAAGTATATATTCATCTTAATCCTAGCAATTTGGAATTCACTTATTTCGCAATCTCTAATATCACTTTTTTATTCTTCATTTTTTTCATAGTTCTGTATTTTTATTATTATTTTTTTTATGATAATACGTTGTATACTCACTCAATTCAATTATAGTTTTTTTTTTTTTCGTTTACTTAAAATAATGAAAATTATGCGGATGTTTACCTGGAAGAAAAAAAAATTATTGGTTTAATTTAATATGAATTTTTTTTTTATTTTTACTATTTTAATATTAAAATTTTAATATTCTATGCATTAAAAATATAGGAAATTGCTTTTAAGAAAAATCTGAAAAATAAAAATTATATTCTATACTTAGAATACTTAATATAGTTTTATTATGTTTATTGTGTATTATAACATAATAATGCATTATAATACAACATAAGTTTTTACAAAAATGATGAGACTTTTTAATGTTAATATTAATATCTTCATATTAATTCATATTTTTTCTTAACCTTGAAGATTAAGATCCACAACTATTATGGATATAAATATAAAATTAGAATGAATATTTCGATTTTTCTCTTCAGAAAAAAAAATGGCTGGCAAATCAATTTTTTGACATAATTGAAACAAAAAAGGATTTGTATATTTCAGATGTACATATAATAAAGTTAAACCTGATGTGTTCGTTTCAGAATAATCTTATTGTCATTGTCACAACAAATGACACGTATGAAGTATTCAAAATACAATATTTAATAAAAATTTAGCGATTACAAAAACTAATAAAATTAAATAACTAGTAGCAAAAATTTAATTAAACAATAATCTATATTACTTCGATAGTTTTTTGTTTAGAAAATAATTAAAATAAATATATACCTAATTATTGAAAATAATGTCAAATAGAAAAAGTTCATCGATTATAAAAATTATTAAATAGAGTATGAAATTTATTGCAAATTAGTTAATCAAAATTTTTTAAATACATAATTAAATAAAAATTATTTAAATGCATCGTATAAAAAAATTTGTGAATATAAATGAAAAATTTTATATATTAAATTAAATTTAATATAAATAATAAATTAATTCTTACTACTCTTACATAAATATAGAGTGTTAGATATTCATTCGATTGGAAAATTGTTTTTATAAAAAAAAAGAAATCATAATATTATGGTTTTTGTATCCACATACATATATAAATAAGATTATGCAGTGGTGTGCCGACTTTCTTAAATTTGATATTATTTAGAGGAGTAGTTTATTACAAAACATTTCTTATCCTAAAAACTAAAAAAAAATTATTATCCAAAGTTCAGGTTTATGATCTTTTAATTAATCATCTTCGCAGATCTTTGACAGTATTAGAATGAATACACTGAAAGTACACTGAAACAATTTTAACAGTTCACTTTCTGAATTATTGTCTCGACAATGTTCTGACGCAGACCTCGAAGCTACAGTTATAGTTAAACACACACAACTCACCTCATTTAAAGCCCTTCGAGAAGGACTTTCAAAAAAGATCTTTTTTTAACTCACATCTATATGCTGCAAGCATTATTTATTTTAAATTTGAAGATTCTAGACGCACAAAAACTTACTATAAATGTTTTATGCTCTTAACTACAAAAATATAAAACTTTAGAAAAATTTAAAAAATTTCAAATTTTAGTTCACCACTGTTGTATGTACACGATGGATATCATATAATGTTTAACTAAATTTATAAGAAATTTATATATTTCAGATCAAAATTTATTAGTTTTTCTCTTAACTTTTTTTTTTTGTTGTTGTGAGGAAAATTTTATCATGTGTGTAAAAAAAATGTAGGTTTTATATCGTGGCGTAGAATTTCTATTTTATATACACATCATATGTCTGAATGTATGTTTAAGTGTGTAAAATAAATTAAAATCATAAATTAGATTTTCAATTTTGATTGAATTTATGATGTTCACATTTTTTAGTTCAACTAATCCAAAAATTAAACCAATTTTTCTGTAATCAATTTGTATAAAGGTCAAAAGGTAATTTTTTATTTAATAATATATTTTTTTGATTGGAATTATATTTTTAACAAAATTTCAAGAAATAATATACAAGTAAAGAAAGTAATCCCTGGCTACATTATTGATTGATGTAGTAGAATATATTATAATTTTCCAATATCCGAATAATAATAAAACAAAATTTTGATTCTGTATTTTAATTTCTAATTTTTAGTTCATGACAAAAATTTATAATCTTTTCTGAATCTATATTATTTTGTTAACAAAAAATGTATATACCTCCACTTTTCTTCGGTGACGAACCAGTTTGACCATTTCCCTCTGCTTTGAGATTATCTGCTGGGCATTCTGAATTATTTTCACAGTCTTCACCAGGCATTATTGCACCTTTAAAATTTTATTTTAACACTAACACCAAAAAGATTTATATTTAATTTACTAATTTACAATAATATTGTTTTTTTTTTTTTTTGTATATTTTTGTATAGAAGAAACAAATTTAATTTGTCTTTTTTTTTTTTTTTAATAAATATAATTTTATTTCAAGTCAAATAAGTTTTCTATATATTTATACAATATTGTTCTAAAAATTTAATTTATATATATATGTTTTATATAATACACCATTTAAATTCACAAATAAAAAAAATTAATTGAAGGCTTTTCAACATTAATTAAAGCCTTCACAATATTTTTACTAAGAAGATTCAACTGCTATATTTTCATTTTTAAAATATAAGTTTAACGATTTTTTATTTTTATTTATTTATTTTATTTTTTATTTAATTAATTGGATTTTGTAAATCATGTAACATAGCCAATATAAGCTAGAATTTGTTTTTGAAATTTTTGTTGATAAATCTAAGCTTAAAAAAATAAATAAATTATATGTTTGTTATTGTCTTTTAACTAGCAACTATTTGAAAAAGTTTCTAATGAATTATTATGTTTGGGAAGTGTCTATACCATTTTTCAATTAAGTTATAATTTGCCATCGAAATATTTTTTTTTTCTAGTTCATTTATAATTAATGTTAAGTATGTGCTTCTCGTTGTGTCATGGTCGAAAAATTTAAGACCATTTTTTTTCTTCTACTTAATGTTAAGTTTTAAAAAAAAATGCTTTATTTGGAGTTCATGCTTTGTGGCTGTCGGGGGAAAAACTTTAAATTTTGATATATATGTTTACAATGTAAACAGTGTAAGAAGTATTCTGATAACATTCTAAAGTCGTATCAGAAGCAAACTATGAATGAAGGTTCGAAATAATCAGTATTTTAATGCATATACATTTCTTTTTCAGAATATAATATTCTTATGTTTTTCACATTAATTTTTGTTAAATATCTATAGTAAAACATTTTATTTTTTTTTTTAAATGTTTAATCTTTAAACTGGAAAAAAAAAAAATAAACGTATCTCGTGTAACAAAAATTCTATCAACTTGAAAGCATATGCATTTAAAAAAAAAAAAAGTTTTGCTTTACTCTTTGAAATTTGGATTACCCATGTCGTTTGTGAAAAACAAAAATCAATATTTACAATGTTTTTATTTTATTTTGCAACATTTTCTATTCAAAAAATAAGAAAAATATTTCAACTTACATAAGTTGGATTTATTCAACTGAAACATTTTCTTTCGTTTTTTTTTCATTTCAGAAGAAAATTAATAGAAAATTTTACTATTTTTTACGTTTATATGCCAAGAACGGAAGAGAAATAAAAAATAATAAAAATAAAATATATTTTTAAATTTTTTTTTTTTATTGTAATGAGGAAGACAAAAACATAGAAAAATGTGAAAATCCTATACTGGGCACATTTTTTTTATTTTGCTCGACGGCAAGCACATAAAAAAGAAATATATTCTTCTGATTATGTAAGCCATGTAGATAAAAAAAAAACATTGACTCGGTTTTTCACAAATATTTTTTTCTCAAGTATTTTTATACACACACTTTTTGTTTGTTCTTTATACATGGTTACGTTCATTTTCCCGCATTTAAAATAAATAAATATATATATATATATATTTAATGTTGCCTTATATTTATAAATATTATTATATAATTTAAAATCGACTTAAAAATACATTTGGATCATTTTTACAACAAATATGTAGTTATTTTTACATCGTAGTACTTTATAGTGATTTTGGAAAATATGAACTGAATTTCGAAAACTAAGTCTTGTTGTTTATAAGTTTTTTGATTTATTGCAGTTTGTTCATTAATTTTGCTGAGCTAGCTTTCTTTACTTTATGTTAAAAGAACGATATGATAACCTTGAAGGTGGTGTAGTTTCAAAAAATACAAATAAATTAAGAGGCATTTGAAAAAATTTTACACAAATCCTTCCTCGAGTCTACGGCCAAACACGCTTGATGGCTTCTATTCAATATGTGAATAAAAGTATACAAAAACGATAGAGCACGATATCATAAAGAGCGTGAAATTAAAAAAAGAAATTGGTTAATCCCTCTCTAGATTCACCTACAGATATAATAATATGGAATTATTTCAAAGATATCGTATCATGTATAGTATACACAATATATACAATATGAATATTCACATTATAACAAATATTATGATAATATTTTTATTCTTATATAGAAGATAAATTTGGAGTTTAAATGAGGGTCTGTTATAGAAAAAAATTTATGTACCTAATGTTAAGATTAAGATAAAGTTGAATATTTATAAGCATTATTCTGACTTTAATACTTTTACTTAATATAATGAGTAAAAAAAAAAAAAAATAATTTGTCACTTATGAAAATCTTTTCTAACCAAAACTAAAAAGATAATATATTCGTTTTTCTTAATAAATATGCCAAAAATAAATTTTAGAAGCAAAAAAAAATAAATAGATGTAGAAAAATAAAGGAAATTTTTCACCATATTTTCTTATGATATTATAAATTTTTTTTTTTCGGTAAGTATTTCTCGTTTATATCGAATGTAAAATTCATGTAAATAGTCATTTATGCATGAATTGTACATGAATTTTAAGATAAAACCAGTTGGTTCAATTCATTAAGTGTAGGTTTCAAAATCAAAATCATAGTATTCATCAAATTCAAATGGAGAGCAAAAATTCAAATATAGAAATATTTTTGAAAGATTATAATTTTGTTTTATTTTTATTTGATTTTACAGGATTTCTGAACTGTCAAATATTAAGTCCTGAAATAATATAATATGATACGTATGTATAGTTCTCGAATCGTTTTAATGGGTGATGTTATTAAAAATTTGCCATCTATTATTATTAGAGTTTTCAGAATTTTTGAAATGTGAATTTTTTTTTTACTTAATAGCAAAAACAATACTTTTCCCACTGAAACATGAAGCTATTTTATTTTTTTATTATAAATATATATATACATAAATATATAAATATACAGTATACATATAAAATTAGCTTTAAGGAAAAATTCTAATGATGCCATTAAAAAATAATATTTACCAAATTTATCACAAAAAAAAAAAATCTAAATTATTTAAAAAATAAAAGATAAAATTGTTCTTCTTAAAGTTTATCATTCTGATGCGAACCTACAGGGATTAAAAGTGAAATAGCGTAAATTAAATAAAACACAATATTAAATAAAAATGTGTCGCACGAAAAAAAGTTTTATTCTTTGACTGTTTAACTTTGCTTTTATTTTACTACTTTAATTAACCTAATTATTAATATTGAAACTTTACTTAACTTAAACTTTAAAGTTTGAAAATCCTAACGAAATGATTCAATAACATATTTCTTCTTTAACTAAACTAAAAAAAAAAAAAAAAACTATTCATAAATTCTTTTTATACAAGCAAATCCAAAAGTTTTTCGGCAAAAAATTTTTATATCACGGATATAGTTTGTCAAAGAAAGCAAAAGATTTTGAATGTGACAAACATAAGTTCAGTACTTTTAAATTTTTTTTTACTAAAAGATTCATATTTTTTTTTTTTTTTTACATTTTTTATTCATAAGATGAATTTGAATATTTTATATAGAATTTTGCGTAAAAACAATCTTTTCCACAAATTCCTTAATGGAATAGGTACTTTGTTTTTTTTTTTTCTTTTTAATAAATAAATAAAATCCGTACCTAAAATATGTTACATTTGCAGTAAAACATAAATAGTAATATACAATAATGTTGTATATATATATAATGAACATAAAAATACTATATGTACTGTCAAATTTTCCCTCAAGATATCATAAAAGTTGTAGAAATCAATTTGAAACATATGAAAATTATTTTCCAAATTGTATATTTTGGAAATAAAATCTTACAATAAAATACTAACTTGTTTAAAAAAAAACGAAATATTATATAAATCCCAAAAGATTATTGCAGATTTTTTCTTAAAATTAAAATTCAATAAATTTTATGGTGCCCCCTATTCTATATAAAGGGGCGGGCTCAATAGAAAATTTTAATCCTTGCGCTCTAGGCAAACTTTTTATTTATAAATTTTTTTTTACGATTAATAACAAAATAAGAATTATTATCATAAATATGAGAAATACTGTGAATAGTAAATATAATATGAATGAATACTTCAAAATTTTTCGTATATTTTTTATCTAAATTTTTTTTTGTGATTTTCCTCAGACAATTTTATAATTTAAACAAATTTGTTTTTTTTTTTTTGTTATCAAAAAAAATCTGAAATAAAAATAACAAAAGTTCATAAATTTGACCGCAAAATTAGCGTTTATTTGTTTTGGCTTTCAACTAATAAATTATTATTGATAAATAAGAAATAATAAAAATATATGTTTGTTCATATAAAATATTTGTTTCACTCTTGAATACTTGAATATATAAATAAAATATTAAAAAAAAAATTAAATAAGTAAAATAAAATAAATACCCAAAGAAAATAAAGAAAATTGAAAAGTATTTTCTTCCTTAAAGGATAACAATAAAAAAGATTTATTTTGGGAATTTTAAAAATAAAAATTAAGAAGGAGAAAAAAAAATTTTTTTTTTTTTATCTATTTTTTATTTATAAAAGATTTTTCTTTTCTAAATATACAATTCTTTTTGTCAACATTATAAATATAAGGAAATCCTATATAATAATAATATAAAGAAAGAAAGAAATAAGGAAAAATACAATATCTCAAGAGAATTATACACGTAAGTATATATATACAATATATAAATTTTGGTTCACTTGAAAATCATCTTAATGTTTAAAAGAGAAAAAAAAAAAAATTAGATCAAATAGTAAATCAACCGAAACTGTACAAAATTAAAAAAGAAAATACGATAAAGTTTTCGATTTATGGTTTTTTTTTTGTTTTCGTTTTCTTTTTGCGAGCCAAACTGATCTGTCAATAAAAATTCTGTAATCGATTATTTTTTTTCTATTTGAATTAGTTTTTTCTTTTTCATATATTTTTCTTCAGTTATTCAATTATCAACAAAATATAAATTTAGCAATAAAAACTCTATTAAAATGTTAAATTCAGGGATTCTAACAAAAAAAAAAAAACTAGAACCCTATTAAATTAAATTCTTCATAACGTAATTCTGTATAAGAGATAAAAAAAATTTTAGTTATTAGAAAATACTCGGTTTTGGTTTGAATGGCGTTTTTTTTTAACAAACCATAATTATAATAATTATGTATAGAAATATGTATTATACAGGTTTTTTCAAAATTATATTCACTGTACTATAATAACTAAGGATTTTATCATTTGCTGGATTCAGTCAGACGATAATCAATACAATGCAAGGTAATGTAAAATGTATAAAACCAAACCACCTACAACATATTTTGTATATAATTATCTTTGATTTTATGTTTTTGTTCTAAAAAAAACTATGGAAATTGTGGTTTTATTTATTTATTTTATTTTCTCGCGCTACACTACCAATAATATTTATCAAAAACACTTATTTATAAAAATAAATAGTACGCTCAAGTGGGTAACAAATTCATGTTCAGAGAGTACATAATATTATGTACTGTATATATAAAGTTTTTGGAAAATTGCATTTCTGAATATTTAAAGCAATTTTGTTTTCCATAAGCCACATTTTTTCTCTCAATTCTTTAGAAATTTCCCATTTTTTAATCAAATTTATATGACTTATCTTTTGATAGTTCTGACATTCGCTTTATATTTTCATAAACTAAAATCCCGATGGTTTTTTAAATCGAATTTAACTATATTTGCATCATATAAAATGTTTTTTATTTTGGTATAGGTGTATACCTAAAGATTTTATTTTTCGACAATGTGCTAAAAAGAAAAACTTTTTGTTCTTTAATATTTTTATTTTTTTTAATATATGTATATATAATATTTCTTCTATCAAATACAAAAAGTTTATAAAAGTATTATACGAATATATTATGTGTACACAGCGTGTAAGATGTATTTTATTCCATACAAGGATTTTAAATTGAAAAATAAAATTATTAATCTGTCAATCAATAAAAAAAATAGAAACTTTAACAAGGTGAAATCACTGCATAAATCTTTTGTTTCACGAAAAACTGAGATATTAAGTTATTCAAAAGTATTGGAAATAATTTTCTCAATTTCAATATTAAGATGTGTGTAAATAATGATAAATAACGAGGTGTACACAATCTTATGCAAAACATAGTAGAACTGTTTATCACAATTTCTGACATAATGTATTAAATTTACTAGCACGATATTGCCTGCAGTGCTCAGTAGCATTCTTCATCGCAAAATTTAGTTTTCTTTTTTTGAGAGCTTTTCCAAACTTTTCATTCGAATTAAAATAACATAATTATAACAGAAACAGAATGCTGGTATTTTAGATATAGTCATTATTATCAGTTAACATTTTCTAGTTGTTTATAATACCAACAAGAGGAAATCATTCAAATTAAGAAAAATATACCTATTATTTTTTTATAAATCATCAACATTCTTACACTATTAATTTCATATCTCATTCCTTTCCTTTTCACAATAATTTTTGAATAAAATCTGTAACTTTTTGAAACATTTATTATAGTTATTTCATTCAATTTATTGATCCTTAATTAAAGAAACCTGTACTGGGATATTATCTTATTGCATTTACGTAAACTAATTTGTATGTAAGTAAGATTATTTTTTGTTTAAGGAAATCATAAATTGTTTCCTAAAACTTATGTTGCATCGATTTTATTTCTTAATGGAATATTTATTTTATCAGTTACCGGATTTTCACAAAAATTAAAGATAAAAATTGCAAGTTTTTCATATTTTTTATTTTTTTTTATTTTTATTTTCCAACTTTTCGCATAAAATATGTCAGCCTGAATTTAGGTCAGAAAACACATGGAATAGATACATACATATTAAGTGTTAGTTTTGCATTTTGAAAAGTCTGAATTTCAGAAGAGAGAAAAAATAATTTGTACATATTTTTTGAAACATATTTTTCCTTATATAGAAAACAAAATGATGATAGAAATTTGTTTGTCATTGTAACACAATAAACGAATGAACATTTTAATAACACTTTTAGTAAACAAAGAAGCTTAAAGTGATTGAAAAGGACATATACGTGAAAAAAAGAAGAAGAAGAGAATATGAATTCAAGTCTTGTTGTGTAGACACACTGGATCGTTTTCAATTGCTGCATTATTGATTTTATTCTTAAAAAAAAAAAAGTAGAAAAATTTGTATATACACACAAAAAAAAAGTACGAAAACATATATTTTGTTTTTAAATCTGTTTTAGATGTATAGTTAAGATAGAATAGTGTTAAAATAAATTAAAATATCAACTGAATAATTCTTTTTTTTTTTTTCAAAAATTTATTTTCTTATATAATATGGTTTTAAAAATATCTTTTTTGAATCTTTTTGTTATACGCACAATAAATAAATGTTTTATACATAAATCCTAGAAATGTCACCTTAGCCTGCTTCTAGAAAATACAATCCTAAAGTGTATAAAATTTAGATTTTGAAACTCAGTTGCTATTTGACAGTTTAGGTTGAACATTTATATTGAATTTTATTCTGTAAAAATTTGTTAGAAGTAATATGTGTGTATTTCGGAGTGCCAGATTAACACCGTATTTATAATACCCTAAATTTTCTGTTTTATTTTCTTTAACAAATAAGAAATTTTTTTAATTACAGCCGGCTTATTTTAGATTTATTATTTGTTACAAAAAAAATTTATTTTGTTTATTTTTGTCCCTTTTTTCAAAGTAATGCAATTAAAATTAAGGAGTATTCTTCATTTAAATTTAAATTTTTCATTTGTTCTCAAAAAAAAAAAAATTTATCAAACATATTTTTTATTCCACAGCTCAAGTTTATGATAAGAATATAACTAATTTTTTGCTTTAAAATATTAGTAGGGGTATTAACTAAGCTTAATTTGGTGAAATAAAAAACTTTTTTTTTTATATAAACTGTGTTTATAAGTAGGTATTTCTTTTTTTTTTGTATTAAATTATATCCTTTTTATTGTGAATTTGATAAATGAAGGTTCATAGAAAAGCAGAAAAATATACAAAATAATGAAATTTGAGAAGATAAAAAAAATTTTTTTTTAAAAGGTCAAGTTTTTCTTTAATTTTCTTCTTATTCTTTAAATCCAGTATATGTGGGCTTATGAAACAAGGGAATATATAAATTTATATTTTTTTTGTTATGTTTTTACAGAGGTTTTTAAATTTTGAAATTTGTTTGGTAAAAATAGAAGGTATTGCTTAAATTCATGTATAATTACAACTGTTACGAGTAGTATTATGTATTTTAGTGTTATTTGATTTACAAGTTAGATATAGTTGATTGTGATTTTCTGAAAGAAGCAAAAAACAATATTTTTTTTGGGTGTTATTTTTCCTGGCCAAGGAAATTCCAGATTTTAGTCAAAAGTATTTTTTCCAAATTAAAAAAAAAAAAGAAGAAGAGCCACCTACAGTTTCAGACCTTGGTATTCCATTCACAATATTACTATTATTTTTATTCAAAAAAGGTTAAAAATGTTGTATACATAGGTAACTATGGTTTGTTTATATTTATATAAAATTTTCTCAGAAAAATAATTTTGGGTTATGTCCTTTTCGTCTTAGGTTTTCATACAAAAAATTTTAATACATCAATCAAAAATAAAATGATTCAAAATTCATTTTGATTATGTAAATAAAAAACAAAAAACAAAAGAAGAAGCTTATTCATTTGGAAAACATATGGACACACGTGGAAATAAGATTATTATTATTTTTTTTTTTTTGAATTTATAACAGATAAGGATGTTATTGAATAATATTTTCAAATTTTGATTACTTGAAATTTTTTAAGTTAGTAATATTGAATAAGCAATGAAATGGGTTCGAATCTTGGTTAACAAAAAAGTAAAAAATAAACAAAAAAACTAAAATTTTTAATAAGAAAAATATTAATTTATACTTCCGAGAAATTTTTTTTTAAGTCAGCAAACACCTATTTAGTATCTAGTGCACGCTGAAAAAAATATCTGCCAACTTTTTAATTACTTAACTATATTTAGATGCCTGTACAAAATGTTTCTAGAGCGAGGTAGCTCTTAAATTATAGCTTGTTCTTAAATTATATCCTGTTCATCTTCTTCAGTTAATATTGTTGGAATCTATCAAAATTTTACAAAATTTCTATCTATATATTAGATATTGAGAAGAATTTGGAAAAAGGCAATACATACTATCAAATATGCATGAAATTAAAGTATTTTGATTTTCAAAAATATGTGTAAAATACATATTATATATATAAAATAAATCTGTTCTAACGAAAGCAAACCTAAAACACAATAATAATATAGGAACAAACCAAAATTGTACTCTTATTTTCATATATTCTTTTAATAAATTTATTTTTAAATTAAGTTTTTTAATATTATTCTAAGAAAATTTTCGATTTCATATTTTAGAATTGTAAATTAAAAAAAATAAAAAAAAACAAATCAATCCTTAAATGCAAAACGAGATAGAAAAATAAATGTATAATATAAATATATACCTGTCACACAATCTACATATATAATATATTACTTTTATTTGTTAACAAAACAAAAGCATTTTAATTTAAAAACTTTGAATTTTCTTTTCATTTCAAGATTTCTATCTCTTTTAATTTAGAAAATTCAAAAATATTTTTTTTTAAATTTAATCCCAAAGGAATTTTTTTTATCAAACAAAAAATAATAATAATAATAATTTAGCATAAAAAAATATTATCATAAAATGATTATATAAACATAATATTCTATCTGGTGACCCGTCTGCTTGACGCCGAAATCTGAAGAAGAAGAAAATAATAAAAAAAAAACAAGTTTTCTTGTAAAGAAAAGTAAATGATTTCAGAGCACAGTTGAGTGAGTTTTTTTTTTTAGCGGAAAGGATATGAAGGATAATTGACCTAAATCATTTTTTTTTTAAAGTATAACTACTAGAAACTATAGAATAATATAAAAAAAGTAGAAGTAGTATAAATTTCATTTTCGGTTTGCAATATTGTTGAATTTTTAAAAGAAATGGTACAAAGCAAATTAAAATTGATTTGATAATGGATAGAGAATAATACAGGAACGCCGGATTTATTAATATTCAATAATATTTTCGAATATGCACCAAAATACTGTGTAAAAGTAGAATATTTATGATCTAGAAATTATTTTTCCAATTACGTAAAATTCAGTAAAAAATTTTAAATTTGTGGGTGTGGTTTATTCGTCATTTTTTATTTATAAAATTTCGAAGCGTCTAAAAATGATCTATATATTATGTATATTTTAAATTAGAATTAATAGAAAATCTTTTATTAGAAAAAATAAAATTTAGAGTGTAAATAAAAATAAATTACTGTATCTGTACTGCAAGTCATTGCTCTATTTTGACTATACTGAAGAAGAAAAGAAAATTTTCTATTCAAAGAGGAATTGAAAAGATAGGAAAAACAAAATTAATATGACAGATTTTTTTTTTTTTGTATAAAAAGTAAATCTCATCATTATTCAACGTTTCATGAAATTAAATAAATATATACACAAAATAAATAGAAAATTAAATAAATACTGTAGGTACAACCGTAAAATAAAATTGTAGAAAATCTTTATAGTACACTATAGTGTTAATATCTATATTACAAAATATACTGTCTATAAAGCTTAACAAAATGATTATTTTATGTTTTTCTGAACATGCATGTACAGTGTAAATGTATATTTCTTCGAAAATTAAATTTTTGAAATATGAACATACTATATTATTATATGTATTTCAATTTTCTTAAATTGTGATATTCTGATGTTATATGCGGGAATAAAATCTGATAATTTTATTCATTTTATATTAATTATTCAGCAAAAACTATAAACAAAAAATTGATTAAATCATACAAAGGTTCTTAAGTTTGAAAATAATTTTCAAAAAAATATTGATATAATGTGAATAAAATACAAAATTATACGGAAAAAATAATTTAATGCTATACTATACATATTTTTCATAGGTTTGTTCTCAAAAGTTTAAATTTAAAAATGACCGCTTTTATATTTCATTTTAATTTTATTTTTTCGAGATTAAATATTATTTAGTTCTTTAAATAAATTTTATTCTGATATGACTTATCTTCTATATCAACTTTGTTTTTACTATTCTTGAAAGAAACATTCCCTTCCCTCGCACCAAAATAAGAATAAAATTTGATTCTATCATTTGAAAGAATGATTATAAAAAAAATTTAAGAAGTAATAATAATTTTTTGCTAATTACAAAATATAAAGTACATAAATACTTATATCCTGAAATTTTATTTTAAATATCCTAATTTTCATATATAGTATGTACATTAGGGTGGTCCTTATTTTGGATTTATCCAAATTTCTTTGCTCCCAGGGGCTTAAATGGTTTCAAATACATAAAAAATAATTGCCTCAAAATTCTAGCTCTTAATATTAACTTTAAGATAGTCCGCATTCCAGTCAAAGTTTCTCATATAAATAACATGGGAAAAATTTCATTTGTTCTTTAGAATTCCGTAGCTCTGCGACAAATGGATCAAAAGTAATTAATTGCGTCATGTTTATTGTAAATTTAACGCTCTACAAAAAAGGTCTTTTATTATTTTTCGCTAAATCTATTGGCTTAAGAGTTATTCGAGCTCAAAGTTAAATCATATTTTACCTGTACTTCTATTTTATTATTTTCAAACTCTAAGGACTGTCTTTTTATTAATTGAAAAATCACACATATTAACCACAATTCCAAGAATAAGATTGTATTCGCTTTTTTTGACCATAAATAATAATTTTATGAAAAATTTTTTTTATATTTTATAAAATAAATAAATATATAATTATACTTGATAATATTAATAATTATATAATAATTAAACTTTGAGCTCGAATAACTCTTAAGCCAATAGATTTAGCGAAAAATAATAAAAGACCTTTTTTGTAGAGCGTTTAATTTACAATAAACATGACGCAATTAATTACTTTTGATTCCATTTGTCGCAGAGCTACGGAATTCTAAAGAACAAATGAAATTTTTCCCATGTTATTTATATGAGAAACTTTGACTGGAATGCGGACTATCTTAAAGGTAATATTAAGAGCTAGAATTTTGAGGCAATTATTTTTTATGTATTGGGAACCATTTAAGCCCCTGGGAGCAAAGAAATTCGGATAAATCCATAATAAGGACCACCCTAATGTACATATTTCAAAAACAATAGAATAATAATATGAAAACATTTTTTTTCCTATGGGCTAATGGACTAGTTGTTAATTCATCTGAAACATTTAAAAATACAAAAAAAAAAAACAAAAAACCTCTAAAATTATATTAAAAATGAAGCTTAAAATACACAAAATTTTATTTGGCGCACAATTCTATTTTCTCTTTTTTTTTTTTTTTGGTTTCTTAGCTTAAATTCTAAGAGATAAATTTCTTTTTGCTTTTTTTGTTTCTTTTGAACATGATAAGCTTTTTATTTCAGACTATCACTATAAATCAAATGTCAGTTTACGGGCCTATATATTTTCTTATCTCTCTCTTCGGTTTGCTTGTGTTTTTTTTTTTTTGTTTACATAATTATTGACACACTTTAAACATTTTTTTACTACATTTGTACATCAATGTGTGAAATTCTTTGTGCTTTATGTTTTTTATGTTTTTATTTTTTGGCCAATTTGAACTTTATGGGAAATAATATCTTTTTTTTTTCTTAAAAAATTCTAAATAAAAAATATAAAATCTAACTATTTTGCCTATGTATTATAACAAAAAACACACTCGGTGTAATTTTTTTTTTTATTATTATTATTATTATTTTTGCTCTACTTGCAAATATTTGTGTTTGTATTTGTGTTGTGATAAATTTAGCGCATGTATGTATAGCTGTTTGCTCCTAATTTTTGAAGAAAGGCAAAAAAAAAAAACATGATATCGAGATATCATTTACAGGATTTTTTATTTTTTATCTATTACAGAAAATTTAAGTGATTTTCCTTTTTTTTCAAAACATCAATTTGTTTTTTTTTTTTTTTTCTTATATATGTATATAATTTTATTTTTTTTATTTTTCTTGACATAATTTATATTATTTTTTTTTTTTTTTTTCAAATTATACGTGATTATATCTTAGAAAGTCATTAAGTTTTTCATTAAAAAAGATAAAGATAAAAAAAAAAATAAATAAACTTCTTTACAAACTTGTCTATTTTTTTATTTTTTTTTTTCAGAGTGATAGGAAAATAAAACAGAAACAGAAATAATTTTCAATGGCAAATTATCATAATTTTCTTTTTGGGTTAAATAATAATTTTATCTTTTTGAACACAACAGAAAAAAAAAAAAAAATAAGGATATTCAATTTTATTTTTTAAAATTTTTTCAATGACGGGTGTGTTGTTTTTATTGTCCTTTTTTTTTTTTTTTTGTAATTTAGAAAGCTTTTTGAAAATGTCAAAAATGATGTCGTTGTAGGTGGAATAAAGGATAAAATTAAAGAAAAATTTTCGTGTGTTTTGTTTTCTTATTTTATGTTTTTTTTTTTGACATTTGTATTAATTTTATTTAAAATTAAAAATTAGGTGTATTTAAGTTAAAATAAAAATTTTATTAAATATTTTGTAGGTATTTTTTTGTATATAATTTTTATTTCCTATTTTTTCACCGACAAGAAAACAAAAAAAAAAAATAACAAATTTTACTATTTTGTTTTTTTTTTTTTTTGTTAAGTTTTCTTTTAACACTATAACTATAACTATTTATTTTCACAAACAAATGAAATAATTAATTTTACATTTTTTATTTTAACTTAGTTTTAAAACATCAAAATATTGATTGAAATAATATTTTATTTTAATTTTTTTTTTTTTACAATTTTATTTTAATTTTATTTTAATTTCAAAAGAAAACAAGCGTTCGAGGTGACCACAAACGGATTGTAAATTCAGCGCTCGACTAATATCAGAACTAGGATGTAAATTTTCATCATGTGCCCAAGAAAAAAAAAATCCTTTTTTTTTTTTTTTTTGCGGGCTTTCATAATAGATTTTATGTTGAGAATCATGCTAATTTGAAATAAAAAAAAATTAAAAATTGAGAAAAATCTTTTTTTTTTTTGCTTTTTCCACAAAATCTTCTCCTTAAAAGGATACAAAAAAAAATCTCTGCCTGCAAAAGGGATAAAAACGAGAAAAATCTCATGAGATGAACATCTAAATCGAAAGCTTTTCGTATAATGTTTTTTTAAATTTTAACAGTTGGAACTTAGTTAATATCTTTCGTTATGTGTAAAGCGTATTCCAAAAATAAGTATTTGGCTTGTGAATTTTATTTTTTAGTTACGATAGTTGCATTTTTGGACCATTAGTACGTTTGAAAATATTTCTTATGCATCTTAAGTATTTAAATTTTATTTAATTTTAATTTAATTGATTTTATAAATCTAAAAGCAAATTACTTCTGCAAAACTTTTAAATTTTAAAAAATTTAATTTAGTGTTACTAAATTTAATTTAGATTTACTAAAAAAAATTAATCAAACCTTAATATGCAATATTTTTGTACATTAGTTTAGATGTCTACAAAATATCCTTAAACCTTAAAAACAATTTGTTAGAAATATCATAAATATTAAACCAACATTCTGTCTCATATTTTACAATTAAGGAATTTCAAGAATTCTTTATAAATCAAATGAAAATTTGACTAATAATTAGGATTAGAAACTGAAAATCGGAAGCATTGATCACAAATAAGCTAACACATTACGAATCATAAAAAAAACCGGTTTCAAACATCAATTTTGACAAGATCGGAACAATTATTTCAATAATGTAATAAATCTCTATGTTCTATGAAAAATAAAAGACTTAAGATGCAAACTTTTCCAATAAAATAAAAAAATAGTTCTTAATTTGTCCTAGTCGTACTTAAAATTTTGTAATTAAAAAAAAAAATTCTATTAAAAAAATTACATTAATTAGATTTAATTAAAATAATAAATTTTAATTATAATTCAAATGTAAAAAATATAAAATAATAATAATAATATTCTGTAGGTACAATTATTTTCTGTATAGGTAATTACGATTATGTTGGGTTAAAAAAGCATAAAAAAATTATCTCAAGATATATCGAAATAATATAATTCGTTATCATCAAAACTATTATCGAATGGATGTTGGAAAAATGGACCAAAAAGTTTTTATTTTTAAAGCAGCTGTTTTCTGCATAAATAATTTCAAAAGCTTTGACAAAAATACAATAATTTTTTCCTAACTCAAATTTTTAGTTTCCTAATTTTTAATTTTTTTTACATTAAAATTGTTAAATGAAACTTATATTTACTACAATAATGTATGTACATGTAAATAAAAAAAAATTAAAGTTTTAATTTCCAAATGTTAACGTGCATATGCAACGCGATTTATTGTATAATAAAGTTTAATATTCCGATTTGAAAATAAATTGCAAATAATTAACCCATTAATTGAAAACAAACTATAGAACGGTTTTTTTTCCATCGATTCATCTGTTTTGTACTTATTAAAGTCAAATATTCAATATAAGATAGAGGATTGAACTATTTCTGAATAAAAATTTTAACACATTTAAAAATTCGAAAACTTAAAACTATTCAATAATTATTCCAATATATGTATTTAATATTTATGAATAAAAGGAAAAAAAATCAGAATGGCAAAAAATAACATAAATACCTAAAATTTTTTTTTTGGATAATTATACTCATGCCCAGACTTTTATTCATTTTATTGAGAAACCATTATTTTTAACCACTACATTGAATATAAATTTCTTTGCCTGGGAAAATTAAATACATATTGAGGTAATTTTAACCAGCTGATATCATATAATATGTCACAATTGTGTCATGCGCTTTCATTTTACTCTAATTCCGTATAAATCTTCTTACAAAAGCGTGCTGAAAGAAAATGCTTATAATTTTTTTTTCTTATCTGTTTATTGAACATTGAGAGAGGTCCAGAAACTTTAAATGAATGATATTAATTTTCAAAGTGTGATATAAAATAAGCTTTAAAAGAATTTTAAACACACTTAAGGATATATATTATAGGAATAATGTTTATACATATCGTATAATCTATCTATAATAAAAACATTAAGAAACTTTATGCAGATTCATAAATTTTGTCAGGATAACAGAAAAATAAAATAAAGCTTTCAGGAGTTAATGCTTTAACTTTATCAGTTAATAAGAGACCGGAAAATATAAATAATACGTAAATTTTATCGATATGTTTTCGAAGTTTAGAGCATGTTTAAAATATTTTTCATTTAGGATGAACTGAAAAGTTTATTTTACTAAAATATCCATCAATAATGAGAAATAATAAATTAATAAGATAAATAGGCAAAAAAAAAATGTATACTTAACTTCTATTGAACTCCTGTGGGTAGTTGCTTGGCCTTTTATTCCCCAAATTTACTTCTAAGGAGCAATTATGTGACTAATTAAGAGGATATTCTACGATAGGAATTTTAAAAGAACATACAGATTGCTGTGACCAGGGCTGTAACTTATATATATATTTTTTTTATTAATCCTTAATTATTTTGAAACAATATAATACTCAAAAAGGATTAAAATGTTGACTAAAAATTAATAAAATAGAATAATTTTATTTTTTTTATTTTTTGCAATTTTTTGATGGCTCAATATTCATTTGACCTTTTCAATTAAATGCATCTTGCCCAGTAGAAACATATAGTTCATATAGTTTTTTCTTTATATAAGTATATATATATATAATGAAATTGTTTTGTTTTGCAAGCATATTTTTATTTTTCATTCATACATAATATACAATACATACAAAAAATATGCTATGCTATATTATATCTGGGTCGGCACCAGACTTTCTATGTTTTTATTTTTCTTAAATATAAAACAATGATAAAAGAACCTGGTTGTTGGATTTTTTATTTTTTTTTTTATTTCAAATAATAGACATGGAAAATATTTCCAGTCCGGAGAATATTTTTCGTATTTACACTTTCTACACTGTTAATGCTATAATTTTGAAAAAAAAAAAAAAAATACATACGTGAAAATTAAGCTGATTTTAATAATATACTATATACATAGACCTAGGACAAACAAAAGAAAAACAGTTTTCTCTCACTTTACGATGAATAAAAAGAAATCCATAAAGTACCACCTGGGGACATTTTTTTATGGAAGACAAATGACCTAGTTTTCCAATTATAATATTGTGTGCTCTTAATTTTTTATATTTTCATGTTGTATGTAGGTACAAGGCATACAAGAAACACACGAATTAGCTTTTTATCTTGAATGAAATTGTGAGATAAAATGTGGAAAATTTAACAAAGTTATACATAAATAATATAAATATAGGAGAAAATTAATATGAAATGAAAAAGGACAACAAACAATTTGGAGAAAATAATAACAAAAAAAAAAGCTTTAAAGTTATTAAAATTAAAAGTTCTCCAAGTTCCTTTAATATATTGTTTTCGAATATTGTAAGTTGTCTGCAAATTTGCAGATTGAGTTACATATAATTAAGCTTTCACTCAATTAAATAGAAAAATTAAATTGGAAATAATTAGATTTAAATTTTCATCCTTATTAAAATTTCTACAAAAAATTTTATTTTTTTCTTTCCGATTGATAGAATTTTCCCCACAATTAAAAACCAATTTTTTGTATACGCCTTATATTAAACATTATTTTAGTATATACGGAAATAATGCTTAATTTTATTTTAAACTGATTAAATTTGCAATTACACTGAAAAAACTTGTAACTTTTACTTTTCAATAAATCTATTCATATGATTAATAGCAATAATTGAATATTTCAGGAGTATTTTCTTGTAATTTATTCTTCGCTAGAAAACAACAATAAAAAATTGAATTTTCAGCACTTTTGCAACAACGAGTTATTATTTTTAGTAATATTAATGTAATATTTTGAGCAAATATTGCCTTAATTTTAATTATAATCTTTTTACTATATTTATAGCTGATTTTACACCGAGTTATTTTTTCAGTGTAGCAATAATTTTCAGCATATTTCAAAGCCTTGGTTTAATGGTTTTTTGGTTTTGCTACAAATTTTTGGATGAATTATATATTTAATAATAATAAATGAAAGATTTTTAGCACGTAGTACCGGAAAATACGTTGTTTTAGTTATAATGTATATGGATGCCATATTTTATAGAGCCGATTTTCTAAATTTTTTTCATTGTAAATAGATTATTATATACAAAAACAAATATGTATTTGTATGTCTATAGAACCAATATACAAATTTCAAAAAATAAACCTTGAAAAAAGAGTTCTATTTCATCTAATTAATCTAATGGTTTTTTAATTAATTTGGTTGGAAAAGCCTTTATTACTTTTAAGATTCATAATATATTAATAAATTAAATAAATTAAACAAATTCATGGAATTTTTATCGATTTTTATTCAGTAATGAGTGAATAATAATTTTCGAATATTGCAAGAATTAAACCAAAATAATATAAACCAAATTCAATCGAATTCTAAAAATATTTATTTTTAATTAATTTAATTATTAATGTTAATGGAAAAATTAAATGTATCATAATATTATAGAGTATCATTAGTCAAAACAATAATTCTTATCATTAAAATTTTATATACCTATGTATAATATTTATATAAATAGCGATTTTTGCATCTTCTTGTGTAGGTGTATGTTTTCTATACGAATATCTTTTTTTCATTTATAATTTGAACTAAGTGCCGGATACAGTTTTCCAGTGAAAATTACATAATAAAATAATATACCGCAAAAAAGAATCAACAATTGGCATTAGAGTAGATTTCTAACACAAGCATTCCACCTCAGTTGCATAGTCAAATAATAATCATTGACATCGTTTTCTTAATAACACTATTAATTTAATTAATTTCAATCAAAAATAAAAATGTTAAATTCGTATTTGAAATAAATGTTCTTTAAATTAAATTAAATCATATGTTACATTTATGCTGTTTTGTGCTTTTTTGGTTTTTTTGCTTCAAAACACATACTCAAAAAATATAAATATAAAATAAAAAAAAAAGCTTTTTTAAGTTTACCATAATTAGTTTATGGCTAAAGAATTTTCTTTATTCTTTTCAATTAGTTATAAAATCATTTTCGGTGTTTTTCATTTTCTTAACAAAAAATAAAAGACGAAAACCTCAATAATTTTTTATCTTCAATAATATTTTACGGAGACTAAATGAGCTTCATCCTCGCAATTTATATCCAAGGTGGTAAATTAGATACGATTTGTAATTTTTCAATTCAAAGTACAAAATTCTTCAGAACTTTAAATGAAAATATTTAAATTTTTACAATGAATATGTTTTATGATTCTTTGCTAGTTCTCGACTGCAACGAAGGGAATTTTAATTCTTTATTATTTAAAAAAACAATTTTAGCTAAATTAAAAAATTAAATTAAATTTAAGTGGAGGCCCTAAAATATTATTTGACCTTGGACCCACTGAAGCTCACTCCGGGCCTGTTATGTGTGCATTAAATTTAATTAAAATATTAATAAACAAAAGTAATGTTTTGATTTAATTTTTTGATTATAGAAAACCTAATTTATTT
This sequence comes from Hybos culiciformis, assembly GCA_964007475.1. NCBI lineage: Eukaryota > Metazoa > Arthropoda > Insecta > Diptera > Hybotidae > Hybos > Hybos culiciformis. The sequence goes on along the minus strand of OZ023274.1, from coordinate 98,588,877 downwards.
TTGAATCAGTTCTTAAAATATATATTCACCTAATACCTGTACTTGTATATTATAATATAATTGTAATAAATGATTATGTTTTTCTAGCAAAAGTTGAGAAAATTTATCTTTCCCCAATTATTATTAAAATCAAAGAAATAAATTTAAATAAATTATACTGGGCTTATTGCTTCACAAAAAAAGAAAAACAATTTACACACATTTTATAATTATTTCGATTTTCATGGAAGTTTACACAAGAATAATTTATGTAAAAAAATACATATATATATGTATATAATATTTATTTTATTGAACTAAAAGTAATTAATATTCTATTCTTCAAACAAAAGTATTATTGAATTACACAAAATTTATTTATTCTCGAATATCCTTTATAGATATTTTTTTTTTATTTTACTCAAAATATTATTTTGGAAATTAACTTTTAGCGAGATTTTCTGAATGTTATTTTAAATTTTTAAAAATATGCCAGTGAAGTAAAAAAATATTATTTTATGTGGTTATAAAGTTTTTATATCTTGCCAAGGGAAGCTCATCACCTTACTAAATATAGAACGCACTTAATCTGTCGATTTTATGAATATTGCAAAATAACGTAGATTTACATATTACTATTTTCCTAGCATTTATCACCGAATCGGATTTCGCAACGATCACCACTTCCGTTTTGTAAAATTACACACTATAAGCTTAACCAGTAATTGGTTTATAAATTTTGTAAAAAGTTTGATATAATTCACCTAATAAAAACTGCAAAAAACTTCTCTGAAAATTAGCTTTCAAAACCAGTTTTAAAGTTATATAACTAAAAATGCAATATTTTCTGATAGTGTGAGCTCTTCTTGCATTTTTTATTATTAAATTTTAAATTATTAAATTAATATTAAATATGTACATAATAACTCGTCCAGAATTATATATATCAAATGAATTGTAGTAAAATTTGCTTTTCTACCGAAAAATAAATAAATAACAAAAATTTTGCTGTAATCATATTTTGCTATAATCATTTGAAAAGATATTTTAAAAATTCCTTGCTACGACATAATAGGATATTTTGCTAATAATTTACATAACAAGAAATATACAGAAAACATAGCTTCATAGCTGCAACTCTCTTTTTTTTTAGTGTGTAATTTAATATGAACTTTTGAATTGGAAACCACTCAATAAATTTTAAAAAATAATATATTTTAATATTTATAAAACTCAAACAAAAAAGAAAATTTTTTAAATTTAAATGTTAAATTATCCACTAAATTAAATGATACTTAAAATTCAAGAAACTATCTGTTAAATTATTTTTGCGCAACATATCCCGAATGTGTATTATGAATTTCGTCTAAAAAAATAAATAAAGTATGCATATCACGTGCATGAACAAACATCTGAAAAAAAAAAAAATATATACGTATACTTTTCAGTGCGCTTTTCTTTTTAAAGGAATTGTGTTTGGAAATATTTTTTTTCTTTTTGTCTGGGATATATGTATAATATCGAAAAAATTTATTTCGTTAGCATTATTTAATGAAAAAGAAAATTATTGTGAGCATGATACAATACATTTTAAATAGATTTTGTTTTGAAGGATAATTGTATTAAAAAAAAGATTGATTTAAAACTTTGTGAAAATTTATTTTGATTTTCATGTTTTTTCGTCATGCAAAAGATTATCCAATTTATAATTTAACCTTCTTTATTTTTATATATTTTTTAATTTATCTTATTTAAATTAATGATTTATTAGATTTTGATTCAATATTTATAGGCGCATATATTATATGTTTATATAATATGTTATACATATTTTAATTTCAACAAGTTGTAGAGTTTCCACTAATGTATAGAGAGCATAAAACTTTAAATATAACATACAATTTGTAATACATTAGAAGGTGTTTTTTTTTAATACAGGAAATATTTTATGAAAATCATATCAAATCATAGAAAATTAAACTTTTCACCATTTGGGAAAAATCATGGCAATGACTAACTTTGAAGGAAACTTATTAATATGTTATACTAGAGTAATGACAAAAACTTATGACCAGACAACACTGCTTGATAAGGGAACATAACAACAACTGTCAAAACTAAAACTATCAACTCAGCCCAAGTTAATTATGATTTGTTGAGGAAAAATTCATCACTGTTCACCAGTGTATTCATTAAATCATTGCAAAAAAAAAAAAAAAGTAATGTTAGTCCTTCATCCCTAAAGAATTCAGCCCACATAAATATTTATTTTTTTCTATACATAAAAACCTTTTTCTTTTATATATAATGTAAAATATAAACTTTACTTCATTAACCATTAAATTTTTCGAATTTGAAAAAAAAAAAATTTAATATTTTTAAAGGATTTAGGAAAAGCTTAAAGGTTCTTATAAATTGTTTATTCAATTAAATTTTCAAACAAAAAAAAGGATTTTCGCAACATATACCCAGAATTATTGTAAACAAATATATAGTTTCTGCAAAATAATATAATATGAAACTTTTGTATACAAAAAATGAAAAAAGCAAATTTTAATATTAAAATAAAATACTACTCGCATTTATACACATGTATTTATATGTATTATAAAATTTTCATTTTAATGATAAGAAAGTTAGACTGATAAAACCAGAAGAAAAATATTTTTATTTGTTTGAAAAACTTTCTTTTAAAACCTTATTTTGGTAAAAAAAAAAAAACATTTTATAATATAAAAAATCTAAACTCAAGATAACTTGCATTGAAAACTTAAAAATTTTTCTAAGAATATTATTAAAATGTTTTTAAAACTTTTCTTCTATGACCAATATGATTTTTCTTTTTTGATTTTCTATGAATGACCGATGCCAAGCGATATAAAATTGCAAATAAAATAAAATATTTTAAAAATTTTTAAAAAAAACTTCATTCAATATTTATGTGGTGCTGAAAAATAAACGATATTTTATATTTTAATTGGATCTATAAATAAATACCAAAATTAAATAAATAAATAATATACTGTGAAAATCGTCTCCCATTTAATCAGATTTAGGAAATCATTTGGGATTTGAGAAATCGCTGAGATTTTTCATACCCATATTATTATAGTAAAACATGATGAACTGAACATTTTATTCACAGATAGCTCCACAAGTCATATTATTCAAAGGCACTTGTATATTTGAATTCATTTCCGATTTCAATCTAATATATCTTTTCGTATTAAGATATTAGTCAAAGTCTGGGCCAGTGTTCTTAAGTTCGTGCGTGAATGTTGGATTTTTATCTCAATTTGTTCCTTTTTCACTATTTTTAATTCTAATTTTTTTTTCACATTTATATACATTTTTATTTTATATAAAAACTAACACACAATTATTAATACTGTAATACTTAAAAAAAAATTCTAATTTGTTTTTTTTTTATTTCAGAATAGCAAAAAAAAATACAAATTAGCCAGCAGCTAATAAATTATATTTTTATTTAATTTTTAATGTGAAAAAAAAAATTTGCGTAGGTACAATTTTTTTTTTTTATTTTCATTCAAGTACTAAAACTTTTCCTGCGAAACCTAATAATTGTCATCATAATGATATTTAAAATGCAGTTGAGTGAAGTGTAACATTCTTACAAAATCTATGTATACATAATCCCACATTAAAAATACTTTAAAAAATAGGTAAAATCTGTAATTTGTCACGTTACATATAAAGTTCAAGGTTATTTAATACAGAAATTCTGGAAAAGAAAAACTGTTGAATTAAATTTAATATTGTATAACATGGTATTTTCTTAATATTTTAAGTATTAAATTTTTGTGCATGTAATGAAAAAGTAAAATAATGCTAAAGCTTAGATAGGTTTTCATTTTCATTATTTCTATGTATCAAGATTAGTTTAGTCACCAATACTGAGATACTTTTCACATTTCAATATAAAACAGAAGTATTTATGTAATATCAGTTATTATTAAGGTTCAAACTAATAATTTCTATTTCCAACTATTTTTTCCAGGAATATCTTTTGTTTATGCAAAAATTTTATTATTCGATCTTTAATTTAATTAAAATTTGAGAACATAATACACATTTACGTAGTACATATTATATTATACCCTTTTGTAATAAATATCTCAACTTTCACAACTATATAAATTAGGCTTTATTTTGAATAGGCAAAGTTATCTCTAACTTTCATTAAGAGAAAAGTTTTCATTGCCATCCTGATAATTCCATGCTTAGTATCTGAAATACGGAAATATACTTTTCGTAGAATTTAAAATAAAATATGAATGTTTTTTTTTTTGAAAAATTAATCAATTTTTTAAAGTATATATATAATTTTGTACAACCATACTCATAATATAAAACTTTGTTGAAAAGAAAAACATAAAAAGGAAAAAAAGAAATTTTTACATTCAATGCAATGTTCTTTGTTCGAAAGATAAGAGCACCTAAAACTAAAATACAATGAACACTTATAAAAGTTTTTCTGGGTACAAAAAGAGCATCACAAAAATAGTTATATTTCATTTTTATCCATCATCCTCCCCCTCAATTTAGAATATTATTGGTGTCAACATTATAGTTTTAGTTTAATGAACTATTAAATAATTTTTCAATATAAATTTAGTTATAGATTCTGTGTAGAATTTTCAAAAAAAAAAAAAAAAGATTCATCTTTCTTCGGACGATATAATGGCTTTGAATTGCAAACATAAGACAAACAAAAAAAAAAAAGAGCTCCTTCTCCCAATAAATCTTTTCTGGTTGCATTTTATGAGAATATTCACAAATTCAAGGCTTTATGTCAACAACAACGTCATGAAAAATTTTCTTTCGTTTTTTTTTTTTAATATAAAATTTTCTAAGGATTTTTTTTTTCATTTTGTTATATGCAATAGACTTTTACTTTTAAAAAGAGATATACATATATATTTTTTTTTTACTTATTTGTTGACAAAAAAAAAAAACAAATTCTGCAATAAATATGCAAATAACATTATAGACAACTTATAAATATTAAAGAGCAATATCAGCAGTTGGTTTCTCTTCCTAATGTTTCGCATTATTTTATGCATTTTTTATTGGATTTGCGTGTTCAATATAAAAAAAAAAAATTGATTTATGACGATGAAAAATATGTATAATATTGAACCTTGAGATTTAAAAAAAAATTGTGAATTAAAAATAAAGAAATTTTTTATTTTTAAATATTAGGTATAAAATCTCAATACTATGTCAATGATTTTACCATGAATTTTGTTGTTGTTTTTTTTTTTTTTAGTTCTGCCAAATTTCATTTTATTTTAATGTTACTATAGTTGTCATGATGACAAATTTAATAGAGCTAGAAACATGTGAAAATAACATATGTATGGTTTTTTAACATTTCATTAACGCTCATTAAAATTTACCAAATACATAACTTGAAAAGTTTTTAGTTTATTAACTATATAACATTATTCTTATTATTTGTTTAAGTATTTTAATTTGATTATACAGATTACAGATACATTTTAATGTTTATAATATTTATATGGGTACATTGATTATATTTCTTGCATTTTCAAAGATAATTTAAATTACATATTATGCTTATGTACATGAATTCACATTAATTTTACTTATTTATATGAATTCAAATAACATACTTTAGAAAAAGTATATACATAATAATATTTGATTATTATTCAAGCATTATATAATTTATTTAATAATGTTATCTGATAAAAAGTTATATTTACTTTAATTAAATCCTTGATTTTATGGGTTTTTTTTGTGAAACTAAACCCTTTTTTTTTGTTGTTGTTAGAATATGGTCAAATTTTCTTAAAAAGTTATTTGACCATATGTAAGTACATTGAAAAAGGATAATATGTAATTATGACATAAAGTAAGCATATATGCCATCCAATTTCCTGTGTGTACGTAATAAGAAATCTCTATTTACATCTATTTTTAAATATTATGTCCATCTACAGTAAATAGATATGTTGTACACATTATATATAAATACTAAATTAGGAAAAATAACGAATTATTTTTAAAACTAATTCCAAATTGTTTTTCTTAAATTTTACCATGCTTATAACAATTGATTGTACGACAAATTTTTTTTTAATTAAAAATATTTTAAGAACCTTAAATTAAACACTGGTAAAAAAAAATCGAGATGGCCTTATTTTTGGCAAGTACTACGTACAGTTTTCCGTCAAATTTTATCGAAATTGACTATCCCGGCGTGAACGTTGTTTCTTTCTAGCCTTATCTTTTTTATAAGAGTTATGATCGTTCATACAAAATCCCCATAGAAAAAAATACTTTCACTTTTACCCGAATTTTCCAATTTTCCGCACAACTTTCCAATTTGTCTATTCCTAAGAACCTTATTCGGACTATTAGAAATATTTAAAAATTAACCAAATCGGTACAGTTGTTCTCCAGTAATGTGCTTACCAACGAACAGCATTTATACTTTTTATTTATGTAGATAGACAGATTTATAATACATACTTGTAATACCTTGCTTTAATTTTCATAATCCTCAAAAAATGTTTAACCAATTTATTATGTTATTAAATTTTTATATTCATCATAAAATCACCCTTCTTTGATTTACCTTATGCATAAATACATGTATTCACAAAAAAAAGGTATGTGTTTAATGAAGAAAAAAAAAATATATATTTTTAAAAAAATTCCTTAAAACCATTTTTATAATCAGATTACTTACAAAAATATTTTTGACTTTATTACATTTTTCTTTGACAATTCACTGCTTTGTCATTCTTACCTGAAATGTTAAAAGAATAATAAAATAAATAAAATTTATAAAGCGGAGAATGTTTGATGATAAAAATAAACAGAAAACTTTTTGATATCATTAACATTTTTAATTGATTATAAAAACACAAGGAAAAATGAATATTTAGGTTTTTTTTAACTTCTGCTAAATTAAATTTAAAATGTTTCAACAAAAAAAAAGGGTTAAAACAAAATTTATACACGAGTTTTGGTGAATAAAAAAAAATTATTTAAAGCAAACTCTTGTTAATATTCGAATATTTTATTTATATTTATCATTATCCAGAAGAGTACAAGGATAAGAATTCACTAGATATAGATTAAATTTTAGATTTTTGTACACTGAATTTCATGTTTTTGGATATGTACCTACACGAAGAAACGAATTATAATTATTATTCATAGAAATTATTTTCCAGGACTTCAAATCCATATATTTTCTGTTTCGTCATATATTTTCTGTTTCCTTATTATTTGTCTTTTGTCATGACACTTGTATATTATACTAACTGACTATGACATGTTCAGAAGATATGATGGCGAAAATAGCGCCAAAGCAATTAGATCCACAGTTAAATAATGAGCCCTTTTATTACGAAACGACGATGATTCCTAATATTTAGCAACATACTTTAACACAATTTATTTTTCTGATGTGCCGAGAATATTGTTGGCGGAAATATCTTCGCAAAATATACAAAAAAAAAAACAAAAAATAATGTTTAATCCTTCAAAATCTTCCGGTGTTATAAACAAATTCAAATTCAAGATAAACAGCAAACATTTTTCATCAATGTATATAAAATCTAAATTATTGTTCCATTGAATAAATTAAAGGAAAAAAATAAAAAAAAAACTTTTATCAGTAATAATTTTCATCGAAGAAAAGTTTAATTTTAAATTCTTTGAAATAACAATTACAATTAAACTTTTCCGTAAAGCTGTTATGAAAAATAATAAACTTCCTCTCTGTAAAGAATTCGCAGAAAAAAAAAAAATAAACAATATCGTTACATCAATTACTATAAAAGTGATTAAGGATATGTTCGAAGTAAGGAAACGAAAGTATTTAAATTTGAAGATTGTGAACATTATGGATTAATTATAAGTAGTTAAGTGTCAAATATTTACTTTTAGAAAAAATATACCGAATAAATTGTTTTTTCTTTATTTAAAACAGTGAATAAAGTTAACAAGCTTCCTTAAGGCATATATGGCAAACTATAAATTTATGTTATTGCAATCCTCTGTTGATTTGTTGAAAACATTTTAACGTTTATTGCACCACAGGGTATAAAACATTAAATTTCTCAGAAAAACTGATTTCCAGTTTTTCAATATAAAAACCAGATAAAACAATAAAAAAAAGTTACTGATAAAATTACGTTTGAAATAAAGATTTATACATTAACAAATAATGCCTATAATCCATTAAGAGCCAAAGAAAAATTCACTCCTTTTTTCAAGGTTGGAATAAGAAGAAAAAAAACTCTATAGTCACATATTAAGGTAAATGTGAAGTACTGGAATGTTGATTTCAATCTAAAGACGAATAATGTGATTTTGTAATTTGTTATTCCAAAATACTCCTTAAAAATAGCTTTTAGCTAGAAATGTTTGTTCTTATCTTAAATGTATGTATATTTAATGTTTCATTACCGCATTTTTTACTATTTTAATTTTTTTTAATATTTTAATCTAAATTCCATGATGGACGTGACGTAGAATCATTTGTTTAAAAAAAAAAATGTAAATATTTGTCTTCTACCATAAAGGAAGTATAATATAGAGTAACTATGTCAAACAACTTTTTAAAATATCGTTTTTATTTTTTTTCCTATTTTTTCAGACCCCCAAAACATATGTATACAAAAAAGCTTTTGTATTCTCTCTAATACTCATTATTTTTTTTTCAATTTTCAGGATGTTTAGTTTTAAAATTACACAACTTATAAAAATTCGAATGTAGTTGTGCGAAAAATCATAACTATATATAATGAATAAATGAAAAAATATGTGTCTAAATATGTATTGTTGTGATGTGCTAATATCAATTTTTTGCATCTATGATTTTTTTTTTTTCAAAAACTAGTATCTTCGTCTTCATTGAAATTTATAAAATTCTTATCATAAGTTAACTAAAAAAATTTTTTGATAACTATTTTGCTCAAAATGTTTATAAAAAAAAAATTTTAACAAACAGTATACAATTACATTGCTGTTTGGACGCAACAAAATTATCAAAAAAATATGATTTCTGGTTCACCGAAACAGACGAATGTTATGAACATAAATTTAAATTTTTGGAGTTTGTTAACACTTTGTTAACACTTTTAATAACAAAAGGCTCAAAATTTTTGAAAGGGATATTCTTAAAAAGTGAAAGTATCCTTACAAACGAAAATAAAAGAACAAAAAAAATCATTATTCCAATAATATAAATTAATGCGAGCATCGTCGGTCTCATGCAAAAATCACGAAACTGCAAGAACATAGTTTTGAGAAAATTGGTTTTGAATTTTTTTTTTCTTTTTTTGTAGTACATTTTGGTACTTTCGAGAAAATAGAAATAGTCAATGCGGATAATTTATGAGAACTTTCGAACATATTCATATTTTAGTTTTTTTATGTTTTTTGTACAATATTAGTTCAAAACGGCCAAACTTACAGTTTCGTTCTTTTTGCACGAGACCGACGATATGTAAATAAACATGAAATAAAATGAATTTATTAATGCTTTCAAACAGACGCCGACGCGATCATAGATTTTGAGCAACCGCAAGGTACGCAGCGACATTTTTTAACCTAGCAGTAGCGACAAATTTTTAGGTGAAAGCGATCGCTAGCAGTCATAGAAGTTAAAAAAAAAAAAAAAAAAAAAAAACCAAGCAGCGACGAAAATTTTTGTGTTTTTTTTTGTTGCCGCAGCGACCAAAAATATGATCGCGTCGGAGTCTGCTTTCGAATATAATTTTTTTATTTACATTTATCATTTATCTAACCCAATTTTTTTATTTATAGAGAACAAATACTAGTAAACATTAAAATACAATTATAATAAAGGAAATATTTTGTTTATTTTTAAAAGCTTTATATAAAAAATATTTTAAAAGCTATAAAGCTCTCTCGTTATAGCGATATAAAAGCTTGGGGGTCTGATCTAATTTTGTTTAACTTTTTTTATTCGAATTTTTTGTATGGGACTAGTTTCTCTATTTATACTTCCTTTATGCTTCTACGTTTTTTTAAATAAACATTCTGACAGATATGACAATAAAAAATTATGTCTTTTTGATTTATGTTTTATTGAAGAATTAAAAAGGAGTAATATAAACTCACTTATGATGATGGCAAAATAACTACAGTATATTTTTTACATCAAGTACTTAATCAAAAAACTAATCATAAAATCTTACTATATTACTGTGTCTGATATTCAAAGATTTATCAAACACTACACCTGATGTATTATTGTAAATAAGACAAATTTTTCTTCTTTCCAACATTTCCTTTTTTTTCGCAATCTTTTTCCAATGTATTGTAAATTTTATTATTTACTTAACACATAAGAAATTTATATGCACTATTCTTCGAAATCTTATGTACACATTCGTTTCCTGCTCTGATACAATAATATTTCCTACATCGAAGAAAAAATTGGTTTTACTTTTTAAATTATACGTCGCATAATTTAATTTAATTTTGATTTCCAGAGTAAAGGATTTATTTGAAAAAAACTATAATATAATACAACCACAATATTTATATACAAATTGAAGGAAGCAATTTAAAATTTTATAATGTGTTCGACTGTTCGTTAGAGGTATTGGTTTCGCAATAATAATTCATTGAAGTTTATTTAGATACTTCGAAACCAAAAAAAAAAAAAAAATAATAATAATAATTACAAATATTACAATTAATATCTTCGAATTGAAAATCTGATATAGATATTGTATGATAATATCTTAAAAGAATTTTACTAGAAATTCTCAAATTCTCAAAGTATATGTTAAATTTGTCCAAATGACATGAAACTATTCACTTCATAGTAAGCATTGATATTCATCAGTTGAGCGTCCAAATACCGATAACTAATATCACAATAACTTATAATACTTTTCTTAAGATACACCATATTTCCAGTTAAACAATGAACATTTTTATTTGTTCACATACAATGTGGGAATCGTATGTTTACATAAAATATTAGTATATATAATATAATGCCGGTGGCTTTGATTATCAAAAACTTTATCTCTCCTTTGTGTATAAACATGTTTCCTTCTCATATTAAACTTTTCATGGTTATTTTAAGCTTGTTTATATGATAGTTTAAGAGCTGTCCTTATTGAAAATTTATTTTATTTCAACAGAATGAATAATGTTCATCAATCTTAAATTGTTATGTATGTACATCATTTGGACTAAGAATAAATTATTTTTTACTTTTATATCCTGCATCTTTTTGAATTTTTTTATTTAAAATTTAAATTAATTGATGGTTTGTTTTTCTTCAATTATGAACTGGATCTCTCTAATTCACGAAACGAGCTACAATAAGCTAGCCATGTAGCACCAACTAGCCATCAGATGCGAAAATTCTTCATTATATGTACGTACTTTCATACAAATTGTTCTAATCATTTTCGAATCTCTGATTGAATGAATACTTCTTTAAAAAAAAAAAAAATTGTTAAAATGTTTATTATTCAACGATTTCTTATTTTTTAAGCTATTAATATCAAGGTCTAGAACTATAGTCAACGAAAATGCACAATAATTTTTCTTTTCTACTTGCACCAAATGTGTGATGTGAAACTCAATTAGTGAACAATTAATTGCAACCTTATACGGCGTTCAAACAGGCCCAAAATTATATAGTTTAAGCTTAAACTAGTGTAGTTTTGGTTTCTGCCATACAAAATTTCTGTAGTTAGTTACACTAGTTTAAGCTAAAACTACTTATTAAAACTAGAAAATGAAAGCAGTAAGCAAAAGTGAAATCAATTATTTTCAATAATTCATAGCATAATTTATGTAGATAAAGTCGGGCAAAATAAAATATGTGGTGAAAAACTAAAAAAAAATATCTACTCATACAAAAAAATCATAATAAAAAATATAAATAATAACAAAAAAAATTTTAGTTGACAAAATAACACTAGTTTAATTTTATTTTATGTTTGAACGGTTTGCTTAAACTATAAAATTTTATAGTTTAAATTTTTATGTTTGAACATAATATTAAAATTTGTAATTAAAATTTCTTCGAGAATAAATAAACACAAAACCATATTTACGATTAATTTAGTTTAGCTGACAAACTATAAGATTAACCTCAAGTAATTTTCAAAATATTTGGTGATAATGGTAATAAAAAGAAGAATATACTGATTACCTGCCTATTCCAAAGGTAAAGGCATACATTACATGGTAGGTATTTTGTACATTAATTCGAAAAAAAGGAAAAAAAAAATCTTATTACGGTTAAATGTATATTTTGGGGCAGGATTAGATCGTTTTATGTGTTAAACGAACTGAGATATTACTTCTTAAACAATACGTGTTATTATAAATTTAACACTTAAAACATATTTTTATACAAAATAATATTTTTCTTTTTTAGCACTTCATAAAAAATGGTTTTTTCTTTTTTCTAGAAAATATTTATATTAATGGTAAAGCTCTCATTTGCAATGATTTTTATTTATGTAAATTGTTTCTATAAGTATTTTAGAACGTTATTTTTCTTTAGCTTGAAAATTTTTCTTTTTTGTTTTATAGGGAAAATTTTTGTTCTTATATAAACTTGGTGCAAAAGAATTAATATATTAAGACAGAAACAAAGTATGTATCGGAAAAGTTGTATTTAAAAGATTTAATAATTAAAATGATTGATAATAATCCATTCATCCGATTAAAAATTTCTGGAATACTGATTTTGCCAATAAAATTAACAAAAAAGTATACCAAAGATTAGGTTCGAAGTAAATGGACCAATAAATTGCAGCATTTTGAACTCTGTGAGTTACTACTTATTAAGGAATTTAGGTCAAAATTTGATATAAAACTGTACAAAATAATCTTTACTCACCTTCATCTGTTTCATAAACTTCCATTTCTATCTCTTCGGTCCCATTCTTTGTGCCCATCTTGGCAACCAGTTGCTTTTTTCTCTCCACTTTGATAGATTTAATTTAACAAATTTATTGATAAGGAAAAATTACTAATTTTTTTAAGTAATTATTTTTTCTTTCTTTTTTTTGCAGAAATTCAGGAATACTATTTTTTATTTTTATTTTTATTTTTTTAATGTTTATTCTCTTAGAACATTAAAATTAACATTAATTTTTATAATAATCCTTTTCAACATTGCGTAGAAACTTTATTAAAATGTAATAAAAGCTTATAGCAACAATAATAATCGGTATTTAAGCTGTACAAGTTTTAAGCAATGAAAATTAACTAAAAAATAAAAAATAAATAAAACTTTTTAAGTGCAAATTTAAAAAACGGTTTATACTCTCCTAATTTAGCAAAAATCACCATTTAACCACGTTTTTTCATTCATAATAATTAATAATTCTTTATTTTTATATATATTTATATTAAAATTCATGGAAATTTTCGTTTTAAGTTTAAAGTTTTTGAAAGATGTATTGTTCTCGTCAATATTATGAATATCTATACTTTGGTTCATAAACTATGTTGTATATTCATCACACTTAAAATATATGAAAGTTTATACGATAATAACAATCTTAAGACATATTATAGTAAGAAAAAATTAATGTAAAAATCATAGAAATAGAATGATAGGTAATATTCTCAAAACCAAAATAGCAACTAGATTTGTAGCCACAAGGAGCTTCCAAAATTAATCTAGAATTCAGTTTAAGGCTAGATCTTAGCTTGATTTATGATTGATCTATAGTTTATTAAACCTAACTAATCAAACTGAAATCTAGTGTCAATAATTGAAATCTAGCAAAGAGAAACTAATCAAACTGAAATAATTTAAATCGCGAAAGAAGAAATAGATAATAATTGCAGAAACTAGATATTAATAATTCTTAAAATTTGTCTAAAACTATTTTAAACTATATTCTTGATTTAAGTTTTCATTAATTGTAATCTAGTTCACCAAAACAAATGGGTATCAATGATTTGAGATAGATTATATTTTTGATAAATAATTTTTAAATTTTCACCTATAAATCAAGATTTTGAGAACTGGATTTTTAGGTGAACTATCGTTTGAAACTAAAAAACTATTTTGAATAATTGAATTTCCCAGCTAAAAATAACTAGGGATTCTAGCCAATTTATAGAGTTTTTTATAATAGAGTAAATTTACAATATTTGGCACTCTTTAGTGTGCTATGCTTACAGAAAGAATGTTGAAGCATAGTTTAAGAGATACATAAAGAAGATAAAGAAGAAATAGAAATAGAAAACAAACAAAATCCAATGATGCCTAATGTTTTTTTTGTAATATTTAATTTCAATTCAACTGTAAATTCAATGAAAATTTAATTACCATTTAATTATAATAAAGTTACATCATTTTCTCATGAAAAACAGGATTAAAAACATTTCAAAAATTGAAAAAGTGTAATTTTGAAGTTCTGAAGTTTATTGAATTTTTGAATCTAACCAAAAGGTATTTCACATGTACAGATTTTTATAGTATATTAACATACTTAGATCGCAAATGATTTTTAATTTCGACTTTGTTAGCTTCACTTATAAAAAATGTGTGCGTTAGTGCAGTGCAATTTTCAGCTGTTTAAGATAATGAAATTTTATTATAACAATAATGTTGTACTATGCAAGCCAATTAATTTTATAATTATGCTTAGAATCTTGAAGAAAACATTATTGCTTTATTCCTTTTGTTCATATTCCATCCAATTGATGATTGTTTTTTTTTTAATTCTTTGCCATATTTTAATATTCCCTCAAGCAAACAATTTTTTGAAAATTTTCTTACTCAGCTGATAATATTCACACCTGAATTTTTGTTTTGGTTTATAATATTTTTAATTATTTTTCACATAATAAATTTTTTATCTAATTTAAAGAATTTCCTAAATTGTGTGTTTAATGAAAAAAAAAAAAATTAAGATAATTCGAAGAAAATTGTTATATCTTAATATGTATGTATGTATATTTCCTGTAACAGTGTAATATATAAACTGGAAAATGCTGTACTTTATATTACATATGTGTGAAGTTTCTTGAAAAAGCAATATCATTACACATTTTAAATTACATCCTGTTTTCAAGGTGAAAACAAAAGGATTCAAAATTATACGGAATTAAAAAATAAACTACATATACCGCAAGATAGATTTATATGTGTATATTTATATAAACATTAAAATTAAATTAATTCTTTGCCAAAAAGATAGTACATTAAGGGAATTGTATTAATATTTAATAATAAAATATTTTACCATATATTTTCGTAATATGAAGTAAATATTTAAGTAAAACCGTGATTTCTACCGCCATTTCATTTAAATAATGCAATAGACATAAACATAACATAACTTACAGTGGATTGCAAATTTTTCAAAAACAAAAGTCTACAAATAATTTTAAATAAAGTAATAAATGTAAAAATAATTCCCGCTAGACTTGCTCCTTGAATAAATAATTCAATACAATTGACACAAAAGTTTTCTATACTTTAGAAATAGACCTAATAATAATAGACGAAATAATTTTTGTTTTAAATGCTCTGGGACTACGATGTATCTGTTTGCCCTAAAAACCCTAATTTAATATTTTGAATATAATTTTTTTTGTTTAAACCAACAAAAAAAGGATTCTATTTTCAGTGCATGAATATAAGAAAAATTTGGGCTTTCATTTTTAATATTCTCATCCTCGTATATCCAATTTAATGATATTTTCAATAATATCATTCCGTAGTAACTTTAATTTTTCTTTACGTCCTAAATATAAATAAAAATACTGCTGGTACCCTTTGGGAATATAGTGGCTAATTTACAAGTTGTAAATTTGCAAGAAAGTTCTATAACATAACCTTAAACGGTAATATTAAGAGAAATAATTAGCTTTAACCATTCCCATATCAGAATACATATTAATAATTTTTTGAAGAAACTTTTTATATTATCAGAATGGCCGATAAAATAAAATATTAAAAAAGCATAATTCTATGATAAGTAATTAACTCATCGAATATTTCCGAACGTGACTTTAAGAAAAGATCTTGTATACACAAATTGTTATTTTTAATGAAATTCTTTTATATAACTTATAACTTATATATTTAAATCTTAATGTTATTCATTTATAAATATTTTAAAAAAATTATTAATACGACTAATTCATTAAGCTTTTATGCTTATTAAAAAATAAAATAAAATTTATAAATTTGGTATTTAGATGTATTAAATATAGAAAGATACAAAACCATAAGTAAGTAGGTATACATTTAATATTTAAGCAAAATTATTAAAAACAACAAAAAAAGGAAAAGTTAGTTTTGGTGCGTGTAAGAGGAATACAGGTATTGTTATATGTATGTTATATAAAAAAAATAATTATTTTTATTACACAGATGGGAATAAACTTTTTAACACGTAAAGTGAAATTCTGATCCTGTACATATGTTTTGTTATCCCTTTGCATTTAATTTAATAGGAAAATAAATAAATGAGAAATTCAACAATTTGAAAAATAAC
The DNA here is from genome assembly GCA_964007475.1 of Hybos culiciformis. Taxonomy (NCBI): domain Eukaryota; kingdom Metazoa; phylum Arthropoda; class Insecta; order Diptera; family Hybotidae; genus Hybos; species Hybos culiciformis. Next base: position 98,572,366 of record OZ023274.1, on the reverse strand, counting down.
CTCCTGTATGTTCTGAAGATTAATATGCCTCATTCAGAATTAGATACATACAAAAAAAAAAAAACAAATATACTTATCCATCTTTTTGTAATTGCTTTGCTGTTCAAAATATAATTTAAAATTTATCCAATTCATATGACTAATGGGGTTTGATTGGTCGTTAATTATATGTATATAAAGAAAAACCATTTATGAAATCATTAACTTACTCATTAGAACGAAATTCACTATTATTAATTTTGAGAATATACCATTTTCTTAATGATTATGTCTCGGATTAACTTATAATCTCGGATTAACTTATAAAAAAGCTATAAATAATAATTTTTTACTTAATTTGTCGATTATTTATTGCAGTATTAAAAAAACTTAGTAAACCCTTGGAAATTAGAAGTGATCAGCTTTAATAGCATTTTTAAAGCTATAAGAACACCAAGATCCTAGTAAACCTACTTACTCGACTAAAACTATGTTTTAAATCGTGGATTGAATTTTTTATGATAAATTCAATTTTAAATTAGCTATAATCTTGAAAATACTATGCATTTCCATAAAGATTTTAAAAAGAAAAAAAATATTTATATACATTTCGTTATCCAAAATATAAGTATTAATATGTATTTCTATCTATTTATTCAATATAAGATAAGAACGATAAAATTTATCTTAATTTTTGTCAGGTTCAAAATAAGAGTTTTTTTTTTTTCAACTGAAAATATTATTCAGAAAGAAAGTCTGGTCTTGGTAATTTCTTATGCATAGAATAAATCTAAATATTTATTTAATTTAAAACCTATTTTATTGCTTTCAGATGCAGAAGACTGTTGCCAAATTATGTAAAATTCAGTTGAAATTAAATTGTTGAAAAAAAAAAAAAAAATAGCTGAAAAATAGCTGAACTGAAGAAACTGAAAATTTTAAAATTATAACTTATTATGTATTTTGTTCCCTCGACGAGAGATTTATCATCACGACAACAAACATTTAACAAATTTGCCAAAAGCAAAAACTTTAGAATAAATGAGAAGAAATATTGCATTATGATGAATTTTTAAAAAATATTTATTTTAAATTTAAAAGTTATTTACTTACGATAATTATTCCGATTTCGTACAAAATTGAAAATCATCAATAATTTAAAAAAATAAAGACAAGCTCTAACATTACTTAATGCTCCAATAAATTAATCTCGTATTCCGAAAAATGGTAAGGAATTATTATTATTATTTAAAAATAAAAAAATAAAATAAATATAAAAACTAAACAAAAACGTTCAAACATAAATTTTATCCAATATACGTAATAAGTATTTTTTTGACAATTTATGTACAAAAAAAAAAAAATTAAATTTCAGTTCTTACTGTCTCATTAAATAATTTTTATGACTTTATTAAATTTGTATAAGAACTTATGGTAAAAATATTCATTTTTATGGAATTTTCGACATAAATTTTTTTTCTGTATTTAACATGTACAAAAATTGTACACTATCTACATTAAATTTCCTGGAATCTCTTTAGGCCTTAAAATAACTTCTTATTTTTTCAATTCCCGATTGTTATTATATTAAGAAGTGATGAAGAAAAAAAAAAAACATAAACAACAAAAATTATGTATTTAAATAGGTTTATCTTTGATGGTTCATCATAGAAAATTCATCCAAGTTGAAGAAAATTTATTCAAGAAACAAGAAAATGTAAAATTTTACATTATACAAAAAAAAAAGAAGGAACTTGACTTTTATTCAATGAAAAATAATATCTGGAATGCATTAAAAAAATTATCCTACATTCTTTCCTTGGCATTGGATATTATTTTATCATTTTACATTTTATGTGCATATTTTCTTTTCGTATCCATCGGCTAGGGGAATGTCATGAACATATTTAAAAATTACTTTCGATGATGATGCTTTTGCAAGGAAACAAGAGTGAAAGTAACTTTCAATGTTAAAGATTTTGTAATTTTTCAGTTTCGTGACTATGGAAACTCCGTTCAAGATATTATTGTTTCATAATATTTCAATTTAAAATAATATGAATGTTATTATTATGCTTTATTTTTATTTTGTAGTGAGTAATCTTAAATAGCTCATTTAAAAATCGGCTAAGATCATTTGATAAATAATCAAAGAAAAAGATATTTGTTAAATCTACATAAGTACATTATTTTATAAAATAAATACATTTTCATTCTAGTTTTCATTAGTTCATGTATAGTATTTAGGGTTTGCAATCCCGTATTATATTTCCAATCCCGGGATTTCGGGATCACAATATTTAAATCCCGGGATCCCGGGATTGGTACCGGGATTAGAATTGGACTATGTATGAAAAATACTTACACATTATCATAGTTGAAATTACTTATTGTTCTATTATGCTCACCAAAACTTTTGTTCACTCGTAAATTTTAATTGTAAACTGAATATTAAATGCGTAAAACTAAAATGCGTCTAGTACTAGTTAATTGCACAAAAAAAAATTCTACGTATTCCATAAAAAAAATGTAAATTTTCTGAGAATTAAATTCTTGAAACATTTTGTTGAGGAAAAAATAATTGCCAAAAAAAAATTCTACGTATGTATTTCACAAAAAAAAATCTGCGATTAAATTCTTAGAGAATTTTGACGAGAAAAAAATTTCAAAATATAATTCAGACAAAAATTAAATCCCGGGATTAGTTATTTTAGTCACGGGATTTCGGGATTTAAAGAAACATCGGGATCCCGGGATTAGTTATTTTAGTCACGGGATTTCGGGATTTAAAGAAACACCGGGATCCCGGGATTTCTGCATCCCGGGATCCCGGGGCTGCAAACCCTAATAGTATTTCATTCTAGTATTTTTAGCAAGAAAAACTTTTAAAACAATGAATTAAAATAGGATTAGATTTAGTACGGGGCAGAATATTCTTTTTATTTATTATTCAAGTGGGTAAAAATATAATTTTAATTTTCAATAAAAAAAATTAAAATATATAGCTTATCAGTTAAGTATAAAATTTATGAAATCAGTTTTATTTATCATTATATCGTGCACATGTTCATCATTTGTAAAATAAACAACATTGTGGTTAATATGTAAATAAATTTTGTACAATAATTTTTTCTTTGCATAACATAAAATGAATGCAAAAATGAATTATACTTGCATGACCTGAACGAAAAAAAAATTAACAAAATATAATAAAAGCTTATTTAATAATTCAAGAAAAAAAACTAAAAACACAAAAGGAAACAAGTTTAACTTTAATAATATAATTTTATTATATATGGTTGTGTTCGATTAATTGAGTTAACGAGAAACTAAATCTCGACTCCCCAATATTATACAAGTATTATTCGTTTATTTTATTAAAATATTCTTATACGATTTGAAAGAATAATAATTTCAAATTTTAAAGATTAAAATTTAAGAATTCTTTCTGAATTCATTCGAATCCATTTAATATTCACAAAATTTGAATTTTTCTTCAAAAAAAAAGAAGCAAATGAAAGAATAATTTTAAAAATACATAATATTTGCAAGCAATTTTTTTTTCTGTTTTACAATGTGAATAGAGAATTATTTGAATATAAAATAGATATAAGGAATAAAAAAAAATCTTTATAAGAATACAATTTGCAGTAAAAACTGTGAATTTATATTAACTTCGAGGTGTTAAAAATCTTTCGTTTTATCTTTTATTTTTCGTATATACATAAAAAAAAAACCCATCATTCTGATACTAAAAAAACAAGACTGTTCGTTTGTAATAAGACGATGTTAAGAAATAAATACTTTTTTAATTCAGATTTTTACAAATCTTTTCAATAAGATCTTGCATCTAAAATTTTAATTACAAGCAATGTATTTGTATTTTTGGAACCAAAATGGATTAATTATTGAAAAGTGTTTGTAATTTGATATTCGATTTTTCATTTATTGTATATGTAATTATTTTGTACCTGAAATTTTTTTTTCCATAGATTAAGTTTAGAAATTTTATAATTTCAACTAATCAAATAATTCATAGGAAAAACCATGAGTTCTAAGGACATACATATACTTTGTATGATGAATAAGAAATGCTTTAATTATAGTTTAAGACTTACATTGTCGCTATATTTTTTTGATTTTTGAGTTAATGATACCAAAATGTAGGAGAAAATTTTATTATTTTTAACATCAAGATTATTATTATGTTAATTTGGAAAAAAAAAATTTCTTTACTCGTTTCTGAAATTCAAGAAAAAGCAGAATAATGTTGCAACAATATTGCAGATTCTGTTACAACAGTTATATAAATTTTTAATGAAAAATAAAAAACAGGAAGATGTTAAAAGTTTCAAAAACTTTGATTGCGTTTTCTGAAGATGCATATGTATATATTTTTGCAGATGGTAAATTTTTGTTATATATAGCGACATACAAAGTGGTAAAATACTTTTTAACTTTTTTTTTTTAAGGGAAAAAACTAAGTTTCACTTAAATGGTTTAAATGAGAAAGAAAATGTAAGTGAAAAATGAAGCCATAATCATAACCAAGAGATACAAATTACATAATATTGTTTTGACATTTAATCAGACTGATTATATAATTTTACGTAGATTTTCTTTTCCATTGAGATTAGTATTTAAAAAAAATATTAATAAAATTAAAGTAGGTTTAAATAAATCACTCCGGAATTCAAATGCTCTTGTTTATAAGATTTATTTTATTTTAATTTAATTTTAAGATTTATTTATCAAATGTGGTTGACATTTTTAAGGATTTTTCTAAATATTTATGAATATAATATTATATTTTTTTATATTATTTCTCTAAGAATAGAAAACAAATAAAAATTATAATAAAAAGTCATTGTTAGGTAAAATTTATTTTTCATTTTATTTCCTTTTTTTATTTTATTTTTAGTTGTGGAAATGAAACAATTCTTTTTATACATATGTAGAATATTCGAAAAAAAAATAAAAGTATAATCAGTGATGCAAGCAAAAAAAAAATGTCGTTCTTAATAAGATATTTCCATTATGAACATTTCTCGAAAAATATTTTATAATGAAGTTTTTATAATAAAATATTTGTGGTAAATATGTAAAAATGTATTCAAGTAGTATGTGGTTGTCTAGGTCAATAAAAACAAACCACAACAAAAGAGAAAATAGTTTAATCTTAATTTCATATGATCCAAGCTTTGAGAAATGGTAATAGAATACACAATATAGGGCAAAGATAATACCATTTCACCTTGGTTACTGACAATTTGAAACTATTTAATTATAGAGACCGAAACAAAATCATAAATATCTATTCAAATATAAATATTATGTGTATGGTTACTTTATAATGTGTATTATTAATATGTGTATATTTGTTGTTATATACGTTGATTCGTATCAAAAAAAGAAAATGTTTCGTAATATAATTTAATAAAGTATGTCTGCAAATTAACATTTACGTATATAAGTAGATAGAACAGTTTTGTATGATACTTTATACATAATATATTTAGAACAATATTTATAACAATTTTTCCTAAAATTTATCACATATTAAATGTCATTTAAATAAGGAATGTAATTTCTATGTGGATAAAAATATCTAGGTGATAGAAAAAATTTTGTTATGGCAACAGTAGCTCAACGGAATTTAAATATTTCTCGCATAGAACTGGACAATTCTATGCTGAAGGTAAATGTTTTTTTTTTTTCTTTTAATGCCTTTGGTTTAACATTGATTTATTTTGTGATTTTTAAAAAGTTCTTTTAGTAGAAAAAAATTAATTTAAGATCGTTAATTTGAGTTCGTCTTTAATATTTCTTATATGAGATAAACTATAATACTCAAAACATGTTCAACACAATTTTTTGTATAAAATAATTGATGCGGTCTCTTAAATAATGCTTCATGTTTTTCAGGATATATCCTATAATATACATGTGCCTCCAAAGTTTATATCCATAACTGTTTAATTTGGTTTTGGTTTTGAAATCATAGTTCAAAACTTTAAATACATTAAAAAATATTTACTCAAAAGTTATTGCGGAAAATTTTAATACAAGTCGTTTTTTTTTCGAAATATCTTCTCTTTTTTTTTAACTTTATGCAAACAAATTTTATGTTATTTTTATATCATCATTTTCTTTTATTATGTTTTTAAACGGAAAATTTTTTTTGTTGAAATTATTTTGAAGTTTCCGCTTTAAAACAAAAAAGAAAATTCTTTTTTAATTTTATTTATTTTTTTTTTTTTACTTCATACATATACTTCAAAATATTTATATTAATAGAAGAAAAAGTGATTTCTTTTGAATAATTTTTACAAAAGAAATTAACTTTTATGACAAATTATCATAAATTAAAAAAAAAAAAAAAAATAGAATGACAAAAGATTAATAAAAATCAAATTTAAATATGTAAATTTAACTGAAAGTGAGAAAATAAAAAAGATAAAATTTATAGTACTTGGATCATATTAAAAGAAAACATAAATAATTTCAACGCAATAATAAATCAGTAACTTAAAATAATATTTTATGATTTTTTAACAGTTTTATGTAAATGGTATTGGAATATATAAATATTTATGTATATATAATGAAAATGTTTATGTTACAAAAAAAAACAAAAAAAACAAACTGAACTACATTATAATGGCAAAAATTAAATTGCACTTGACAAGTAGGAGTCAAAACAGGAAATTTATTCATTTTTCAACATAACATCAAGAGTATTATTATGTTTATAATGAGTTTTTGAACCTTACTATTTATTAACTTTTCATTTTTATAACATACTACATACATGTATTAGAGAAAAATGTTAAAACAAAAATATTTTCATCTCAAATATGTAATTTACTTATAAACACCTATGTAGGTAGGATAAAAATTTTAACAATCTGATCATACTTACTAATTTGAATTAAAGAGATATTTTTTTTCTTCTTATTTTCAGAAGATAGGCTATTATTCTAAAATGTATGAGTATGACAATAGATATTCAATAGTTACATTTTATAATAGCATGTTTCAACAATAATTTTATTTGTCTTATAAACTTATATAGTAGACATAGATAGATCTTTTTTCAACAACATCCTATTCGTATAATTTTATTTGCATTTGACATTATAATATTATGACAACTATATTTCATGGTAGTTTCAATATTTTGAAATTTAAAAAAAAATCATGAACATTTAATAGTCGATTTTCATGTAATTTGTCATTTTTGTTTTAGGAAAATCATCAAAGTTCAAGCCGAGCGGGCTACCTTCACAGCTGATTGAATCGGAATCGCCTATTTAAAAGATTAGATGTAGAAAAGCCCCAACTCGAGGTCCCTTTATTATTTCAAATGATTAACATTTTTATTTTAAATCAAAATTCAATTAACTTTAGAATGGTTATGTCTTGTATATTTTTGAAATTAAATGTTCTAATCTAAATAACATTCATAATATCTAACCAAATCTAAGCCTAATTTTTAAATTAAAAATTTATAAATGCGCGTACAATTTTCAGATTCTCATATAAAAGTGAAACTTTTGTTTAGGTCATCATAAAATAAGTATACTAAAAAAAATTTATAACTTCTTAGATACATTTAATCTTCAAAATTAAAGCGAATTTTGAACACTGCTCAAATATCACCCACCAAAATAATCCTTTTTTATATATAGAGCATAGTATGAGTAAGATTTGAAAAAAAAAGGTCAAAAATCTAAATGTTTTATTCTAAGTAGTAAAATATCTGCTGATAGTGGTACACAGATTTTTCTGTAATATTTACGACTATAAATACAATATACACTTTGATTCTTACATTATGACAGTCATTCAGAAGAAAAAGAATTGTTATAATTATACACATATTTTAAATTCGAAAAATCCCTCAGCTAAATGTAATTTAAGTCTAAAAAATTTTGACCTACATTTTAAATGATTTTATAATTATTATATTTATTTTTTTAAAAGCAAAGGGTATACAAAAAGAATTAAATTAGGTTCGGATTATCCTCAATGTGAATGAGTTGAATAAAAATAAAAAAAAAACATTTTAATCTATAAATGCGAAATAAGCAAAAAAACAAAAAAAAGGAAAATGTTTTCCTCTATATTCATATATTGTATGTTTAAAAATGGAATAGATTTTCCAAAAAAAAAAAAAGAAAAAAAAAGAAAAGAAAACATTTTCTACCGCATTAAATAAATATTTTGTTTATAAACAAATAAAAACGAATAAGTCAATTAGAGCTTTGTTATGCCAATATTTGTAAATTCCAAGTGTCAATATCTTTATTGTAAATAACAAAAAAAAAAAAACAGTAACATAAAACGTCGGCATTTAAAGTTCTTAAAAAAAAATTTAAATGAAAATATTTTTATTTTTGGAAAATCACATATTAGTGATAAAATATATTTTAAAATGCTAATGATACGAAAATATTTTAAACAAATTGTGTTTAAAAATGAAATATATGTATATTGTATAATAATCTTATATATTAGAAATACATTAGCTACATGAATTGGATTGAGTCTCTATTTACTTAAAATCAATAAACGTTTCTCCAGTTTAAAGAAAAATTGTTTTAAGTAAAAATTTTGCATTTTCGCCGGAACTACGACTTGTTTAGCGGAAACTCTATAGCAAAAACTTTAATATTTAGAAAGGTATATAAAAATAAAAGTTTTGTTATATGTAGTGTTGCGAAAAGAATAAATTTTGCATAACCTAATTTTTTCGTTACATTACAAATTACAAATTAACTTGAAGACAAAGCCAAAACTTTTGGATTTAATATCTTTTTTTATTTTTTGGTTTTCAAATTAATTTTTTGCAATTGATTTATTATTTAAACAAAATTAAGATTAATTTTATTTTTAATAATTTTCTAATATAAAAGTTCCAACTAAATTGTTTAAAGAAGATCGTGGAATTTTAAAATTACATTCGTGGAACCTCTGAACTACGGTAATTACTTTATGGCATAAGCTGAAATTTACTTTTCTGTATAATGTCAATGAGTACCTTTAATAATGACAACATCGAAAAAATAATGTGACGAAAAATGTTTATAATGAATTTTACCTTTAAATCGAAGATATTCTTGTCTCATAAGAATAAAAAGAACATAGACTGACTATTCAAGGTCTAAAATTTGCTTATAATTTCGTTACATATAAAAAAACTTAAAATTAAATAAATTCCTAACTTTTTATTATTCACTTTTTTATTTATTTTTTTTTTTATATTTTTTATATTAAAACCAAAAGTTATTTGAATGCAGGCATCCATTTAAATTTTCAATCTAACAAAAAAAAAAAAGAAATGAAAATAATATTGGTATTTGTTTAATTGCATGAAAGCTTTTTTCAGATAGATAAACTTTTATAACTTTGAATGGAAAGAAAATACCCATTGAATTTATACTTTAAAAATGGAACAAATTCTATTTTATAATTTTGTGGCAAAAAATAAAATGAAACCTAAAATAAAAACAGATTTCGAAGAACTTAACAATTTAATAATTTGAATTGTATAACTTAATCAAAATTTTAATTTTTTTTGTACAAATGGCATGCTCAATCATCTGTTGCCAAAATGTATAATCAGTTTTCTTTCATACTTTGCCTATATATATATAGATTTGATTTTCACTTAAGTCTTTTATTTTCTACACCGCTTATCTGTAAGCTGTAAGTCATTTGCAGGAACAACACACCATATTCATAATTTTTATTATTTAAAAATGTTAAAATTTTAAACAAATAAATTTACCGCGTATTGAAAATATCAAAATTTTGATTTATTTTCTTTCATTTTGTTTATAAAATTTTAATTTAATGAAAATTGTTTATTACAAATTCACGGGATAAAAATAACTTGTTTGAGAATTTTTACAATAATGGATATGCTATCGATTTACTTCAAATTTTTTATTTTATTTTTTTTTTTTATATAAGTATATACCTAAATAATATTATCCAATAAATAAAAATTAATTTTTTGACCATGAAAAAGAAAATGATGAACATTTGAATGTTTATACGTTTATTTTTCTAATACTTATACAACAACCAGTGGGCGTGTAAATCATCAGTTTTATTATTTTTAGCTTAATTTTTGACTATAATACCTACAAAATAAGAAATTCGCACTTGATAAATAATAAATGAAGTACCTCTACCTTATAATAATAATAAAAAAATAAAATAAAATAAATAATAACGATAAGAGCAAGATGTTGTTTTTTTTTGGGCTGCGTAACATAGGTACACTATAAATTTCCAGGCTATAAAAATTGTAGAATATAATTTTGACATTATTAAAAAAAAAAATGAACTTTATGAAAAATCCTAACTTCTGAATATGATCTGCAAACAACAATGCTGAATGTATATATAAATTATATATATATATAACTATGTTACTGTGTACGTTTGTCATCTAACTTTTTATGATGAATGTAGTTTCATACAAAAATGATTGATTGATTGCAGTTGATTCGTATAACTTAAAACATCATAATAACGTTACAATAATTCATAGAGTTCAAATATTTATTTCTAACTGTATGCCATAAGACACAAAATTGATAAATATACTTTTAAAGATTTTCCTTTTTTTTAATGATTTCGTTGAATCTTTTAATAATTACTTAATTAGGTTATATAATTTTAACACCATATACAAATAAAAATATAATTAGCAGCTGGAAAATGCCTAGTTTAATTTCTTTACATTATACATATTTTTATAAATAATTATAAAAACCTTTAATTAAAGCTATATATTAAATTTGAGAATGTTTAAGTTTTTATGTATTCTACCGTAAACAAAGCGCAACACATAAAATTTACTGTGGTAATATGAAAATTTAGTGTTTTATAGTATTATATATGTATGAATATTATTCGAATAATTTTACGGTTGTACGCATACTGTAAAAGAGGCAAAAAGAAAAACTACCCACTTGAAGTTTTTCGCATGTACCTAAAATATAGTATGTTTAAATCAGAGCTTCGAACCGGAACCGAACCGAAAACCGAAAACCGGAAAAAACCGGAATTTATAATCAAACCGTAACCGTAACCGAACCTAAATATTCTAAATTAAAAAAACCGTAACCTAAACCGGAACGAAATTTCATTTCGGTTTTTTTTGTTCTTTTTCGTTCCTTAAACAAGAAAAAAAATAAAAAAATTATAATTTTTTTTCTTTTTTAACGAATATATTTTTGTTATTTATTTTTAGTTTGAATACAAAATTTATATTTTTTTTATGTTTGAATTTGAATAAAACATTTATATTTTGTATTTGTATTGGGTAGGTGACTTAAAGTCAAGTGACCTTATGTCCACTTCATAACGACATAAAGTCAATTGACATTAGGTCGTTTATGAAATGGACATAAAGTCAAAGTTAAAAAAGACATAAAATCACTTGACTTTATGTCGTTTTCATCCAAAAAAGAAAACGACACAATGTCAAGTTTGCTCAAACAATAAGTGTTTTTTATTTCTATTATTTCTGAAGGACCTGATTGCAGTTTTTGCCGCATAAATATTAAGTCGAACAGGACAAAGTTTTTGACTCTTTTGGTTTTGATAGTCCATCTTCATTCTCTGCATCAGACGAGTCAAAATTTTCTTCGTGTAAGCAATTAACGGACAAGCATAAAAAGTGCTACTCAAAAAAAAAAATCGAACCGAAAAAAAACCGGTTTTGAACCGAAAAAAAAATTGAACCGTAACCGGAACGAAATTTAAATTTTCAAAACCGAAACGTAACCCGAAACGATAAAATTTTAAGAACGAAACCGAAAACCGGAACAAAATAAATTGCGGTTCGAAGCTCTGGTTTAAATTAAACTCAGAATGAAACTGTAATAGATTTTTTTTTCTGTGTTTTATATTTTTAGTAACAAAAATTACTTTGATTTCCAAACGATTTCACTTCTTTCCTTATATTATGGATGGAATGTGAAAAATTTAATATAATCCCAGTGTAGTAAAAATCATAAGCATGCATTATGAAAAATATATATATTTAAAAACTAAAAAAAAAAAAAAATTTATTATGAAATAAAAATGTATGTAAAGAAATTTTTATATATATTTTTCTTTCAATGTATATACTTCCGTTTTCATTCAGATTAAAATTCTTAACGCCTTAAGTATTAAACTATCTTATTTTTGAGATATTATTTTATTTTAAAATACTATTTAGTAAACAAAAAAAATATAACACGAAATTATTGTATATATAAAACAACGTAAGTGAAATTTTCTTTGAAATAATCAAAATTTAAATTTTTATTGGAATTTTTGTCAATAAAGAAAATTCTGGTCCTGTTGTGAGAACAATCTTCCTAAAATAGAAATTATGAAAATCGACATGGCTTTGAAGAAGCTGAATTAGTTGAAGCAATCCAATCATATTACATATTTAATCGACATGGTATCGATTCAAAATGTTTAGTATTTTTTGCTAAATTAAAACTTATGTTTATAAATATAGAATCTATGAGCTGAAAAAAAAAATACATAATTATTATTTGTGAAATTCTGGAAGTATTTTAGAGTCTTTCCTTACATTTAATAGCGTGCTTCAAAATTTCATTGATTTATTTATATTTCCTGATCTTGCAAAAAATAAAATAATTTTGGATATAATAAAAAATATCTTAATAATGGTCAGCTTTATTTTAAAATACTATTATTATACCTTTATTATAGACTAAATGGACTTAATTCTCGGAACAACTAAACCTTTATTTATATTATATAAGTAGATTATGATTATATAACAATTACTATATACCTAGAAATTTAAGGGTGTTATAAAATTATCGTCTTCTGTAATAAAATGTTGGGTTTGTATTTTATATATAAATATTTTTTTATTAATTAGCCGTAGAATGATTTTAATTTTGTTAAAAAAGATTTTTTTTTTTATCCTTTTTTTTGCGAAAAATATATTTCCTCTCTCCTACTATATTTTATATTGAAAATTCTTTTAATTCTAATATATAGTAGGTGTACCTATTTAAGAATTTAATTTTTTTTTTGCCACCACTAAGCAATTTTTTTAAATGCCTTGAAAGGAAAATTTTACGTCCTTAAAGAATTCTAAAAATATATTTTTTTTTTTTATATGATTTATACATAAGTAATGAAAATTTCTATATTATAAATTATTTTATTGTAAGAAAAAGTTTTTCATAAAAAATATTAAAAATTAATTATAATTTAGGGATTCCTTAACATAGATTTTAATTATCTTCATTTTTCATTAATTTTTAATAAAAATAATGATTTTCTCATTATAAAAAATTTTGTTTGAAAATTTTAAAAATAATTGAGTAGGGTACTAAAATTTTTTTTTATGATTTTTAAACAGAATTGTAATCAATAATTTTGTACTTTTCCAAAGCAAAACAAAACTAAATAAATGAAAAATTTAGACTTTAGGTAAATTTGTTAAAAAATAACTTATTTCAATAACTGTTATACTTATTTGACTTAATATAAAAAAAAAAATTTAATATAAATTTAATTCAGATTTGGGTTGAACTATAAAGTCAACGACAAATATAAAAAAAAAAATTTAATAAAAAATCAATATTTCGTATAAAAATCAATTTACTCTTTAAAAAATTATTTTCACAATAAAACTGATGAACCAATTAAAAATGCTTGAATGGATAAATCAAGCCTTCCCTTTGAGTTTAATCATTTCCTGAATAAAAATAAAAAAAACACAATAAACAACAACATAAAAAAAATCATTGTTATGTCGTTATCGTTCGTTATGTGCATTTTATTGAAAAAAAAATAAAAATAAAATAAAAAGTCCTTTTTATGCTTGAACGAAAACGCAAAGAAATGTCATTTAATAATATTCATTAGGTAGGTATATATTTTTTTAGTGAATTTTTACGCTTCAAAAAGCTGTTTTAATTAAGAACAAAGTTATTTTTAATCCTGAAATTAAAAGTTTTGAACCTCAAAGCTTTTGCTCGAGCTTTATGTTGTTTCTAGTTGAGAGTACCCGGTTTTACTGGAGAGTGCATTAATAACAAAACACTGTTTGTATGTAGGTATGTGTGTGTGAAACGTATGTTAAGTTCCTATGAAATCCTCAATTTGCTATATAGCCCCCTCCCCGGACCATGGAGGCCGGCCTTTTGACATCAAATGTTATCGGCATATAATTTAATTTAAAAATCAACTTTTAAGGTAGCTCTCCGTTGGAGCTTCGAATCAAAATTTCTACTATCCTATCGATTCAGAGAAACAATCACACAGACAATTTTCGTCCAGGTGAAGTTCATTTTGGTTTAATTCGGCAATTTTGAATTTTTTATAGTTCTTTTTTCAATTTCAGTATATTTTTGATAATAGTTTATAACTCTTTTTATGCTTTAAACTTAAACAGCAGACCTATATGAACTTTTCTATACAAATGACAATAGCCTTAAAATAAATTTTAATTAATTTAATGTACAATGAAATACATGATTCTATTCTAACCCTATGCATATGAAAATCTTAATTTATTAATATCAAAATTTATATTTACTTTAGTACTTATTGTATTTTACAATACCATTTTATAAATAACATATAACATTTATATGTAAAGAATTCAAAGTGAAAAATATTCTACATATATATTTTGTAAGATACAAAAATTTTTTAATTAAAAAAAAATAGTAAAATATTTATAAATGTGACAATAATATATACGAAAGTTTATTTTATTTTTCACTAAATTTCCTTATTTAATAATGACTTTAGAAGTCATTCAAGAGAATTTTATTTAAAAAAAAAAAAAAGATTCTTTTTCGTTTTTGTATATCTTTTATTTAATATAGAAAGGCAAAAAAAAAAAAATTACATTTCATTATGTTTTTCAATCAAAAACTCTGACATAATTAAATTTTTATTTTTATTTTCCACTAACTATAGACAAGGCAAAAATAGGTTGTTGTATATTCTAGCATGTACATGATGATGATGATGATGAAAAGAGTGATTAACTCAATTAAAGACATAAACTTTGTATCATTTTATGGTATTTAATGACTTGATAAAATTAAAAAAAGTTTAACATTGAAAATGGTATAAAAACGTAACATAACATATAGGTATATTAATATTTTATTATAAAAATAATATTAATAGGAAAAGCAAAAAAAAAAAAAAAAAAAAGCAAATAACGAAAAATTATGAATTCTGTCAATATTTAATATTTTCTAAATATTTATTTATTTTTATTTTTTTGTTGTTTTGTTTTGCAATGAACCAGAAGGAAAATCAATTAATAAACAATTTTGATTTTTATAAAATTCTTTTAGATAGAGAAGAGGTATGTATATACTGACTGTATATATAGGAATTATTTCTATTTATAAATTTTTCATAGGTAAAATTTTATTTATTGTGTATGTATTTGTAGAGTTCCTTCCGGGTTATAATTGGAAAAATTTTTTTTTTTATTAAAAATATTTATATACACATAACTGACATGTACATTGTGTACGTAATTGCTAGTGTATGTATAGTACTTCATTCATAAAGGAAACGGTCAAAATAAAATTATATACATATAATATCAAAAAAGAAACATCAATATTTAATTTATGAAATTGAAAAAAATAAACGATAATCTTTTATTTTTTTTTTTCACTTCAAGAATATCTATTATTGAGATATTGCTTCATAACAGAGAAATGAAACAAAGGCTACGGACATTCCACCTATGGACCACGAATGTAAATACAAAAAAGCGACATACAACTACCTTGAACGAAAATCATTGAAACACCCAGACGAGTCAGATACGAAATTATAGAATCATAAAATTAAAATTATATTTGATAGACCTTGTATTTGGTCAACTTTTCTATTAAAAGAGTAAAGATTTCCATTCCATCTAAATTTCTATGAAAAAGCATAATTAGTTGGTCACTCACTGGGTGAAGTAATAATCACGAAACATATAATTAAATAATTATCGGAAAATATAATATTAGTATTTAATGCTTATTAAACACAATATTTTTTTTTTCTATTTTAGATAATTCGATTAAATCGCGTTACAATTCTGAAATTATATAAACCTTTAATATGATAAATATTACCATGCATGTACATGTACACATTGTACATTTCACATAGAAAATTTTCACAAAAACCATATTAAAAAAATTGTCTAATCCAATCTAATTCCAATAATTTTGTAAATTATTCTTTCACTAGCCTGAATGGCATGGCGTGGTATAAAATGTTTAAAATAATTTTAGTTAAAAAATTTTTGTTTTTTTTTCTTTTATGCTTTTGTGTTTTACCATTTTTACCACATTATTGTAAAGCCACAATCGCATGGCTACATTTCAAAATTTCTGGCATAATTTGAAAAGGTCACGTAACATAAAAAAAAAAAAATAGTATCTACAAGTTAATAATTCAAGTGCAAGCATGAAAATTATTTTAACTTCAAAATTGAATCCTGTTTTATCACAATGGTATACAGTGAAAATGAAAACAGGAAAAAGTTTAAGCCAGTAATGGACAAAAAAAAATAAAAAGCAAAAAAAAATTGGTAAAGGATTATTCAAAGTTCATAAATCTTGGACCTTAGTTGTAAAATCAATAGCATGTTCTGTATAAAACGTAAATGCTGGAAGAAAATTATTTAAATAGAACTTGATCAACAGAATTGAATAAAAATTATCAACATTCTTAACTCTTTACCATTCTAGGTTAACAAAGTTATAAAAAGTCAAAATTAATTAATTCCAGATTTTAGTGCACTAAACTCTAAACACCCAAAAATCATTCTTCTAGCTACAACAGCGCAGTAGCAAAATTTTTTATTTTCATATATATAATATATAATATATTATTACTTTTTGTGACATTTCAAAATTATGAAATATTGCAACTTTAAGAATTGTATATAGAACGGAATTATATAAAAATAATTTTTATCTCTCATGGAAACTTTTAATTATAAAACCGTTTCCATTTTGTTCAAAATTATGAAAATTTTTTTTTTTCACCTTTATGAATATAAATAATGCTTTATTTTTATAAGAATTCTTTTAAAAAATTAATATAATATTTATGAAGAGCACTATAAAATTATTATTTATAAAAAAAAAGGTAATTCAAAATTAAAATTTCAACAAAATGTACAACTTTTTTGTTTTGTTTAAAAAAACAAAGTGAACTTTACGAAAAGTTTGATGGTTTAATGCAAAAAAAAAGGCCAAGAGCACAATAATATTCATAGACACAGTTTATAGTTGTATTTTATAATGCTTTTCTGAAAGTGATAGGAAGCACGTGATAATTATCTCTATTTTTTTCATTATTTGGAATAAAAATTTATTTATATTCTGAGCAGGCAACCAATATAAGAAGGTAGAAAATTTATTAGTTTTTTTCTTTCAATTATTATATTGTACATTTTGGTGACATTTTTAATTTGTAGGGAAGAGGCTTGCAGGTTGCCACCCCATAGCCTTTTTGATCATAACTCGTAAAAAAATGAACTTATTGTATAAATAGTATAACGTTGAAAACAGGAAGTAAAAAGCTAGAATCCTGGGCTAGAAATAATTTAAATTTTCAAAAGTAAAATCGAACTCTTCAAATTTGGGCTTGCAGGTTGCCACCCTTTGGAAAATTGCTGAAAATGTTGAAAAACTGAAACTGAAAAATGTCTTATTTAGAAATTTATTCAAATTTATTGAATTTCACTTGCACACAGTGGCTGTAAACATAAAGAAATGGCCGAAAATTGACATAAAAAATAAAATTGCAATATCGTATGGAATCATTTCAAATCTTCATCGGAATTAGAATTCGGGCAAGTTTAAACACTGAAACACATTTCGCGTGAACGGCTCGTTTGTATTCGTGGCACATAATAGAGTTGTATCTATTTCCGGCATTTTGTTCAAACAAATCATACAGCCATCAGCACTTTCATCAAGGTGGCAACCTGCATTCTAACGCAATTTTGTAAAATCCATTTAAAAAAATTTGCCAATTCATTATTTTTAATTCGTTTTGGAATATGTTAATTGAATGCAAAAGCAACACCACCCAAATATTTATCTTGAATTGCTAATAAAAAAGTTCACTTTACGAGCACAGACCAAAAACACAATTTTTAATTTTTAAAGTTTTGTAATAATTCACACTTTGCTCAGTAAACACTGTGTTATTGCGTCTGTCCGCTCCAGAAGTATAGATTAAAAGTGATAACTGTTCTTTTGACGTCGATGTCACTTGCAGTTTAGGTTCTAAGACTGCTAGAATATTAAAACACATCAGTGGTGGCAACCTGCAAGCCTCTTCCCTACTCTTAATTTTCATAACCGCATGACATTGTTTTAGCCAGAAAAACTAAAAAAAAAATTTAAAAAGTTGATAAATTTTGAAATTCTCACTATGTAGCAGACAAGCTCAAACTGCGGCTCATGAGCCGCATGCGGTTCTTTGACATTATTTTTTGTGGCTGAATATATTATTAAGTTGTAACTGAAATTTTGTTTTTTTATACAATTTTAATATAATTATTCAGATTTTCGTGCACATATTTTTCAAGTAATTTTTAAATGTATTATATAATTATATTGTAATATTGAAGTTTTTTTTTGTTAATTTTTTGAAAGATAAGAATTTTAAAAAAAAATTAAAAATGATGTTCAACTTTAAATTTAAGTTTGTATTGGTAATTTTGCAGCTTTACAGTATTTTACGATTTTCGAACATGGCTCCTCGTACATAAACCTTTGAGCACCCCTCCACTCAATTTTATTGCCGATATTAGAAACTAAGGTTTTAATTCTTTGATATTGGCGGTTATTAAATTCATTGCTTTGAAAAAAACTTTATCATTAAAAGTATTTGCGAAACCATATAGGCGGTATATAATATAAAGGCAAAAAATATAAACTTATCTTTCAGCCGTACAATTATTATTTATTCATATATAGTATTTAAGGTTATATTTTTCTTTGCTCGATACACATCTCTTTGAATATTTGAATTTGAAATTTAGTTTATTAAAATAATTATAATTTTTTAAATTCATTAAAAAAGTTTTTTGATGCATGATGTTTTATTATTATTAAAAAAAAAGGATTGAATTTTATAGATATGTTCGTATAGTTTTCTATTTTATACATAATTTTATGTTTGAACAAAAAAAAAATTAAATAAAAAAATTAATTCTAAAGTTATATCATGGGAGCAATTTTTAATAGTTTCACAGTCGTATTAAATAGTTATAATGAAAATATAAAATTTTAGAATTAAAATCGATTTTATTTTATGTTAGATGAGAGTATAAAAGTGCCTGAACTTAACAATAAAAGAATTATATTTTATTTAGTTAGGATATTCAGTTGAAATTTTGAATAAGATTAGTTCTATCATATATATAAAATTATTTTCTTAGTGTAGGGGAGAGGGCTGGGTTGTGGGTCGGGCTGTGTTGAAGGTCAGGTAATTTTTTTCTGTCATGCAAAGTAAAAGTGGAGAATCTAACTACACAAGGTAGTTTTTAAGCGAACATCGAAGTGAAAGAACGTATTGCTTATACAAGCTGCATACACCATGTGTGAAAATCGATAAAAAAAGTGATTTTAATATTTATTCAAAGTGCCATTTTGTTGAGTAAATGAATCGTAAAAGGTGACTTGAATTTAGTTTAAATCTTATATTTTGCGAATTGGTAATAGCATTATGATGATATACGAGTGGAAAATTATTTTTTCGTCGACTTTAAAAATGGCGTCATGATTAGGTTTAGGGTCAGCGATTGGCTGGGTTGTGGGTCACCATTTTTTTGCCACTGTATAGCATATACAGCATAAGTATATAAGTGTCAAATATCGTTAGTTTCGTCAGTATAAAGTGTTTTTTATGATTTGACCAGTATTTTAATGCATGTTTTTTTTATTGTTAGTCATATTTTTACCGATAAAGACAACTGAACCCCAAAAAATCAAATTTTTTCAATTGATAATGATTATTGAAAACTGTCACTTTTTGAAAATGTTTTTGCCATTGACGGCTTCTAAAATTAATAAAAATTAATATTTTTGATATTTATCGAGGTTTTACATCAATTTTTTTCCATTTTAATAAGGTTTTTCTAGGTGACCTACAACCCAGCCACTTTTTTTCGAAATTTTTTCACGTACTCATAAAAATGGTCATAAAATTTTTCGAGTTTTTTGAATCACTATACTTTCTTCGGAGAAAACTTGCGTAAGAACATAACCTTTCCAACAATGTATAACACTACAAACTTTATTTTGCTAATTTATGACTTATAGGCCAAAAACTAAACCCGACCCATAACCCAGCCCTCTCCCTTACCAATTGCAAACTTCATTCCAAATTCCCGGAAAATCTTTCACAAGCAATAGTTTCTAAAGATTATTAAAAATTTTTTTGATTAAATTTTCCTTTTTTGTGTGATTCTTTAATTGGTCATTTATAAGTTCCAGATGTCGATATTATTGTGAACGTTTATTACTAGTTATATTCTCTCTTAATCTATCAAACAAAAAAAAAATAAATAAATAAAATTATTATTTAATTCAGGCAACATTATCCTTTTTATCTTTTAACTAAATTGCTTTTATTTTAAAAGAAAACTAAACTATGTATAAAAGAATCCGGAAGTTAATCTAATTTGAAAGGATAACAATTTTTTTTTTTTTTTTAATTTTCTTCTTTTTTTCGTGCAAAATATTTTAGTAATATAAAAATAGAAGTGTAACTTTTAAATTTTTCTTAAACAAAAAAGTTTTTATTTAAACTCTGTAATACATCCGAAAGTAAATTTAAAGTTAAATGTAAACCCTTTTTTCTTTCTAATTTCTTCTTGTAAATTTTTTTTAATATTCGAACATCGGGTTGTTGTTTGATTTAAACAACTAAAAAAAAAAGAAAAGAAAGGGAAATCATCTATTGGAAAACTTTATAAATAAAATCAATTTTCAAATCTTTATTGTTTTGTGAAAAAAAAAAAAAAAACCTTCAATAAAATTTAATTTTGATTGCTGCTGAATAAAGAAATTTTATGTTCTTATTCTCATATGTATATTTTACATGTAACGTATATAAATTTCTACAAAATATTCCACCTTCAAAAATTCAAAATTGCTTCATTTAAATATCAAAAAAATAATTCTGCAGCTCTATAATATTAGTTTTTTTTTTGTTTTTGTGAGATTTTTTACATTTTAATAATGATGAAGAGATGACTATTGATTCCAGTTTTTACATGTACTTCTTTTAAAACAAAAGTTGTGGTAAACATAGATGTATTGATGATAAAATTTGTAATTATTATGAGCACGAGAAACGAGAAACTTCTTGTACTTACTTAAAACTTATAAAATTATACTGAAAAAAGCAGTTTGTATCTTATCTTAAAGAATCAACGACTCGTTGAGTAATAAATTACGATTTTGGTAAAGTTTTTATTTTGACGTCTTAACAATTACTCAGTTTTTTTTAAATGCGCATCCTTTAAGGGTCAATTATTTAACACGAGGAGTTTTTTCATATGAATCATATGAAAAATTTGGCAAAAATTTGTAATTCTTTGAATGCGAACCCTTTGGAAAATTTCGACAAATTGTGATTTCTACGAACTGAGTAGTAAGCTGTATTTCGTCTGCTAAGAAATGAAACAATGTATGATGAAAAGTATAGTTTCGAGTAATTTGAGTTTAAAGATTTGAAAATTAAAAAAACGTATATGCAAAAATATTAATTAACGTAAAATTTTCATCTAAAAAACACATTTTAATCAACATTAAGAATATTGCAAAATAGTTGTACCTACTTATAAAATCGAGCACGAGGAATCGAATGTGCTATTATCTAATAATGACGTATAAATATCATACGTTGTTTCATTTCTCACCAGACGATTTGTTGTTGATTATATTTAAAGCCACTCCTACCGCAAATGGAAGTGAAATTAGGAAATTTTTGA
Source organism: Hybos culiciformis (assembly GCA_964007475.1). Lineage (NCBI taxonomy): Eukaryota > Metazoa > Arthropoda > Insecta > Diptera > Hybotidae > Hybos > Hybos culiciformis. Next base: position 98,550,333 of record OZ023274.1, on the reverse strand, counting down.
ATTCTGTAAAGCATAGTGAAGATTCTGTGAACATAGAATATGTATTCCAGATTAAAAAATTTGTTTGGTTTATAACAGCTTAGCTACTAATTTAACATTCATTCTCAGATACGTTTAAATTTTTGTACTAAAATTTAAAATGTGTCAAAAAAATTCATATCCTTTTCCTTTATTTTGCATTTTTTTTTAGTAACGTATATATGGTACATATACATATTGTTCTTAAAGCTATTTCTTGTTTTTTCGCCCCCTTCACGTAATACATTGTGCAGTCCATTCTTTAGGGATTTGAATATGGTTAGTAAAAAATTAAAATGAATAAGTACAAACATATATTAGGTATATGTATGTATATGTGAATGCATATGCTGTGGATACATATAATTTTTTTTTTTTAATAGCTCTTGTAATGAAAGCATACTTCATGAATTTTTGTGGTTAAAAATAGTTAATAAAAATTCATTTTAACTTTTCATATAGAAATTCCTGATTATATAAATTTGATGCAAATTAAATTTGAAAAAAAAAATAAAATAAAATAAAAATAAAATAAAAAACAGCGGTTTGTGCACCTCTTATTCTAAATTTAGCTTGAAGATTATAATGAAAATTATATAGGTACATTAAATTATTATTATTCATCAAAAGTGTAGTACATAAATATATATAAATGTATGTATATTACGAAGATAATAAGTATATAGATGTTGGAGTCGCATTGGATACTAAAAGTGGTTTAAAAATTTGTGTGAGAAAATGGATGTATATAAAGCTGGTAAAATAAAAGCATTCAACAATATATTAAATAAATATTTGAAACATTGGTAGACAATTTTCAATTCAACCACAATTAGCTTTAAGCTATTTGAATTAAAAAAAAAAAAAAAAAAAACAGGAATACTTTATTCAAAGTGGACAAATTAAGCAAATAAATTCAAATTCCATTTCGAGATGGGAATCAAACCTCAACCGCTCGTACCGTATGATAATCGCTCGTACCGTATGATAATGGAATCAGGACAGTCGTAGTATTTGAATTCTCCCCTGAGTATAAAAATTCATTTAAAGAATAATAAATTTGGATTGGAATATTTTCCAGAAAAACTTTTATTAAAATTCATATAAAATTTCCCATTCATTCATCCTTCAACATAATACCATAGAATAAGAATACCTAAAGAAATGCATTCCCTTCAAATTTCTCGCCATTTATTCCACTGGAACATCTCATTCATAAACCTGAAAGGTTTGTATATTTGCTTTGTTCCATTTATAAAGAATAAAAACAACTACTTTATTTGTATTTTATTATAAGGAATTAAATTATGTGAACAATGTGGCTTAGTGCGTAGGACGCAGAACTATAAAAATGAAGGGACTGGGTTCGATCCCAAGTGAGATCTTTTTTTTTAGCTATTTTTTCGTTTTTTGGTATATTAAAATCCACTTAAATATTGTATATAATTATAAGCAAAAACTTTTTATTTCTTGTTATGTTCAAATTAGCGGGGATTTGAACCGGGGATAAAACTATTATAACATGTCGCGACCCAATCCTTTGAGCTACGATTTCATTTAAAAAATTGATGAAAACATTTTTTTTTATAAATTTTTTGTAAAAAACTAAATAAAATAATCAGCTTAAATTAATTTTTTTTAAACATTACGCTCGTTACTTAATTTCAATGTCTGCCCGCGCAATTTTGCAATCAAATTTTCACAATTTTCACAACCAAAAGTTCGTCCGATTTCATTGAAATTTAGTACATAAAAAGACGAAATAATTAAAAACACAAATTTCGTTAGAAAAATGTATTGGCCTCCTACCCAGCGACCTTCCCTTGAGGAGGACTTCAAAAGTTCGTTCGATTTCATTCAAATTTAGTAAATAAAAAGAGCAAATAATTAAACACACAAATTTCGTAACAAAAAATTCTTTGGCACTAATTTGAACAGAACAAGAAAAAAAAGTTTTTGCCTATAATTATATACAATATTTAAGTGGAATTTAATATACCAAAAAGAGAAAAAATAGCAAAAAAAAAAGATCTTACTTAGGATCGAACTCAGTCCCTTCATGTTTATAGTTCTGCGTCCTACGCACTAAGCCACATTGTTCACATAACTTTAATTCCTTATAATAAAATACAAATAAAGTAGTTGTTTTTATTCTTTATAAATGGAACAAAGCAAATATACAAACCTTTCAGGTTTATGAATGAGATGTTCCAGTGGAATAAATGGCGAGAAATTTGAAGGGAATGCATTTCTTTAGGTATTCTTATTCTTTGATAATACTTTTTCGGTTTCCTTCGAACGTTAATGCCTTGAGCATAGCTAATACCGCAAAGCAATTTTTGAAGGAATGTTCCGGAAACCTGTTCACAGCTAATTTTACCTGAAAGCAAAAAAATCAACTGCAAACAACTGCTTTTGTTTTTTTATAATATGATTGTGACAATTTCGATGCAAAAGAAACGCTGTGAAAAAGAAACAAAAAAATTATTTTGTGACGTAGTCAATTCTTTCTGGAGCAAAAAAAAAATAAATTGAGTTTTCTAATTAATTATGAAATAATTTTAAGAAATTCTTTTTGCAAAAAATCAATAAAATTAATAAGTATCTTTCGTTTTTCATAATTTTTATTTAAAATAAATAAGAAATAACGCAGAAAATCGGTTTTTACGGTAGCTCAAAATTGCTTTGCGGTATTAGCTGTGGTCAAGGCATAAAGATATTTTCATATTTCAATAAGAAAATATCGATGAAAATGATGATAGTACATATATTAAAGTTGGTTTTCAGTGATAGAAATTTATTCCTTGACTCCAATTTTTCCCTAATTAAAAAAAAAAACTTTAATACACTTAATTAACTTACTAACTTTAACTTTAATTAACTGCAGTATTACAAATTTAATTATACCCTGTACTGTTCAAAAAAGGTATAAGCAAATAAAACAAAACAAAAATGTTACATTAAGTAGGTACCTATATAGTGTTTTTCACGTAAAAGTTATTTTTTTACTTTTTTATTCGCAATATACATTTTTCAAAAAGTTATACGATAATTTTCACTCGTTTTGTTATATTTCTTTTTCTTTTTTTTTAACTTTAAATTTGTTTTTAAACTTTTCCAAATTTAAATGAAAAAGCATAATACGTACTTTTTATATAAAACAAATCAGGTGAAATTTTTGTATTGTATTTTCATTTATTACATTTGTTACACAAATACCCATTACATACAACATTACTAAATGTAAACATTTTTATAAAGTGTTGTATACATCTTCATATTATATATATATAATATATATTTATTGCAAGTTTCTTTTCATTGAAACTATAATAGTACATTCAATGTTTTTTTTGTCCATTTTGTTTGCAATCATTTAAATCTGATTATTTTTCATTTTGAATTGAAAATACTAACAAAAAATTAAAACACTTGTTGGAAAAACTTTTCAAGGCGGAACATATGTGTTTAAGATATGTATACACATAATTGTCTAAAAGAAAAAGTAATAATTTAACATCAATGGGAAAGTTTTATTTTAAAAAAAGATTATTAAACTCAACAATTTGTGATTATTTCGTTTTTTAAACAGATGGACAATGCGAATTATTGAAACGGAATTATTTCCCATGGCCCATGGCTGAATTATAAAAATTTGTAAATAATATATTCAAAGATTTCTCCCTTTTATTATACAATATTATTTTCGAATCGCATTTTTTTTAATAAAGTTACATTTTCAAAGGTTTTTTCATCTTAATCGGGAAATCAAAATAAAACAGATAAATTCAATTCACAATACAATGAAAAGGCTTTTCTTAACTTTGAAACAACTTCCAATAGATCCTAAACTTTGGAACCCTGAAATATGGTTTATATGAGAAAATGTTCTATGTTTCCAAATCGTCTATTTGAAAATCCTGTTTTTTAAAATCCTATAATTTTTAAAATACTGCACTGAAAAAAACTCGTTCGAAAAATAGCTGTAATGACCAGCTATTTAAAGTTACAGCTAAAATTGCATTATTTTCAAATAGTATACTATTAAATACACAGCAAATGAATTATAGCAAAATTTACTTCTCGAAAACTTAATTTTTATTGTTTTTCCCAACGAAAAATAAATAACAAATATTTTTTTAATACACTTTTTGAAATTTTTCTGACAAATATTGTTTTAATATGTGATAAACTAGATATTATAGCAAAAAAAAAAAAGCTGACGCATCTATCTTTTTTTTTTCAGTGCAAGATTTAAAATTTACACTATTTTAAAATACAGGTATTTTAAATTAAGAATTTTTTTGCGATATTTTTTTTCTCATAAAATTAATTAAACTCCATTTCTTTATTTCTTTATATAGTGTTATGATTGGCATCCGTTGTTTAACCGAGCTGGTTTTTTTCTTTAAAATCAATTAGTGACAGACCAAGTTTAATATATAATACATTATAACCATTTGAATAGATATAATAAAAAGTAAAAGTACAAGCTATTGTTCATTTCTATGACGACAAACAGCTAATGTTGATAAACTTATCCATTAATTCGATTTCACTTATAGCTTGTTCACACCTAGCTAATTTAACATGTTCGGACGACGAACATGTTCCGTTGGTGTTTTTGATGTTGTTTTTTCATAGTAAAAAAATTAAAACAGAAACACGTTCTTCAACATGTTTCTACAAAAACATGTTAATTTTCAGGGATGAATGAGTAATTTTTGAATAATATTTTGTTAGGCAATATTCAGTATGCATTAATTTTTACTTGGTATGTCATTTTTGACTTTGAAATTTTATAAAGGTGGAAATACACTCAAGATAAATGACGCGCGAGTTCTTAACCTTGACACAACTTCATATATTTTAACTTTTTTGGGCGCGTCAGTTCCTTTGAGCTTATCTCCGGTATTATTTGAAATTGTTTATCTGACAGAGCTAAACATGTTAACATATGAAAAACATGGTTTGAACGGTCGATTTTCCAAAGATGTTTAACTCCTTTCGAACATGTTAAATTAGCGAAGTGTGAACAAGGCATTAGAAGAGAAAATATATAGTTGCCACAGCTATTTTGTATATTTTCAGTGTAGATGGCAAACATCTTAGTTTATTGCCACCTACACAATGTGCACGTACTTAAATTCCAGAACATCATTTTCAACAAAACTTGAAATTATGAATATAAAATTTTTTATTTTAATTTTTTTTATTTTTTCTGTATAAAGAAATTGTGATTTTTGCTAAATTTAATAGATTTTAAATTAGTAAACATATTAGGTAGGTATATTCGCAAGAAAATTTTATTTTTTATTTATTTTTTTCTCTTTTATATGAATGAAATAAATTTATTTATAATTTTATACACGTTTTTCTAATTCTATTTTTAAATTTTTTTTTTTTTTTTTTTATTTATTTTTTAATCCTCCTTTCATTTTCACTTTTTAGATATTTTATTAAAAAATAATGTTTTTCTCTGAATTGCTCATATTCTTCTTTTTTTTTCATGTCATAACATTAAACCTTCAATTTCAATCATAATAATAAAAAAGTTAATAAATAGCTAAAAGTTATTATTTTTTTGCTACCGTTCTTTAAAATTTTCAATTTTTTTTTTTTTTTTACCTTCACAAAAATGCCGAACTACAAAACACACGTTACCACAAAACTACTCTATGCATAAAAATATCGAGAAAGCAACAATTCAAAATTCAAAACAATAACATTATTATTATTATTTTTATTTTTGTTTTTATCTTTTATCCTTATTCATCCTAAAGAAAATGCTTTTAAATTTTACGAATTTATTTATTTTTTTTTTTATCCTTTTTTTTATGTAGTTTTTGCATGCACAACAATTTTTTTTATTTTTTTTTTTTGAAAATAGTAATCAAATAAATAAATAGAAAAGCTTTCGTTTTTTGATAACGTACGAGTATTGTTGTTATTATTTTTTTTTTGAGAAGACAACAAAAACAATAATAAATATTTCTAGCCACAAAAAAAAGGAAAAAAGGACAACAGCAGCGGCAACAAAAAATTAAAAAAAAAAAAAAAAAAAGATTAAAATTTTCTTTTTATGTCGTTTTAATAATAATTATTATAATTTTTTTTTTATTTTCTAATTTTCTTCCCTTTTGGAAAATTATATTATTATTATTTAATCGGCGAGAAAATTTTTTTTTTAATTTTTATATCGGAAGCATTTTTTATTTTTTGATTAAGTCGTCTTAGAGAACCGTACGTTTCAATGAAATAACTGTAACTAAAACTGATGATGATGAAGCTTTCGACGATGGATAAAAATTCCAAAAGTAAAAACATACAATTTTCTTTTTTTTTAATTTTTTTTTTTTTTTGTAGAAGTCGAATGTTCTTTAGTTGTTACAACCTTTTATGGGTTTCTTTTTTTTTCAAATAAAATGTATCTAAAAATAGCAAAATAAAAGTTAAAAATTAAATTTAGAATTACAGATTCGGTATCGCAATAGGGAAATATAATGTCAAAATTTTCTATAATGTATTGTCACCTAATGTAAGTCAATGTGCAAAATTTCATCTCGATCGGCAGTGGGAAAATTGTCACCTCTAAAATTTCGGGACACTCAATCGTATCAACGCGACTTAGTTCATATAAAAGATTTTAAGAAAACTAATAAGCCATGGAGAATAACCAAACATGGTAATAATAAGAGCGCGCCGATCGAAAGCAATAAAAATTATAAAGAAAACCAATCACAAAAATAATTTTATTTAAATTTTTTGAATTAAAAGATAAAAATAACAATAAAATAAATTATTCAAAAAAATAAAATATTTAAGTTAGTATCTTAAAGTCAAAATAAAATATAATAATTAATTGAAAAGCTCAGTAACGCCAATAATATTATGCATGAAAATTTAAAAATATTATGCCACTTCTAAATTTTGATTTAATTTTTATATCTTTATTATTCAATTTTACAAAGTTCACAATTATTTTGAATATAAAAAAAATATTTATTTACCAAAATAACTTATTGCATCCGCGTATGCTCCAATAACATGGGTACAAAAAAATATTTAAAACTAAATATAACAAATTATAATTTTAATATGTAGGTATATGATGTAAATTCAATGCAAAATTATATACACCCAACTCTTTTTTTACACGGTCTTTTTTTACCAGATTTTGAAATAACACGGTCCAAAAAAAGATCAAACAAATTTTTTTTTGCACGATTTATTTCGTCTAACACGAATTTAGTCCTCTAACACGAAGTAGTTGTAAAATTATTTCAATTTTCTTTTTAAAAGATTTAGTTACATTAAATGTACAAGCATTGCATCTATTTTCAATATTGGCGATTCGTAAAGATTTATTCGACGGTTTATTTTTGTTCATTGTGCCTTTACCAATATAATTTCTGTTTTCATATTTTTTTTTTGTTTCAGTTTTTAATTTTTTTTTTTGCACGGTTTTTAGATATAGTTCAGTTTTTCAAGTTACACAATTTTTTGAAGTGCGGAACATATCCTCAATTTTAATATGTTCACCATGTCTTTTTTTACACGGGTTTTTAATTACACGGTTTTAATTGGAACGTATGCACCGTATAAAAAAAGAGTTGGGCGTACACAAAAAATTTACTAGAACTTAAAAATTTTCTCACTATTTAAATTAATATTCCTTTCGAAAATAATGCTACAATGTTTAACAATAAAATAATGCTACAATGTCTAACAATAAATGCAAGATTTTGAGCAAACGCTGCTAGAAAATAACACAATTTTATATGGTTTATACAGACTAGATAATTAAAACATGTTTTAAATTAGTGCAATCCTCAATTTAAATTCGTGTTTCCATAAATTAAACTGATTTAATTTTTGATAAATGCACATGTATGTGCAATCGATATTTTTAGATAGTTTAGTTGCCTGAATATACTTTACGTACTTTATCAGGTTCAAGTGATTTAACAATGATTTAAAACACATTTAAACAACTACTAAATATGTTTAATTGCTAACGCTCATTTAATAATCCCCTAGTCTGTAAAGCTTAGCGATAATATTTCTGTTTTATTTTATTGCTGATTTTCCACCGCATTGTTTTTGAGTGTAAAAGTTTGTAAATCAAAAAAACAATCGAAAATCTCAATAACAAGAAAAGGTTTAAAGTCATAGAAAAATACCTGAATTTGCATAAGGGACTGTTCACAAATTACGTAACGCTGTTCTTGCCGTTTTTTAACCCCTCCCTTCATAGTAACAGATCGTAACAAATTCCGAAGACCCTCCCCCACCCCAAGAATAATAAAGTAACAAAATTTAAAACACTATTTAGATTTAAAATTTAAAATAAGTGGATTTTTTTTTGCACATATGAATTTCATGAAAATGTTCGTTTTTTTTTTTGCGTACATTAATATTATATTTAGTGTAATTTTTTTTATAAAAATGAGGAAATTTGGTTACTTAACATTTTTAAAAACAAAGCCCCCACCCCGTACAAACCGTAACAAATTTTCAAATCCCCCCCCCCCCCTAGGCCGTTACGTGATTTTTGAACAGTCCCTTAACAGAATATACAAAAATATCTTACAATCCAGAATTTTAGAACTTGAAGAGGAGTAAAGTATGTAATAATAAAATAAAAACTTAAAAACAAATATACAGTTTTTATTGACAAATGTAATACTAATGCTTAAAAATAATATTTAATAACTAATATTAGTTATAATTATAAAACCACTTAGAAATCAGCTTTGTAACATTTTGATAACAAAGAAAAATGCTTTAATTTTGTTGTATGTACACTACCATTATATGTTTATGTAGAGTTCAGCAAGGATGAATGAAAAAAAAGCTTTAATAAAATAATAAGAAGCACCACTTTTAACATTTTTTTTTCTCAAGTTATATACATAACATGTAGTACACACAGCTGTTTTTAAAGTGATCTATACAAAGCTTCAATATTATATTTTTAATATTGCAGTAAAAAAGAAGAAAAATTTTTTTTTTATTTTTAGACTGCGTAGGGATACAATCATATACATACAACCAAACAGCCACACAAAAAATAATAATTTATTACCTTAAAGATTTTGATATGATTTTATCAAACACTGTCAAGGTCGCAAAAATAAAAGCCTCAGATAATAGTATGTATTCAAAAGAAAAATAAAAGAAAATTAAATCATTTAAGAGTTATTAAGTTTAGATAAAATCTTTGCTATGTGTAGCGCTTATGGTCATATAGCAATATAGTATGAAATATTAACAACACATTAACAAAACATAATAACACAATCATAACAAAAATATAAATAGATTTAATTCTATTCAATTATCTAATATCCATTTTAAATAGGAAAATTTGAGAAAAATAAGTTTATATTTATAATGTATATATATTCAGTAGCAAATATTTTTCGATTTATAAGAAAAATGAAAAAGAAATTGACGAAAGCAACAAACAAAATCAACTTTTAACCAACTGGTAGTCGTAATGTGCAATATAAATACTAAAAATATAACAATAAAACTCATAATAATAGTTATATACATAATGATACTGTTGTATAGTTGTGTAAAAATCGTTAGAATACAATACATATACATATATTTTATTGTATTAGACATTGAAATTTATTAAAATAATAATAATAATGACAAACATAAGTTTAACGATAATCTATGTGTATAAAATATATAGCTGAATCATATTCTACTAAATTTATTTATTTTAAGAATATTATTTTTGTTAACAATACGATGGTTTTGATAATAATTTTTCCAATTATTGAGTTTTTGCTTCAATTATTATGTTTTTGGTCAAATAAAAAAAAAAAAAACTTTTGGTTTCCTTAATATTTCTTGAATTTAATAAAATATGTTTTATTATCAAGGGTAGATAGACTGCATATATAGAATATGTATCAATGAGTTGTATTTGATATAACTAAAATTTGCAATTGTAACCAGAAATTAGAACAGAAAGCAGAAATAAGTTATAAATTATAAAATGGTGGTTATGGCATTTATCTGGTTCGCAAAGCGTTTCCTATAGTTCATGTTAGGATAATCGACTATTCACTGTTTTGACTGTGCTGCCACTGTAATTTATGAACTACTCAAATACTTAATACAAAATTTTAATTTTGAATGAAAGTTAAATTTTAACTATGTTTGTCTGTCTGTGTGCTAGCCCGCCATGGACTAGCTAATTTTACACATAAAATATTAAAAAATTCCATATCTTCCATAAGGCAATAACTGGAAAATGTGACAAACCTTTTACTTATTTATCAGAAAAATCTAATTTTTCTGAACTTGTATTATATGAAAGAGCTTAATAAGAGTAAAAAGATGCTAACACAAAGTAATGCAAGAGCAACAAACAAGCTTGTTTTAAAATCTTAACATTTCAAGATAGATTATGGCAAGGGTTTTCGATGAATAAAAAAATAAAAAAAAAGGATTCGAACACGAAAAAAAATGTTTTATTCCCTTTTTTAGGGGATGCGAACTGATTGTTGAATGTTTTGAATCCCACTGATAATATTGTAACTAGGTAAATAACATAATATCCTATTTTAATTATTATTTTTTAATGAATTCATATAAGAATTCAACTTTTAATCAAGGAAATATAATTTTCTACGAAATTTGGAAGGAATTAAGAAATTTTTTTGAGTACTGTAACTTATATCTGCAATTAATATTTTGCTAATGTACAATAATTATATAAGACGTTATAAGAATTTATTTTTAGAACAAAAATATTCTACAAATAACATTGATGTTGTTCCAAATTAAATTTGAATGAAAACTTACAACTTCCAATTTGTTTGGCCATAAAAAAAAATAGCATATTTTATATTAAAGGAATAAATTTAATGAACATAGTAATATAAAATACAAAATATAAAATTATTATTTTTATGAGCTCTATAATTTTCCCAAGATTTATCATTAGAAAATTATTTTAATGCGCATGTCTTCGGTAAGTTGTATTTACATTCGCAAATTTAGCTCGGTAAATGGTCCATTACATGCATCAATACACATGCAATTATAGAGCAATGTAAATTGTATTTACATTTCCCTGATATGTAAATTGTATTTACATTGCTCTATATTGTATTTACATTCTTCATTTTGAACTGCGTAATACTATAAACAAAAATAACATCACTCACACTCACAATATTTCAATACAGACAAATACCAAAAAAAAAATAAAAATTGCAAATGTATACCTCTCACATGCATCATATCAATGTCAAACAAAGCTTAGTTTATAATGCTAAAATCTAAATTTTCCCTCTGAGTTAATCTATATTTTCCCTCTGAGCAAACAAAAAAAAAAAAAAAAAAGAACCAATAAAAAAATACGCGGCTATTTTTTTTTTTCTAAAAAGCGGCCAGTCGATCAGTCGATGAATTTTCTTAACATGTGTTTCAATCTACTATTTTTAAAGGATCTTCGAACCTCTACTACTAAATTTTTAAACGAGTGTGGTTGGATTTTAGTACAAAAATTTAAACCACACTTCAAAAATTGCACTTATTTTTATTCAAAAAAACAAAATGAATAAAAATAGAACAATGGTAACCCTGAAAATATCTTTGTTGTCATTATAAAGTTTGCTGTGATTGTCAAATGTCAAGTAAGAATTTTTTTTTCTTTTATCAACAAACGAGGAAAATGGCAGCAACAAGGAGATTATTTATTTTAAATATAAATTATAATTATATAATTATTATTTGATTTTATTTTTAATTATAAAAAAAATAATTATAAAATTATTATTATTTTTTTTAATAATTAAAAATAAAATTTAAGAAGACCATTAGTTCCTAAAATAATAAAAAAAAAATTATAATTTTTCTAAAAAAAAATTATTCGATTTTTTTTTTTTGCAAAAAAGAAAATGAATAATTTTTTTTTGGAAAAATTACTAATTTTTTTTTTTAATATTTTAGGAATCTTCCGGTTTGAAATCATTTCGATAAATAAATAAACTTCTTTATTAAATTTTATTTCCTTGCTTCATTTTGAACTTTTTTGTTTATTTTTTTCATTATAAATGTATTGTTTTCAACTCCCTCTCACATGCACATTAAAGCAGTATACAATACATGTTAATCAAATTTGTTATACAGCTCGTTTTGTATACACACAAACATATAGACACTCGTCAATATTATATCACTCGACCTTCGGTCTCGTGATACAAACATGACTCGTGTCTATGTGTTTGTGTGTATACAAAACTCGCAAGAATAACAAATTTTCTTAACATGTATTGTAATCTACTATTATATTATTAAAGAAAATCTTTTTTTTATTATATACTTAGTTGTAAAATTTTCTCTTTTGAATATTTGTTTAAGTTATGTGTCGCAATAATAGCTGGTTGATTAAACAATAATGCTTTCATTATAATCTGTATTTCTTCCCAATTATATATATTTTTCAAATTTTTATATACATAAGATATATAATATATTTTTGCTTATAATATATACTTTAAACAAAATAACTACATAAATATCTAATAATATATAATAACTGAGATTTGGCAAAGTGAGAAAATTGTACTTTTTAATGAAAATTTTATAATTACCTTGAAGTTTTATTCTATATAAATTAAAACACTTTTGTTCCGCAAAATTATTTCCAATAAGAATTTTAAATCATATTTTAAAAGAATATTTAGAGTAAGAACATTATCAACTAACTTTGTAATGAATGTAAAGTATATTATTACAATATGAATGCTTAGAAAAATGTAACTCAATTCAAAAGTTTAATAAAAATAAACAAAAAAAATTAACTGAAAAGTCAATGATTTAAAACAATTTAATTTACTTTAAAACTCTCATGATGATGATTATCATTTTATCAACGCATAAAATTATTACTTTAAGAATATAATACAATATAAAAGATAAAATAAAATATTTCTAATTAAAATGTTTTAACGCTACGATACAGATTTATGCTATTCCGTAACTATAATATTATCAAATCATAGTTAAATATTTCAATATTTTTTTGTAGAGCATGATATAGAAAATTGTTTTTTCGAACATCGGTCAGCAGCCAAGAGATATAATGAGTTGATGACCTAGGTAATATCATTACATTTGATAATCCAATTATTGAAAACTCATCTCGTCATATAATTTTTATTCGTTTTTTTAAATATATTTTTATTTCAAACAAATAATTTATATAAATACTCCCTTCGGTATTATTTTATATTTAAATATATTATCAATCAATAATCGGAAATTTTATAAAATTAAAATATTCATTGTCGGCTCCAAAAAAGATAAATATGAAAACACTAAATTTTTATATGTTACCTCTTGTACCAATTTTATTAGAACTTTTTTTTATTTTGTTCTATAAGCTATATATTTCTATCACCTGTATGGCAAATTTTATTGGCATTGTAATTTTTACATTGTATAATTTTAACTTATAATGATTCTCTTGATACTTATATTTATACCTATCTACATAATTATTCTTAATTATTTTGCAATAATGGATAATTTTCCAGAGATTAGATTTTCAGTTTATATAAATAAATTCAAAATGTATATTATTGTATAAAACACAAAAAAAAAAAAAAACAAATTTATCTTGAGGTTATTGGAAATTTAACTGAATATTATTTATGCTTCTGTAAAATTATTTTATACATGATATTATTATTTGGAAAAAGAAAATATTTTTAAAAATGTTTTTTTATAGAAAAACAAAAAAAAATAAAAAAAAAATATGTAAATCAAGCTTTAAATATCTTTAAATTGTTTTTGAATTCTGACAGATTATATTTGAGATTATAAAATCATCAAAAGTGATAGCATTTTTGATTGGAATGCCTTTTTTTTCATTAATTGAAGACTTTTCCTTTCAATCAATCATTGTACATACATTTTTTTTTTCTTCTATCGATTTCTATAAATAAAAATATTTTTGTTATTTTTGACAAATTATATTTTATTCTTTTTATTTCAGAACAAAACGAGAAAAATATTTATATCGAATACAAGAACAAGAAATTGAGAGAAAAATAAAATATTTAAAATTGATTAACGCTAACGCTTTCTATATGCATATGCTTGCTTGATTAGGCAGCCGAAAATAAAAAACAGAAATATGTATATAATTATATATATAAATAAATTTTCCCATGATGTTTGCTTGTGCTTTGGAAAAAAAAGTTTTTAAGAATTGTAAAATTAAATTTAAGTCACAAATAATTTTTTAATTTCTGATCCCAAAAATTTTGAACATGAATTTTTTTCAAAAATCATTTCATCAGAATTTAACCTGGAAAAATAATAATAAAATTTATAAATTATAATAACTTAAAACTTTTTTTAATGCCAAATAACTTATCCTTTAATTTTTTTTTTTTCTTCACTCATTTTCCATTTTCATTAAAATAGAAAATATTCTATGATTATTCTTTTTTATTTTTGTATATAAAATTTGTACACATAAATGTATATATGTATAATGTATATATATAAAATGAAATAAATAATAATATATACAAAAATTAACTAATTTTTGTATATAGCAATTTACAGACAAACATTATGTTAATTGCAATTTTAAAACATTATGTTACATTCTTGTAAAAATGTATAAATACCTATAAAAAACATAATACTTATTTAATAATGTTGTTTGTATGTTAATTGAAAATATTTTTTCTATTTGACTTTCACATTTTATATGGGCCTAGCAACAATAAAATACAAAAAATGTATAGTACATACATATATAATGTATTTATATATACAAAAAAATAGAAGAGTAGAAAACCTTGTAATGCGTTTATATAATAATGTAAAATGGGTTCAAAAAATATAAAAATTGATTTGAAACTTTTTTTTATTTAACTTTTAGAAAAATGATTTTTTTTTCCTCTATTATCATTTTAATATTGATGAATTTGAATTAAAAAACAAGCAAAAATCGATTTTGTTTTCACTATATATATATAAAAATACATACTAAAATTCATTATTTCTATTCTATTATTTAATACAGAAAATTGAAAAAGTAGGTATTAATATAGTTTTTCAATAAAATAATCGATTTTTTATTTTAAATTATTTTGTTTTTCTTTTCTTTTTTTTTTTAGACAAACCTTAAAGCTTAAATTACTAAAATTTATGTTACACTTATAGAATAAAAAAAATATCATATTAAAATTTTGTGAATAAAAATGATAGTAAATAGTACTTTTATAAGTTGTAGCATAAAAAACATGAATAACAAACAAAATGTATATATATAAATATGTTTAGGACATTCATAAAACAATAATATTGTTGAAAGATCCATTTTTTTTTTACTATAAATTTTGCGAAAAATGTAATTAAAAAATATTATATTATATTATAATATGTATTACTGTCATCACAATGAGTTGATATGAAAATATATACCTAAATTTACTTAAATTCATAGACATTAGAACTGAGAATATTTATGTTTTTTTTCTTAGGCTTTTCTGAATTTTGGAATATATACATGCATATGTAACTATAATTTAGCGATCCTAATTCTATATATCGTAAGAATATTGATATATCGTAAGAATATTGATTTGAAATATTCTCTCAGTCCTTAAATTTCCCAATACAAGTAAGACGATAAATCGAGACAAGGTCATGTTAATAAATCATAAATTTGACGAATTTTTCATTAAAGAAAATTTATATTGCTTAAAAATATGCAATATGTGAATAGTAGATATATTTGTGTAATATATATAAATAGAAATAAAAAAAAACAAGGTTATAAAAAATATAATAAATAAAAATTATTGATAAATTGTTATTATTATTAATAATAAGTAAAAATCTTTTCCTAAACTTTATAATTTATGTAAATTTTTTGCGTTAGATTAGGTTTGATGATAAGCTCATAATTATACTATCTGTATACATAAAATTATAGACTCATAAATAAAATATTTTTTTATAATAAAATTCAAGAACATTCAAAAAGTAAGCAAACTGGTTGTTTTGTCATATATTTTGACATCCACAATTCAAGTAATTATGTGTTAAAATATTTATTAATTATAAACCAATTTTGATGATTGCTTGCCTTCCTTATGGCATTATTATTATTATCGTTATTATTAATATAAAGGTACATATATATTTTATATTTAAATATTAAAGTAATTAAAACGATAATACATAAATGTTTTTTTTTTTTTTTTATGAAAATTAAAAATTCTTTTTCCACAGAATTTTTTTTGTAAAGAAATTTATATTATGATATGAAAATGAAAACCCAGTATATGACGTTCGATCTTTGTGTACATTTTTTTTTTAAATTGCTGTTTGGTTTTTGTATATTTTTATGTGTACATTTTATCGTGACAAAAAAAATTTCTGCAAGAAAACAATTTTTTTTAAATAATTTTTTAAAGTACCAGCGACAAAAAAAATTTAAAAGTCCTTGTAAGATTATAAGTGTCAGAAATTAAAGTTTCATAAAACATATTTTATTTTTTATGGTTGAAAATTTTTATTCTCTCTTAAAGAACAATATGCGTAGAATAGATATATAATTTTCGATTAACATTTCCTGAACGAAAGTCATAATCATAAAACACCATAATATTTACAAATTTTCCTCTATATAGTGAAAATTTATATTAAAAGACATGCGTTGCTCGAGAAACTGACAAGCTTTCATTTTCTCTCTGTCTCTCTGTTTAAGTCACACTTAAAATGATGAAATCCACTAAACTCCTAGTGTGATTCCGACCGTTTGGATGCAAAAAAAAAAAAAATTTGCACATTCTTTCACGAGGTTTTTCGAAATCATTTTATAACTGAAGATTAAAATGCTTCTTTTTTTTTTTTTTTTCAAAATTACACTTAAATTTTCAGAGATAAAATTTTAAATACAAATGCGTTTAATTTAAGCTTATATACCAAAACTTCTGTATTCGTAGATAAATATATATTAAAATTATTTTTATGTTTATCTGTTATCATATTTTAAAACTTTGACTCATTTATTTTCAACCCTTGTCAAACATTAAATTGATAATAAGTCACCCATTTCAGATCACAGGCAAAAAGGTTTACATATGTAAATGAAAATAAATATAACAAACAAGTTCAAGGCTGTTATAGCACAAAATGATTTCAAAAATTTAATAATGTGAATCAATATTCAATATTAAATTTTATTTTGTGATAAATATCAAGATTAAAAATAAAATAATAGGAATTGTAAAATTTAATCTTATAATTATATGACATTTTTCTTTTCTATAATGTAAATTTTTTTTTCATTTACTCGTACGTATGTATATTGTGTAGAAATATTTTGTTGCAGTTTATTACACATTATGTCAAAAGCAGATGCATCAATAAAAAGTAAAACTAAGGATGATACAAAATTTTATAATAATAAAAATGAACAAATATCACTGTATCTGTCTTCTAGGTCATCTCAAATGTTAAAACAATATCAGTCGTATCTAAATATATAAATATTTCTTAAATAAAAAGTACAACGCTTTGGCATTGATATTATGCTGGATGCTATAATGAATATAATTATGTGTATAGAAACTTCAGATGCGTTTCGTAATTTCGTATTTAATCAGATTTAAGTTTAATTGAAATAAAAATAAACAGAAAATTTAAAGATACAATTTTCTTTTTAATTTTTTTTTTATAGTTTAGGATCAAGAAAATATTTTTAAAGTTGAACAAAAAAAATAAAATAAATATTTATTCATGAAAATGAAAATATCGGAATACAAAATTGAAACCTTTTTTTTATATATACATACATATACATATACAATTTGAAAATTCATTCACTCTTAAATAATCCTTTCAATGAAAGAATTATATTTTTCCAATAAACTAAAGTAATACAAATAACAGGAAGAAAATAAAAAAAAAAAATATTTGTAAGCCCTCAAATTGAGATTTATTAAGAGAATAAGAATTTTTTTTTTTTTTACGGAATATCTTAACAAATCACAAACTTTTTAAACCTTTTCTTTTTCTTTCTATTTTTGTTTTTTTTTTCAGAAGTTTGGCATAGGAAATATTGTTAACGTTTACAGTAATTATTTTATAAACAATCATCATGCCACAAAAATAAAATGGAAAAGGTATAATAGTAAACTTTATCTTAGGATGATAATGATAATCGATGAAAAGTGTGTTCAGCATAAAAATTAATTTTTTTTTTACTTAGCGCGGAATAATCTTTTTTTTTATTTATATATAATTTTGTAAATGACGCTAAACCATTATTCATAAATTTTTTTTATTTTCTAAATACATTATAATTATTTTCTGAATTTTGTTGTTTTTTTTTGTCGTTATTTTTTATTTATTCTTTTTCTTATCAAAAGTTTGCTAAATATATACTTTTAAAACAACATAATTATAAATTTTAATTCAATTTAACAGGAGAGTGAAAAGATTAGTCCTTGACTATGTATGAACGAATAAAAATTCTTAATTAAAATATAAAAATGGATTCATAAAACTCAGTGGCATTTTTTATAAATAGGAAAATTTTTGGAGAAATGTTTGGTGTCCGCCAGACATTGAGATTGAGAAATCTGGCGCTGATGAGTTCATATCTCAAACTCAATGGTTGAAACATTTTATCTCAGTCCAAAAGCAGTAGAGTTACAGAATTTGAACTAACTGCATTAACAAAATCGAAGAATCTTGCGTTGGGTATGCCTTTATTCGCATCTCCGCATTTACTTATTTCTCCGCTGCAGTACAACAGCTTATCATTACGACCATGTATTATGTGTATTACCAGCAACTTATAAATACTTACATTAACTTCTGTAATTATGTCTTACCTAAAAAGAAAAAGAAATAATTTCAATTAAAATATTATTTTTTTATTTAAATAATTTTCATATTACAATTATATTTATAATTTTACTATATAAACATCTACCTATCCTATACGTTATTTATTACAAATTTTTTAATTTTAAACATTGTGTCATATTTGTAATAAACACCATAAGCGTTAATTTTGATTTAGATACGGAAACGTTATATAATATTCGTCTATTAAATAATGGCGAAAAAAGAAATATATATCGTGCAAAATTGTAATTCATATATTTAATTCAATAAAAAAAAGGGCTAAAGGAATAATGTTATTTATTTATCCAAATAAAAAAAAATAAAAAAAATATTGTTTTAAAAAGAAAAAAAAAATTAACACCATAAATGTGATAAATTTATCAAAATTGAAAAATTAACATAAAGATAAAGTTCATGACATCGAAATTCATGAATGTTTCTTCTATATATACAGAAAAGAAAAAAAAATCCAAATTATAAGCCGTCCCGTAATAATAAAATTTTATTTGACCCTTGAGGAAATTTATTACAAATTTTTTTTTTACAGAATCGCATATTAATAAACACACCCAAACTTTCACCTATTTGAATTTTTCAGAACTTATGAAGAAATATTTTTTATTTTTTTTTTATGAATGGAATAATTAAGTGAAAGAGAAACAAGAAACCAACCATAATATATGTGATGATAATGAAAGATATATAACATTTCTTTTTTTTTTTTTCATCTAAACTTTTGTTTTGTGTCCTTAAGGGTTCTTAGTAGGGTATATCATAATACAAAATACAACATATAAAAATTAAGTTTTATATGTTTCCTAAAGAAATATGAAAATGAATCGAAAATAAAAATATTATATGTTGTATATACAAGATTCAAAATGGAAATAACAATATACATACATTTATTAATAAAAATTGCTATAATAATAACATTTTTTTTTCATCCGCCTACATTATAATATATGATGTTTAACCGACTGAGAGACGATTTAAACTTGTCTCAAGGTTTCTATGAACATATGACTTTTACGAAAGAAAAAAAAATAATGAAAAAGAAAACAAATTATATAAAAAATTTCAATGAATAAATGAATAATTTAATGATGATAGAATAATAATTGAAAATTAACACTTTTTTCAAAAATAAATCATTTTTCAAACTTAAAAGATACAATTATAAATTGAAGGAAATTACAAGATTCTATGTAGGTATTTTAGATATAATTTTTGAAAAAGTCACCATTTTGTCTTTTGTCATTTATTCCAAAAATCTTGTACAAAATTATTAAATAAAATTTAATCGTTTTGCCCTTAGAGGTCTTCATTCTTCAAATTTGGCTGAAATTGATAACACCTTTACTTCTCATGTTCCTTATGCTGAACGTTTGCAGAAGCTCAACCTTCACTCATTAGTACGGCGCAGAGAGGTAGCTGATTTGGTGTTTTTACACCAAGTTGTTTTGGGTAATGTCTCCTCCTCGATTATACTGGTAAAATAAATTTCCGTACAATTGGTCGGTCGTTGAGATCTGTTCAACTCTTTGGTGTTGAGGCACATCGAACGAGCTATGGCAAAAACGAACCACTTAACAGAATGATGCGAGAGGCAAATGCTTGCGGTGCTGCTTTAGATTTTAATTTGAGCAAGGAATGTTTGAAGAGAAGGTTGTATGGTGCAGAATGACTTGTTGGTTGTCACTGTGGGCCTGGCCTGGAGATGTATCCTTCAATTGTGATGTATCCCTAATGACTTTCCTTTCCTTAATCCTATGTTTAAATAGAAATCTTTCCTATATGACCTGAATGATATTCTGTGATATGTATTTTTGAGTTTTTTTTTGGAATTTTTATGTGTATGTTTTGTATTTTTTTTTTTTTGATATTGATTGTATTGAGTTCGATTTGAACTATATATAAATAAATAAATAAATAAATCAAATTTAGGATAGAAACAGGTTTTTTTTGTGGATTTTCAATAATTTATATGAATTTTTGTTTAGGATACCTACATAAAATTTAATTATTTAGATTTTCAAGTTTATACTAAGGATTATTGAAAAATTTGTAATTAAAAGAATGTTTTTTATTATATATACTATATATTCATATAATAACTTCATAAATGTTGTTATTAACTTTTATATATACATTTATGCACGTTCTTTAATCAATTCATTTCTATATTAAAGTTATTGTATTTCTATAGATTCAATAAATTGAAATAATATATGTAAAATTTGTATTTCAGAACCATAAATATATTTTCTTAAAAACATATTTTTAACTTTTAAGGAGGAATAAATACATTCATATAAGAACAATCTATATAATATCGCCTGCTCAGAAATGAAACAACGTTTAATGAAAAGTATAGTTTCGAGTAATTTGAATTTAAAGATTTGAAAATTAAAAAAAACGTATGAAAAAATATCAAGTAGCGTACAATTTTCATTTAAAAAACACATTTTAATCAACACTAAGAATATTGCAAAGCAGTTGTACTTATAAAATCGAGTACGAGGAATCGAATGGTGCTATTGTCAAATAATGACGTATAAATGTCATACGTTGTTTCATTTCTTAGCAGACGATATATAAAACAATAAATTATGGGAAAAGTGTTTTAAAATTACTTTAAAAATTTTCGCACTGGAATCAAAATAAAATTAAATTCTCTGTATATATAAAGAATTCATTTGGGAACATTTTTGTGTAAATTTTCTTGAAAAAGTTTACAACAAATAATTTTGTTTTAGTGAAAATCTAGACTGGAAATTTATTATCTTGTCAAAAATAAAATTTATTAAAAAAAATAAAGAATTTTAAATCGTTAAATTTAGAAAAAATTGATATATTCAATCTAAAGGTCAAAGGCCACGCCATCCTTATCTGAGAGATAAGACGTATAATTTTTTTGAGCCTACGAATTTAAATCACTTTTGTTTTTGACATTTATCTTTGTAGATCTGTAAGATAACAACAAAAATTGCAATTGATATGCTAATGCTACATTGAAGTGAATTGAAGAATTATCTTATTAATTATTTGGTCTTGTAGAATATAGAATATACAACTAAATATTAAATCAGTAAAAGTAAAAAATATTAATTATATTATAAAAAATTAAAGATTAAATTTAATTAGTTAATATTTTTTAATTTGCTTAATAATTGCATGCATAATAAGTAGATCATTAATTATCTTCTTACGTACCTACATGTGTGCTTAAGGATTAGCACCAAGAATTAACAATACTGACAAAATATGATATACACATAATGTATGAAGCATAATAATAATTTTTTTTCTTCCATTTAAAGACACAAAAAAAAATTCATTTAAACGATAAGTAGAAAACATATAAAAATTACACATTTGGGACTACTTTAATGTAAGAATACAGTAAAAATTTTGGACTTATGATACATAATATTATATTTTATATAGGAAATACATCTAACAAATTACATGTGTATGTATGTAGATCTCATAAATTTTCTTGGTCGACACCTAAAAATACCTCACATTGGTAGATATTAGATACTTCTATTATCTCTATATAGAAAAACATAAAATTTATTTAGAGTTTATGTGTTTGCTAAAATATATCTCTGCAAGATATTAAGTTTACGGAATCGAAAGTGAATACAAAAAAAAATTGTTTTTAAGTATTTTCTAGTTTGTGAATTTTCCATCAAAAATGTGAAAAGGCTTATTTGTCTTCAATTTATATCTGTCTGTCCCAGGCCCGGTTCAAGCTGATTCGGCGCCCTGTGCTGATTTTGGAAATTGCGCCCATAAGCATAGTATAAGTCATTTTCACGTCACCGTTGAGATAGACTATACTAACGCGATTTTTTTTAAATTTTATTTAAATTTTGAGAAATATCAATTTTTGAAAAGGTCTGTGTACAGCCGGTTTTAATGCCGCGTCTCAAAAAATAACTTGTAATGTCATTTGCCTTTGAAAGTCATAGAAATAGCTTAGAGCCGCTGGAAAACAGGTTAGTTAGATTTTGAAAAAAAAAAAAAATGTTTTCACAAAAAAACTTTTTTCATAGAGTCCTTTGACATTAAAAACTGGGAACATGTTGAACAAAAAATAAGAAAACGAGCCCATATGCAGACTTTTTCTACCTAGTGTATACCAAAAAAAATATTTACATATATACTATGTTGATTTTATTCTATGCTAAATTTTTATTTGCACATCAGGCGCTCATGGTATACAAAAAATATTGTATAGTGTGATTTTTTTCTGGGTAGAGTTTTTTTAAGCACAGTAGTCAATTTCGAATGCATTTGCATGTTCTTGACTACAAATCGATTGGCGCCCTAGTCGTTAGGCGACGTGTGCAAGTGCACATCATGCACATATAGCTGGACCGGCCCTGGTCTGTCCTCTAATCCTTAGTCTGTTTATTCATGTGTATCTGCTCATACATAGCTATTTAGATCCTCGACCGATTTCGATTGAATTAATTTCAATATTATTGTAATCTTGTTCTTGTTTTGTCCCAAGGATTCGGGAATGAAAATGCATGTCGATAAAAATTAGAATCTGAGAAAAAATCGATTGAAGAAAAATTTAACCTTCAATTGCAACCACGGATTTGAAATTAATGATTTTAAGTACGAAAGTATTTTAAATCGAAATGGGAAAAATTTGCCATAGACTTTATAAAGTGCAGTTTGGAATTTTTTAAGTTCCTTTTATTGGAATTTTATGATAAAATTTTTTGAAACTTTTCACACCAAGCTTGAGAAGACTGTAGATGGAATAGTTTGAAAACATAAATTTCATATATGAATTTTTTATATATTTATAAATATGTTTTATATATGTACATTTACATTTACAACTATAGCATATCGAAAAGATGTATTCTTTTCATTTGTAAAAAAAAAACTATTATACCTTTTAATTTTTATTATTTTTTTTTAATTTTTATCGCTGTATTTTTTTAAATATTTTTAAGACCAAATAATAAGATTAACGTTTTCGAAAAAGTTAACCATGCATTTGCATTTTAAAAAAATTTATTGATCCGCAGAGTCCAAGATAGAGAGAGAGAGAACTCTTTTTTACTTGCGTTTAATTAGGCCGATAATATATAACTACAGGGTGACCACAATCAACTGTCG
The DNA here is from genome assembly GCA_964007475.1 of Hybos culiciformis. Lineage (NCBI taxonomy): Eukaryota > Metazoa > Arthropoda > Insecta > Diptera > Hybotidae > Hybos > Hybos culiciformis. Next base: position 98,526,249 of record OZ023274.1, on the reverse strand, counting down.
GGTTAAAAAATGGCTACAAAAACTTTAATTTTACGTCAATTATCAGGAAATTTTATTTATAAGATCCTTATAATATATCGAACAAAATTTAATGTTTCGATTCAATTCTTTCGCCTTACATTTTAAAAATTTCCTTGAAACGTTTCGGAAAAATTTTGCACGCGGCACGCACGACTTTCATAGGAATTTCATCCCAAATCTTTACCAAATGAGCTTTGAATTACTCCAAACTTATTTTTTTGACATTCTTAACTTTACTGAGCATATTTTGACATTCTTAACTTTACTGAGCATATATATGCAGAATTCAACTGGATTGAGGTCCGGTGAAGATGCAGGCCACTCTATAGATGTTACAAAATCTGTAAAATTTTTAAAAAATTACAAAATCTGGCAAATTGGGTTCCTTTGCCTTTATGAGCTGGCGCAGAATCTTGTTGAAAACAAAAATAGTCTTAGCCAAACATGTTCTTAGCCTGAGGAAGAAAATTTGTCTCTAGAATATTAGTGACGATCAATTTTAACGTTTTTATCAACAAATTTCAATGGGAATTCCCCTCTGGCGCAAATGGCTCCCAAACCACCTCACGACACATATTCTGAAATCCTTAAACGCCTAATTTGTCGATTGGGACGTCAGAAAGTAAAATTCCCAAACACGATTATTTTGCTGATTATAAGAGTCTTGCAATAGAAGCATTTTCTCATCCGAAAAAATTATTTCGTCACCTGCGTGCCAGTCAAACAAAAATTTACTTTTTATGTTGTACTTAAAAATTAGTTCTCGTTTGGATTCCAAGTTTAATTTTAAATACAAGAATCTTTTTTTAATGAGAACTTAATAAGAATTAAGTTTACAAAAAGTGGAGGTAACAAAAATTTTTTTTCGCCCACTTAGACATCATATTTAAATTTTGAAATTTGCCGACAGTTGATTGTGGTCACACTGTACTATACTCAGGTCAAATTACTTTTGTGTGATAATCATTATTATTATTAATATTAAATTGCTATAAGGATACACAATCAAGTTTTATAGTAATCATCAAAATGCTTGTCATAATAAACTTATTTATTATGACAAAGTACTTTTATTTTCATAAAATTCAAAAATAAAATATAATACCTTCTTTATATCTTTTTTTTTGTTTTTCTTTAATGAATTTGAACATTTAATTGAAATAGAAGCAATAAACTTAATAACATTTCTGTTTTTTCTCAATTTTATTTGTAAAAAAATAAAATAAAATAAATTTTCTCCGCAAATAAAATTAGTGTATTTTTTTTACATTTACACGCGCTATGTTTTAATGATTTGACCTTTTAGGAATTAAATAATTTGAAAAATAAAAATTAGGAAAAAGCAATAATAGGTTTTTTAATTACAATATTTTGTAAGTATTTAAAGAAAAAAAACAGGAAAATAAAACTGAGTTTCGGAAAGAATAATTTCTAAATATACATACATATAATTTTTTTTTGCCCTTTATACATACTTATTTCTTTATACTTAAAATAGAATAGAATAGCTATTAAATTTAGAAGCAAAATATGGTTTTCTCCAAGCAGCTGTACACTTTAAAGTATAGTTACTATCTGAGCAAAGATGTTAGTTTTGTGAATATTAACAAAGTTTTTTTTTTATCAAAAAGTCATATTCATTTTTTATAAGTCATATTATCTTAGATAAATATAGAACAGTACCTCATAAATTAAGTATATGGAGCCTGTTTTCAGCATTTCAATTTAGCATATTTTAGAGTTCTAAGATACCTCAGTCTCAATCATAGTTAAATAAAGTTTCAATTTAATCAAACTTTTGATGAGGGGAACCAACAAAAAAAATTACATAAATCAATAAAACGTGTGCTCTAAAGAAAAATATGATAATAAAATAACTTTTTTCTCATGTCCCTTACCTATGTAAAAAATTGTTTGCCATAGTTAACAACTTACATAATATAATAATTTTTTTAAATATCTTCATATTTTTTCCTTGAAAATATTCAAATTATTATAATAAATTAAGTAAATTAAATATAAAAAAAAAAATAAATAAATACATAAATAAAATAAATAATATTCACGGTGACATTTTCAAGGAATAATAACGCGCTACATATAAATCATCCTATCGAAATAATAAAATTATTTGATAATATTATACAAAAAATAAACGAATAAAATAATTTCTTTATTTTTTTAATTTCAACAAGTTTTGTATTTTTTTGTGACTACATAAAAATCAGTTGTTTTGTATGTACATATAATATAATTTAATGTGGAGACAATAGAATAATGCGAAATATAATTACGATTATGTAAAATATAATTACGAGCTTTTTATTATACGAATCCCTACATAATTTGTGTAAACATGCTAAGCATATACAAAAAAAATTTAAAATTAACATTGGGTTAAAAATCAAATTACGGTGATTAAGAATCCAATTTAATTTTAAATTTTAATCAATGAATGAAAGTTTTAAATTTTTTAATAGCATAATGACAAATAAACATGTTATATTTTCATATATTTTATGTTTTTAATCCTTTAGATTATGTATTTTTAAACATTTATTTATTATGATATTTTTTAATGCTTTGAAATATTGATTAAAGCTTCCAAATATCTTATGCGTTTTTTTGGAAGAATTTTTCATCTTTCCATGTCTCCAAATCACAGATTAGGCTGAATCGTTGAATCGATAGATTTCAGTCAATTTAGATTTCATAGAAAAACCTTTAAAAAAGTTTAAAATTCACCTAAAAGCCCCTTCGCGCTGTTAAAAAAAGATTTATTAAGCTATGTCACATTTGTTTTATTTTATAAAATTGCTTTATCGACATACCAGGCTTATTTTTTTTTTTTTGACAATATTTATTATTATTCAAGTTATAATTTTTATTATTATTTTTATATGTGAAAAGTTATTTTAATTTTTTTTTGTTAACAACTGAAATTTCAATTTTAATAATTCATTCATAGCTCAGTTGAAGCTCAATATTAAGTGTATACAAATTTTTGATCATTTTTGCATATGTCCAGACCATCGCGATCGATCGTTTGGAAACGCCTAATCTATAATATACATTTTTGTATTATAACATTTTTGTATTATATAACAATATTATGTCATTATAATTATTCATTACACATGTTATAAGTATTTTAAATTTTGTCTTAAAGATTTTATTTGATTCTTTCAGTTTTTTAAAGTAATTTCAATAAAACTAAAAAATAAAGTTAATTCGTTAGTTATTATTCTTTCCTAATCCTAAACCAAAACATAAAATAAGAATTTAAGTAAAGTAAAATTAACTTATCTTCAAAGATGTCTAATTATGTATATCAAACTATTAATTTTTTCATCGTAGTTTATAGCTAAGAATATATATTTTTTCTTTCGTTAAATTTTAATTGGTTTTTTATTAAGTACTTTCATATAATATTTATATAATATTATAATGATAATTAATTTATATAGTGAAGAAATGTGCCCTACAAAATGGATTAGTTGCACAAAGGAAAACTGTAAACAATTAATTTTCAAGAAATTAAGCAGATAAAATAATTTATTTTGAACGGTTATTGTAATCAAAATTTCACATTATCTGCTCAGAAAACTATCAGATTTTTCTAAACTAAGTATAAATTAAAATTATATAAAATGCATTTAAGATTCTCCATTACTACAGATACAATATGGAATATGGGAACCACATATCTTTACTAAAAACTAGCAAAAAACAATTTACCTATATATAAAAGAAAATTTTTAGTGCCAACACAAAACTATTGTTCTAAGGATGTATTTTAGTAATAAAATATGAATTAATAGAAAATAAAAACAATGATGGCAAAATAAATGTATATACTGTATATGTGTATATATTAAATATGATATACGTTTAATACCGAAGAAAGAACATCAAAATGTTTCAGTCTTATATTTTCTAGGTCATATTTTTATTTTTTTTTTGAAAATTTTTGTATTTCCTTAGCCTTAGGTATACGACCTTCATACTTTTGAAGAATTTTGTTTTGTTGTTGTTGCTAAATAAATAAAAAAAAAAAGTTTTTTTTTTCTGTTCACTTTAAGGATATTCCGACGATGTTTATTTTTCATATTTATTTATTATTTATATAAAATATATTATATATTGGTATGAGTATATTTATTTTTATATACATATTTATTGACATTGCCTATCTTTTTTAACCTTAAAAGGGTGGTCTTTATTGTGCTTAAGGTTTTTTGTTTGATAAATAAGTATTATGATTACTAGACCATGTATATATTTTAAAGACATTTTCAATTTGGAAATATTTTATAATTTAGTTATAATTCGATAGGCAGAACTGATATTGATATATAAAAATTCTAAAGAATGTATAAAAAAGTCAAAAAACCGTATAAAATTGTATTTAAATTAAGTTCAAAATAAAATGTCAAAAACGTTGGCTTGAGAAGCCACATCGCTTCAAACATCAAAATCGTGGTCGTGGAAAATTCTTACCTAAAAGTAATCATAGATTTTGAAGTGCGAAAATTATTATCATAAGATCAGATCGCTTGTGCTTTTGTAAAAACTATAATTTGTGTTTTTATATAACATTGTATATTTAAATATGACAAAACACAAACACCATGTGGTGTGGTGTATAAAAAGCAGCGTTTAATCAGTTTATATACTTAGTAGTACATATTATACAGTATTTATGATTTTTTATTTTTTTTATGTTTTTTTGGTTTTCGTAATGAAAAATACATTCATTCATAACTAATTTATCTTTAAATCTAATTTATGTTTTGTATTTTTTTGATTGAAAACTAACGACATGTTTGGAAACAAAAAATAAACAACTTGTCTTAGATTGAATTTTATGATAAGAGGTGTAATTATACCATTAATAATTAATTTCTTTACCTTTCATATTTTTATTTCATATTCAAATTTAATTGTTAAAACGAAAGAAAACTTATAATTAATTTGAAAATTTAATGATTTGTATATTAATTACAAAAAAAAAATAAGGCAATTGATATTGTAATTGTACTGACATTTGTCACAACACTATTCAGGTATCATTAAGGAGACAGTGAAATTATGTTAAAAACTATATAATTTAAAAAATATTTATAAGTATAAATACTAAGCCTTATAGATAGATATATTAAAGCTATAGAAGAAAGTAATTCAGAACAAGTTATTAGAAAACTTCTTATTTCAGACCGACAAAATCTATTTACTTTTTTTTTTAATCTTATTGTGCAGGAGGACAATAAAAAATATTTGAAGAATTTGAATATTTCTTCAATTTTTTCATACCACTTTGAATTATTTGGTATTAACTATAAAATAGGGGATAATTTATTAGTTTTTTTTTATAAATATTAAAATTATATAAGTTTGGTTAATAAGCATTCAATGCAATTTCATTAATATTTTATTAAATTAATAATTATAATTATATTATTTTATCATGAATAATTAATGTGATGTTAATCAAAAATCAATATTATTCGTATTCAAAATTTTTTATTACAATATAGAAAGTAATTCTCAAAATCGATTTATTTCATTTTTATTTTGGCTAAATTGGCTAAATTGAACTTGAACGAAAATATTCGGCTTCAGTTACAAAAAAAAAGAATAATTTAAAGTTATAGCACCAAAATATCAAATTTTGCCTCCAGATTTTTAACAGCATTTGATATTTTTGTATAATTTAATCAAACATTAACGTTGTAATGAATTGAGCGTCGATTCCACGTAAATTTTTTAAGCTCTTAAAATAATTTGAATATATTTTTAATTAATTCTTTGTCATCTTAGAAATAAGTAATTTTTTTTATATGATTTATAATAAAAGAAAATTTCTTAAATCCTTAATTCATTCACTTCATTTATATTACATTGGGGGTAATTTTTTTTTTGCTAGAATTTGCGAATAACTTTTATACACCAATGTATATATATAATAAAATTGTTTATTCTTTCTTAAAAGGGTGAAATGTATATAATTTTTTTTTTCATATATATTTTTTTATTTATTTTTCTTTGTAATTTTAATGGAAGGCAATCCTTATATTTCTGGCATAAAAACCCGAAAAACTGCTTAAATAGAAAAAAAAAGTTAAAAAGCCAGAATAATTTTTTTTTATCCAATATTTATGTTTATTTACACATAGTTTCATGGCAAATATTTAAACACAAATATTTATATTTTCTGAATATATGAAATATGCATAGTATCAAAATGATTTTTTATTTACAAAAAAATAAACACAAACACAATGTTTAAATCGTGGACCTATCAAATAATAATAATAATAATAATAATAGCTTCTTTTTATATTCGAACACAATTATTAATGTTGTAGGCTGAAATTATAACTTATTTATTTGATACTCTTATGTAGTGTACCAAATATCAGTCGTACTACTGTAATATAAATATCTTGCAAGTTTTAATCCGACCTCAAGGTTAAATAAAATCGTTATGAAATAATATCTTAGCTAATAATAATATCTTTGTTTATATTTTCACTACTTACATAATTTGTTTCATCAAAAATTACCATTCTTATCGTTGTTAAATTATACGACCAAAACTATCCAATTTCTTGAGTGGAAAGCGAACTCAATATTTCTTTTATTAGGCAAGCATTTTTCCACATTTTTATCTATCTATCTACACTAGTTATACTATAATTTTTTTATTTCTATCTAATAAAATAGATATAGAAAATAACAATTGATGTTAAGACCTCATAAGGGGATTAATTTTTCACACTTCAATATTGAATAGTAGATGTTTCTTTTTTATCTATTTAAAATTTAATAAATGAACTAGATCCTAAAACGTATAATTGGGGAAAAGAAAAATGAACACAAGAAAAATTTATAGAAAAATTCTTTGAAAATTTTATCATTGACAAAAGAAAAAAAAAAATTCGTAAATCAACTTTTAGGGACTTAATTGGCAAATTCATCTGAATCAATTTTATTCTTATAATACGTACATAAAATATAATAAAAAAACATTAACAATTTAATTTTATGTGTCTCTACGTTTAAAATTTTTTTTTTTAAATTCATTTTTTATGTTTTTCGTTCTCTAGATAGATATTACATGAGTGTGTAAATTTGATGTATATAGTATTATTTTGGACTTATGATTTCAATTTGAAATTTTTCTGCTATGATATTATATATGTAGATATGAGATGACCTTAAATTTAAAAAAAATTATATATAAAGGAAATATTTATGTCAAAATAAAAAGTAAAAAACAACAATAATAATAAAAATAAAAAAAAACAAGAACTCGTGTTTTACAACTATTTCACCACTTAATGAGGTGTTGTAACCTTTTTTCTACATGAAAGGTAGATTTCCGTCCCAGTATTTTTCTTTTTCAATAAACTTCCGAATTTATTTTTTTTATTCTTTTCCTGACATTTCCCAAAAACAATTTTCTTTTTATTCTTAAAAAAGAAAATAATATAATGGCAAAATATTTCAAAGGTTAGCGTGATATTGAACAACTATGAAGAATAAACGAATTTATATTGATTCTAATCTGAAAACAGGAGAAAACTTTTGAATGAAATCAATAAAATTACATTTTTTATTTTGTAGGTAGGTATAGAAAAAATAAAAGTATAAGCTTTAAAGTTAAGGGAAAAATCAAAATGAAAAGATAAATTAGTTATAGTTATTATTATAAAAAGGTCAGCAATTTGTCAGAAATTTTTTTTTAACCATAAATATTGGTTAAGCGAAGTCAAAGGATGGAGATATTAGATAGTATGTATATTATTTATTAGGTACAGGTAGTAGATTTTAAAACAAGTATTGCCTAGAAAATTGAATTCAAAATTAAAATTATTTTACTTTCTTTGATTCAGGTTTGAAATTAAATATTTTGCTTTGTTTAATAAAGCACTTATCCTAAAAAGTTAATATATTGCACTTTCATAAAAAATCTGTTATAATAAAAAATTAAAAGATATTTTATTGGTAGATACAATTAAGGGTGGACAAAACAAAACAATATCTCTGCTGTTGTGTGAATTATTACTTTTTTTATAGGATAGGTAGGTGTATAATATTCTGTATTTTTTTAAGATTATAAATAAAAAAAATTAATTAGAGAAAAAAGAAATACGAAATAATTATTTTCGGTATATAAAGATATTAAACAGTAAATCTTTTTGACATTAAAAAAAACATACTAATCGCAAACGAGAAGTAAAATTTTATCTAGGAAACCACAAATTGTAGTTTTGCAGTTTTTATAATTTACTTGCCTTTTTTTTGTAAATTAAGTTTCGTAAATATACACTATACTGTATAAAAATGTAAAATAATGTACATTTTAAAGGTACGTACACTTTAATGTTATACATTAAAATTACATGTTGAAAGCTTTTATATCTCAATAAATATCTATTTCTTTGATGTAGCTAGTTGTTGATCGTAATACAAAAAAACATAGTTATGCATATGTTTATAAACTTCCCTTTTTTTTAAGTTTTACATAATTTACATAAATAAAATTTGATGAAATAAAATAACGAAAAAAAATATAATAATTTGAACAAAAAATTATTTTAATTGTTTATTTAGAATAATTTAAAAATTATTTGAAATTCACTTAAGAAGGAAGAAGTAATAAATTTTTGTTGAAGAACTGAAATAAATTAATTGTGTTTTTTAATCTAATATTAATGAGATAGAAGAATAGTGTATTAAAGTTATGGCTTTGCAATAAATCCTTGTGAATTTTTTTATTTAAAAATTTTAGATTTGATTGCTATTATGTTACTTTATAGAATCAAGATCTCATTTTCGCAATATAGGTACTTGCAGCTTGAAGTTTGTTTTTTTGATTTGCCCTCGGTACTCGAATACTAAAGACCATTTTTTTTCTCATAATGCTATAAAAAAAATGTTTATGTATAAGAATAATTTGAATTTATTAAAACGAGGATAGAATTATTTTGTAAATACATCAACACAATTTTAGTGAACTAGTTACAGTCCATTTTAACAGAATTATTTAAATTAGAAGAATTTATTTCCCGCGAACATATTTCTCTGCGCCCAAATTATGTGTGTGCTTAATTTTTGATCAATAAATAAATACTACACATTGATAATTCACTGAAAAATAAATAATAATATAAATCAATCAATAAATCAATGATAAAATTTTTAAATTTTTGACTTAAATTTCTTAATGGAAATCTTGCTATTCAAAGAACGAAATTATGATTAATCACTGAAATTAATAGTCGTAAATTTTTAATACAGGGTTGCATCTGATAAAAAAAAAATGTACAGCTTTATTTCATTTCTTCACCTTTGTCTTGTAAGTTTTTGTTCTAATTATTTGACTGATTGAAAGTTCTAAAATGTTGGAATAATGAAAAATCTTATCTGTCTCAGAAACTGGAGTATTTCGGTGCGATTTTTTTTTTAATTTTTGTAATAATAATTCATATAAACTTTTGCAGACACACATTCAAAAGCTATCTTCTAACTACACAATGAAATGCTCAAGTGTAAATGTCCGATTAAATTAAATTAAACGAATAGGCGAAAAGGCATGTACCTACTATTGATATTTTTAAAAGAAATAAGAAATTTTATATTAAAGCAAAATTTCTTTAAAAAGCTAAAATTTCATTAAGTTCAGAATTGTGTAACATACATTATGGAAGCAATACGTTTTATTTTTATTATTTTTAATTATTTTGATTCTATGGAAAAAGTGTTCAGGTGAACAAGATGTATAAAGTTATTTCATTAGGAAAACAATAATATCAAAAAGGTGGTAAATGTACATACATATTTATGTGAATGTTTTTAGAATTTTAAATATAGGGTTCTAATAACCTTAGGTCCTCAGCACGACAAAATTGAGTCATAAAGTTAATTCACTTAAAGTCAATAAATTTTTTGTTCCTTTATAAAAGAAAAAATTAACAAAAATTGTAAAATACTCATAAAATTGAAATGAGTCGTAACACTCGTAACGTCAATTGACTTTGTGTTCCTTTTACAAAATGTTGTAATATGAACTCAATTTTTGAGATATAAAGTTAATTGATGTTATTTCCTGTTGACCTTATGATACTTCAATGTATTTTTGATGTCTTTGCTAAGAAAAAGGCATATTTCATAATGCTCGAATTTCTGGAAAATCCGGTACAGATTAAATAATTAATTTGAAAGACGAACAAATATTGTTCTCACAATTGTTTTCTTTTATTTAAAGTTGATCCAATTTTGAAATTTCAAGTAGATAATTTTGAAATTCGAAGAAATTTTCAGTATCAAAGAAAATTATTTTTCCAAGTAATTTTTCTTCACATCTTAAACGATACAATAAAATAGATTAAAGACTTGAAATTATTTGTGAAGATAAACAGTTTAATAAATATTATTTATATTACATGGCAGATCTATAAGCGGACTATGTATTTTCATTCTATAAGCGGACTATGTGTTTTCATTTTGTGGCTGCCTGTTCGTCTGTCCGTCTGTCTCCCATTTCTTAAAAATAAAATCTTGTTCATTTTCATATAAACTAAAGGATAAAATTCTCCTATTCTTGATTCCTGAGTTAGAAGCTCTCAATGGGCGAGGGTTGGAAAAATTTTCATAGAAAATTTTTAAACTAAAATTATTTTTAAAAATTTAATTGAATTTTTGATGAAATTAGAACAACGTCGATTTTGTCCAAAATGATTCGAACTAGGTATGAGAATTGATTTCAATGAAAATTGGTATCCTGAGTAGATGATGTCGATTGAAGGAACCTTAGAAAATGTTTAGCCCCCTATTGTGACCAAGGATTCGAACTCCACAATTCGTTTATGAGGAACTGCTTTAAAATTCTACTCTTGAATAATTAATTATTAACTAATGATTAATTTTACAAAAAATAAACACTATAAAATATTTGTTTTGATGCTTCCTTCGAAAATAAAATGCAATTAAGATATCATACGCTTATCTTTTACATTTATAAAAAAAATCGTTAAAAAAAAATTATTTTCATATCCTTTAGAAAAATGCTTAACACACATATCTGTTATGCGATTGAATTAATTTTCATTGAATTTTTTTGTTAAAAATAAAAAACATAAAAAGCTTTTTCTGCATTTTATAATGAATAAAATCTACCAGATAAGTACAATAAGGATAAATTGTGATGTTCAGATATTTGCGAATCTGATAGTTATGTTATTGTAATATCTCTATACTTAGTTCTTATAGACAGAGGTATATAATTCTCAATTCTCATCATTCTCGACTAAAACTAGAGATTATAAGACCGAGCACAGTAATATGGTTCATTTTGCATGAATGGGGAATTGATTTAGCCTGACTGTTATAAATAAAGTGTATTTTCATATTCCAATTATCCTGTGCCATTTTTAATTTTCTTTTTTCATCACGTCTTTAATAATTTAATGATCAAGTAGAACTTACTTTATTTCAACCAAATCAGACCAGAATTTATATAGGAATCGGAAAAGCTCGAAAAATCAATATTTAGGTTTTTTGTCAACGAACAATATATAAATAATTACATGCCAAAATACATAATTAAACCAGCTTTTAAATAAGCTTAAATAAAAATTTTAGTAATTGTATGTTTATTGCAACTGGTTTTGCAGATTACTTTCACTAAATGTATGTCTTATAAAAGATTTAATAAGACATATCCTTTAATTTTTTTTTTCCATCATAAAACCACAAATTTAATTTTTAAAGAAAAGTTCTTCTCATTGATAAAACGTAAATCACCATTATTTTTTTTTTAAATTTATAAACATGAATCGGTCTTGATGCTGAATAATAAAAAAAAAACATAAGAACTTAATTAAATTTAAAGCTATTGAGCTATTATTGAATTATATTTTAAATTTTAAATTGAAATAATAAAGTAAATTTTTGGCGAAATTGTGTTTTCGTTTAACGTCTATGTATATTTTGACGTAAAAACTATTTGAATTAGGTTTTGTATAGATGGTGATTTAATGTTTTTTCATAATTACATATATCTCAATAAGTTAATTATTGTTTTCAATATCTTAGATTAAGTTTTAAAACATTGATTCAAATAAAATATTCTATTGATTTTCGTTATGACAACTACATGTTTTTAACCATATGACAGCATTTTATATTATTTACAATGTTTTATACCCTGTTTTATATTTTCGAGTCAAATACTACTATTATTATCCATGTTCTTATTAGTTACATATTCGATTTGATATGCTTTAATGAATTTTACATTAAAACTAATAGAACGTTCAGAACTTCATACATGGTTGAAATTGTTTTAATTAACTATTTTTTATTTTTTCAGTTTACATCATTTCATCTCGAAATGTGTTTTATTTTCACTATTCCTGATATCTTTTATGTAAGAATTAGATATAAATAAATTTATAAGGAAGTATAAAGCATCAAATAGTAAATAATGAAAAGCAGATAAAATCTTAATAAAATTAGTGAAATTTCTTGTGTAAAAAAAAAAAAAATTTAATAGGATTCTGTTTAATAAAAATCAACCGACAAAATATCTGTGGTTGCAATTAATTATGAATCTGATATTGATTAACATCCTTTTATTCATTAATTAACAATCTGTCTGTCTGTTCGCACTACAAAAAATATAATATTAATGTACGCAAACAATCAAAATTAATTACAATGTCGTTGTGTGAAATGTATAAAAAAAACGGACTGGCAGAATTTTTGTAAGTATCGCATGCTATTAAACTCTTATCATTTTATTTTTTTCAGATACTATAGTAAATCAAATTATTTAGATGTATACATAGTGGCCTTGACGTCTGCTAATCAGTTGCATTGAGAAAATACTGAACTTTTCGTACTATATGGTTCGAAACATTATTTACAGGTACTTAAAATATTGCCAAACACAAACTATGCCAACGCAGACAACTTCATATTTATCTATTCTCACTTTAATTAAGTTTTTTTTTTTTTTAATTTATTAACTTAATTTATATTGATCTATTACATAATATAGTAAAAAGAGTTCACATTTTTAATTAATTATATGTAATCTGTAATGCTTAATATATACATTAAACAATTTTATATTTACATATAAACATTTTTAATTTAAATGAAGAGGAATTTTGAAGATTTCAACATTATAAAATTTAAGAAATTTATTTTTCTTCAATTAAAAAATATCTTTCTTATGTTTTTAAAACAAAATATTTATATCTATATACATACACCGAAATGTTTTTTTTATATTCATTGAAAAAGTGACAAATGTAAATTCATTTTGTTGTAAAGAGGAAACAATTTAATAACATAAATGTGAAAATAGGATAAACAAGATTTATTTAATATTTCATTTTAATGTAGTTTCATTAGAAAAAAAAAGGACGAGAACATAAATTATGACACCATCTAAATTGCAGAGATACATCATCTTTTTTTTTTATTTCTTTTGAAATAAAAATGTCGCGTAGTTATCTGTAACGCAAATAAGATTGTTAACATATTTTAAATACAATAGAAACTATATTTATATACCAAAAGTTCATACACTGGAAAAGGTACAAAAGAAAGATATTATGAGATTATTACAATCGAATCAATGGAGAACTGGAAAAATCAAACTAGCTTCTGTCAAAAAAAAAAGAAACAACTATAATAAATAGTTTGCCCATGGAAGCTTATTTCACAAATTGAAATGTAGAAAGATTTAGATTTACGAAAGATAGTATTATAAGAGTTTGGAAAAAATTAATTGGATTCAAACAAATTAACCATAAGTAAAGAATATGTCGTTCAAACTTTGAAAATAATAATAACAACCACATGAATTTCCTTAATTCATCAATAATTTATAATCAAAGAGGCTATTCAACCTGGCGACTATACTTAAAAAAAAGATTCAAATGGAAGACTCTTTTTAATATATTATTAATATTGGAACAGAAAAACTTTAAAAAAAAAACTTGATTTATAAATTTATCATCATTGCCGTCGTTGTTGGTCAAAAATTAAATTCAAACAAATTCCATTAAAAACAAATCTATTTGCCAAGTTTAATTTCTATATGTTTTTTTATTAAATATGACATTGGCCGCAAATGAACTTAAAATAAAAACATTGAGAATTTTTAAATTTCTTTCAAAAGGATATTAAACATATCCCGTCCGTACATAATTTTCTTTAAAGAAAAAAATATAAAAACTTTTGCAACCTTCAGAATTCTTTCAGCTGGAAATTTAAAATTGACTTTTATTTTTATCGCAAATGCACAATAATCCTATCTGGAATTTTTTTTGCTAGATGTTTATTCTTGTAACATTATACAATTACAATATGGTAGTACATGTTTTAATGTACATATATATAAAGCATTTTTTTGTAAATAATTCAATATTGGAAAACATCATCGCAACAATATTATTATCTCGACATATTGTGATGATTTGTTTTTATTTTTGATTAAAAATTAATGCAAAATCGCTGCTGAATTAAAATATGTAAAAAAAAAAATTGTAAAATAAGTAAATAGTTTTATTTTAGATATAATGTACAGTATTAGTATAGTTTAAGTATAGTAAGTAATACATCAATAGAAAAATAATCAATAAAAAATCAATAAAAAAAATTGTAAAATAAGTAAATAGTTTTATTTTAGATATAATGTACAGTATTAGTATAGTTTAAGTATAGTAAGTAATACATCAATAGAGTAAACATCTTCTAATTATTAAAAAATTTAAAAAAGAACTCAAAATTTTCATAACAAAAAAATAATCCCAAACATTTTTGTCTCAAAATTTTATTGAAAAGCAGTTTTGGATTATTTTAAACTTTAATTTAGAAAAAAAAATCATTCACAACCTCCGGACTGTTTCATGCTTTAAAATGGTTAAGTGCACAAAATCCCTTCAAAACTATTTTGTGATGCCTAAAATAGCCCAGTTATTGTCAGGGCTGGAAAATTACAGATAAAATATTTCGAATATTAAAGCCCAAAAATATAGGGGAGAGGCTTGCAGGTTGCCACCACTGATGTATTTTGACATTCTAGCAGTCTCACAAACTAAACTCCAAGTGACATCGATGTCAAAAGAACAGTTGTCACTTTTAGTCTACTTCTGGAGCGGATAGACGTAATAACACAGTGTTTACTGTGAATTATTATTTTAAAAAACTTTAAAAATTAAAAATTATACTCGTAAAGTGAACTTTTTTATTAGCAAATCAATATAAATAATTGGGTTGTATGTTGCTTTTTCATTCAATTAACATATTCCAAAAAAGAATTAAAAATATATATGGCAATTTTTTAAATGGATTATACAAAATTGCGTCAGAATGCAGCTGCCATCTTTATTAACGTGCAGGTTGCCACCTTGATGAAAGCACTGATGACTGCATGATTTGTTTGAAGAAAATGTCGAAAGTAGACACAACTCTATTATGTGCCACAAAAGCAGAAGAGCCGTTCACGCGAAATGTATTTCAATGTTTTGACCGAATTCTGATTCCGATGAAGATTTGGAATGATTCCATACCATATTGCAATTTTATTTTTTATGTCAATTTTCGGTCATTTCTTTATGTTTACAGCCACTGGGTGCAAGTTAAATTCAATAAATTTGAATAAATTTCTAAATAAGACATTTTTCAGTTTCAGTTTTTCAACATTTTCAGCAATTTTCGATTTTAGATACTTTTGAAAATTTGCTATAGAATTTTTATTTTTTAAAAATTTCAAATGATTTCTAGGCCAGGATTGTAGCCTTTTACTTCCTCTTTCCAACGCATATACTTTTTACGTTCATTTTTTGACCAGTTATGATAAAAAAAGCTTTGGGGTGGCAACCTGCAAGCCTCTCCCCTACATAATATATAATACAATTTTGTTTCTTCTTTTTTTAGTACGTTTTGATACTTTCGGGAAAATAGAAATAGCCATTGCGGATAATTTATGAGAGCTTTCGACTTCTAACTTTGAACATATTAAAATTTTATTTTTTTATAATTTTTCTACAGTATTAGGTCAAAACGGCGAAAATTACAGAAAATAATAAACATTTTAAACAATAATCTCAATATTTATATGAAATTAAAACCTTTCTTTCAAACCACAAATATTGTTTTAAATTTTTTGTGGTTTCTTCTTAAAATTTGGAACATTATTTTTAAAGTATAAACAAAAGTCTTAATTTAAAAAACAAAAAAAAAAATTGAAAAAAATAAATAATTCTTCCTTAAAATCAATGAATATATAAATAACGCTTTAACAAATTTTATAATTAAGAACATAACAATAGGAGAATAATATTTTTCAACATAAATTTTATGAATGAAAATCATAACATTTATCAAATTTAAGTTGTTTCATTTTTTGCTCTAATGAGTTTTCAAAATATTTTCAAGTAGTATTCTTTTTCGCATTAAAGTGTTTTTTAATTTAATATTCATAAAATATTTAATAAAACATTATTTTTCATTTTCAGACTTCTTTATAATTTTTTTTTTTTCTTATTTCTACAGTCTTTAATAATAAACAACAAAAAAAATACATTCAAGCACTTGAATTTTACTGCTTTAAACATTTTCATAATTTTCATCTTTTTTTTTTATATGAAAATCCTTGTGAGATATTGTCTTATGGCAAATAATAATTTCAGTAGGAAAAAATTTAAAAAAAAATTTTTTCATATTATCCGATTGAGAAAAAAAACTCAATTATTATAAGTCATGCAATAGAAATTTTCTCATTATAAGGTAAAAGGACATTATTTTAAATTGTGAACTCTCTTCACTGTAGTTAATAACTTCTTTATCCAACAATAAATAAAAATTAAAAAAAAAAAACCAAGATTGTCTCGTCATGATAAATTTCACACAAAATATCTGTAAGCGAAATTGATGTTTATCACTTTTAAATCTAGCAAATAATAATTTAAATATACAAAAATAAAATGATTTCATAATGTACCTCCTATATATACCTACAATTAACTTATTTGAATAAAATTACTTAATCTTTGATTGTAATTGCTGAAGCATTATTAAAATTACACTGAAAATAATATTGATTAACATTAATTTGTGTATTATGAAGCTAATAGAATCTTGAATATAATTTTAGTGGTACATGATTGGGGAAATTCGATTAAAGCATTAAAAGCATGTTGTTAATAATTAGTTGCGTGTGCTTTTGACGATATTATTGTTTTGATTATCAGATTTGAGTGTATAGCTTTTCAATTATGCATAATTTTCTTTTTACATTATTCTAACATTATCTTGATATCAAATATTTAAGTTGACAGTAGAATTACTTTTCTGCAGTTAAATTTTAAAAGAATCTAAGATAAAACTAGCAGGTAAAAAAGGAAAGTTAATTAAAAACAAAAAAAAATTTTTTTTATTTATTTCTCTATTTTTTATTTATAATCCTTTTTATTATGTTTTTAAATTTTTATTTAATTTTAATTCTACTTTTAAATATATAAAAAAATTTGTTTTTTAATTTTCGCCTACTAGTTTCGAGGTTTTACCTCATCGACTGGGCATTTGCTACTCATTTTTTTATATATTTAAAAGTAGAATTAAAATTAAATAAAAATTTAAAAACATAATAAAAAGGATTATAAATAAAAAATAGAGAAATAAATAAAAAAAAAATTTTTTTGTTTTTAATTAACTTTCCTTTTTTACCTAAGATGTTAAAATTCTACCAAGAATTATCCGAGGAGTCTGTTAACTCCATAATTAAAACTAGCAGTTCAGTAATTATAAAACCTTAAGCAACTCTAAATAGTAGTGTAGTAATTCCTCTAGTCACTAGTGAATATTCAACCCTCTTAGGTTCTTAGGCAGAAAAGAAACTGTCACATTATTACCTTTAAACAAAAAAAACATAAATATTTAGGTTTTACAAAAGAAAAGTAGGACTTGAAAAATATTATTCAATTTTTCATCTCAAATTATGATAATTAATTTAGAGTGGGTATTGTTAGAGCATGGCATTTTAGTTAAAAGACCTTTAGGATAAAACCTAAATTTTCCAAAAGATTAAAATTATGTAAATTTGATTTAACCAAAAAAAAAATTATTTTGATATCCAGTTGTTTATTAAATCTCTCCTATATTAAAAATAAATAAAAAAAAATATGTTTTTTTTTTCTTTGGTCAGATCTAATTAAAATTTCAGAATAAATTATGGTAATAAGAAAGTAGCATAGACAAGCAGACAATTAATTTATATCCTTCTTTTATTATGTAAATAACACACTTTTTTTTTTTGAATGGAAGTGGGCATTTAAAATTAGAAAAAAGAAAAATAACATCAAATTTCAAATTTTAATTGGCACTACATTATTGGAATAAATAAAAAAATAAAAATAAAGTAATTATGTCACATTATATTAAACATGTAGAAATTACATTATATTTAAACAGTTTTTTTTTCTTTTTTTTCTATTTTTAGAACCCAAATTTTCAAGAATGTTATTCCTTAATTATTCAAATTACCACAATTGAGATTTATTTATGTTGAGAAATAAGATATCTTTTGAATAATTTTAATTACTTGAAAAGAGAATAAAATTATATTATTGTGTATAAGGAAAATGAAATTTAATATTATATTTATTTTTGAAATGTTCATTTAAATTAGATTTTTTATTGTAAATTTAATATTATATTTTATAGGCACACTAATTGAATTATAAATGATTATGAAATGTTTGATTGAATTTAATTTGTTTTCGAACTTAAATATATTATATATTTGCTTCAATTACTATTAAAGCAAAATTTTCTAAATGGAACCATATGGAACTTTATTTTCATGTTATATTATTATAATTATTTATTAGATTTTATTATAATTATCTAAATTATAATGGACACCTTAAAACAAGGGCCTTAATTGTTCTGGTTTTTAGCCCCTTATTTAGTAGGTTAAATTAAATTTAAAATGAAAAGCAGAGGCTAAGCAATATAAAAATAAAATTTTATTTGTTTTCCCTTGTGTGTTATAAAAAAGTAATGTTCAGCAAGATTTACTACTACTTCTGTTTATAATGATAAACTATCTTAAGTTAGTTAGCTATAAACTGATGTTAGAATGTTAAGACAATAAGATATTGACTATTATACCGCTTTTAGATTATTTATGCATTAATTATTTCACAAAATCAACAATAATGTAAAATTTAACATTTATATAAGAATTCTCTCTCATTATGCACTATAACGTTCCAAAAAAGAGCAATTAAACTTAAACGCTTTAAAATTGAATAAACATATTTTTAATAAAAATCAAGGTTGTTTTTTTTATCAATAAAAAAATTCAGAATTTTCAGAGAAACAATAAAGCTGTCGAAATACATCCTTTGATAATTCAAAAACATCCTATTTCTTTTGAATAATTTTTTTTCCGCCAGAATTAAACATTGTTGATGAATTAACATTCAATACGAACTACGTGAAACTATGCATAATACATACCTATGTTTATTCTTTTGTTGTTATTAATCTTTGTTAATTTATTCTTTTGTAAAGTTCGTGTTCAAAAGAATATTTTTTTCATTTTAAAATTTTTAAATTCTAAGTCCTTAAACATAGTGTTGAAATAATGTAAATTTATGGGTATTCCGGAAATGATTTGTAAGTGCATATGAATGGAATAATATTAGTTATGCAGTTCTAGTATAGTTAAATTTTTCATCTCACAAATGTCATCACTAGTCCTCAAGTTCCCGCCTTTATAACTTTATAATAACAAGCTCATACTCCTTTATCCTTCCACAGTATTATGTTTAGAGCCATCTATTAGAATTTTCTTCAATATTTTCAGACTACTTCATGTATCAAAGAAAATTTTCCATTGTGCTTTCCTCATAATAGAGAACAGCTAGAAAATTACGATAACAAAAAAGCTTTTCTGCAAACATTTTTTTTTTATCGATATTAGAAGAAAAAAATATTTAAAAAGCTTTAGAAATACTTCTGCACTAACATAAATCTTTATAATAATAGTAATATAAAAAGAAAATAATTAAAATATTTGAATTGAAAATTAGATTGAATTGTGAGAAAAATAAACAGATTCTCAAAAACAAACCTGCCCAAAATAAAAAAAAATAGTTTGAGAGTTAATCTTAACAAACCATAATTTTTGCCCTAACTAAATTTCGGATTTTATAAATTTAAGTATAAATATATAAGTTGGAGCGGCAATATTTTTTGGTTGCTCCGCTCTAGCTCCTTATAGTTGCTCACGCTCCGCTCTTGCCTCCACTCTTAGCTCCACCACAAGTTTCATATTAAAATTTTTAATAGTTTTGTAAAAAAATTAAACACATAAATTTATTTAAATAGTGGAGATAGACTTTTTTTAAAGTATTAATGTAACATCGAAAATTATAAAATGAAAAATTTATATTATTTGATGTTATCAAACAGTGGAGCGCGGAGCAATCAATATTTTTTTGTTATTTTTCGTGCTCCGGCTCTACTCACGCTCCAACCAAAAGATCGCAACTCCGCTGCTCCGAGCTCCAGCTCCGCAGGCCTGAGTAAATATCATAATTTTTCATTTCATTAACACTAGTAGACAAAAGATATAATTTATATTGGAAATTAAAAATATTCGAAAAGTTAAATCAAAAAAATTTTATAAGTATCTCATAAATATAATATAATAATCTAATATAATAAAAGGTGAACTCACCTCTTAAACGACCTTGACAGTGTTGGCACTTTCCTCAATTTATTTTTTTAAACGTAAATAATAAATAAAATAACCGAATGATAATGCAACACTGAATGCAAGGCGTACTTTGATAAAAAATTTAAAATATAAACAAAAAAAATCAAGGCGTACTTTATCAATAAAAAAATAAAAGCATTCTATTCGAAATGACAATAATCAACGCATAGTTACTAGGCTAGGCCTGCACTATTTTTTCTGTGCAGGCTTTTTTCTAGTATATAATACTAGCTGTACCCGCACATAAGTTGTTGTGGAACACACGTTTTAAGTGAAATTTTTGTTGTCAGATTGAACAATTAAAGGAACTAGTTATTTTATAAATTTGGGAAAATATCTAAGAAGAATTAATACTTATCATTTCTACTTATTCAACACTTAAATTGTATGAAATCGAATGATATCCTTCCCTTAAACAGGTTTCCAAACCAAACCAAATTTTTGTTTTTATCCATTTCCTCTTTTTATGAATCAAATTTGAATGAAATCGGAAGAACTTTTGCAGTTCTCCCCCGGGAGGGGTTTCTGGGTAGGGTGCCATTCAAATTTTCAAATAGCCCCGAGACAAAGAGACGGTGTAATTTCGAAACGATCAGTTGAGTGGTTTAGTTTTTAATATTTTGTAGTTATTAGTTATAATGAAATTGATTTCTATATACTCGAAAAACCCCCTAAAAAGAGGGGCCAAATTTTTTGTTACGAAATTCGTGTGTTTAATCATTTTATGTACCAAATTTAAATGAAATCGGACAAACTTTTAGTTTTTAATATTTTTTTAGTTTTTAATATTTTGTAGTTATTAGTTATAATGAAATTGATTTCTATATACTCGAAAGACCCCCTAAAAAGAGGGGCCAAATTTTTTGTTACGAAATTCGTGTGTTTAATCATTTTATGTACCAAATTTAAATGAAATCGGACAAACTTTTGAAATCCTCCCCTAGGGTAGGAGGTCAATAAATTTTTGGTTACGAAATTTGTGTGTAATCATTTCCTCATTTTACGTGTTAAATTTGAATGAAATCAGACGAACTTTTGAAGTCCGCCCCGGGAGACATCGCTGAGTACGAGGTCAACAAATTTTTTGTTACGAAATTCGTGTTTAATCAGTTCTTTTTACATACCAAATTTGAATGAAATCGGTGAACTTTTAAAGTCCGCCCCGAGGGGAGGTCCTTGGGTAGGAGGTCGCTGGGTAGGAGGTCAACAAATTTTTTGTTACGAAATTTTTGTGTAATCAGTTCTTCTTTTTACGTACCAAATTTGAATGAAATCGGGCGAACTTTTGAAGTCCGCCCCCGTGGGAGGTGCCTGGGTAGGAGGTCATCAAATTTTTTGTTAGGAAATTTGTGTGTAATCAGTTCCTCTTTTTACTTACCAAATTTGAATGAAATCGGGTAGGAGGTTTCTGGGTAGGAGGTCAACAAATTTTTTGTTACGAAATTTGTGTGTTATCATTCCTATTTTTACGTTCCAAATTTGAATGAAATCGGACAAACTTTTGAAGTGCGCCCCCAGGAAGGTCTCTTAGTAGCAGGTCCCTGGGTAGGAGGACAACAAATTTTTTGTTACGAAATTTGTGTGTTATCATTTCCTCTTTTTACGTTCCAAATTTGAATGAAATGGGACAAACTTTTCAAGTCCGCCCCAGGGGAGTTCCATGGGTAGGAGGTTCCTGGGTAGGAGGTCAATTTCAAATTTGTGTGTAATCACTTCCCCTTTTTACATGCTAAATTTGAATGAAATCGGACGAACTCTTAAAGTCCGCCTTCCAGGGGAAGTCTCACGGTAGGAGGTCTCTGGGTAGGAGGTCCCTGGGTAGGAGATTAACAAATTTTTTGTTAAGAAATTTGTGTGTAATCAGTTCTCCTTTTTACATACGAAATTCGAATGAATTCGGACGAACTTTTAAAGTCCGCCCCGAGCGGATGTCCCTGGGTAGGAGGTCAATAAATTTTTTGTTACGGATTTTGTGTGTAATCACTTCCTCCTTTTGCGTACCAAATTTGAATGAAATCGGATGAACTTTTAAAGCCCGCCCCAAGGGCAGGTCCCTGGGTAGGAGGCCAATCAAACTTTAAAATAGCCTATAACGACCCCTGACCTGAAACAAAGACATGGTGTAAGTTTGAAATTGATCGGTTGAGCGGTTTAGGAGCCTATTCGGAACATACAAACAGACAAAGATACAAACATACAACTTCTGCTTTTTATATATAGATTCAAAAAAAAAATTGTAATGCCATCATAATAATAAATTGTTCAAAGAATAAATAATATAAACATTTTATGAATTAAAATAAAAACTCATTTATATTTTATGTAAAGTAAACAAAAAAAAATATTTATACTGAAGTGAATGTTGTAAAACAATATTCACAAGTTTATATGTGGTATAATATCGGTATAGTTTAACATAAAAAAATATATAACAATTACCTCGTAAATGAAGTATGGGGGTCCGTTTTAAGCATTGTGATTTAAGATATTTCAATTTTAAGATACCTCTAAATCAGGAGCTATGCATATTTTATTGAGTTCCTTCAATATCATTATACCAATAACCAGTGCTTTTTTTGTAAAGAAAAAGGATGGGGAACTCAATATTTTTCTAGGTACTTTTTTCTGAGCTCGAGGACACGGTTGCCAGATATCCCGATTTCGGCGGGAATTTCTCGATATTAAAACTGTTTTCCCGATTCCCGATATACAATCGTCATTCCCGATTTACCAAAAATAATTGATTTTTTCAACGAAATTTTTTTTTTTTGTTTTTAAACGCAAAGCTTTAACTTATTTCAAGATTTTTTATCGATCTTATTGTTTAAGTTTTTTTATACGAATTAGTTTTGTTTATAATATTTTATTTAATTAACTATGAATAATTATTTTTTTTGCAATAAACACAGGAGCGGACTTACGAATATACCGCCCCTAGGCACTTTTTGAGAATTTTTAAGTTATTTGAATTTAATTAAGAAACAAATTGTATTATTTATTGAGCTCAATTTACTATTTAAATTAGATTATTAGATTATTTTTAGATTTCAAAATACGTTCTTATATTTTTTTTGTACATTAATTACATATTCAATCCTACAAACACAAACATTTATTTATTTTTGAAATTTTTAATTTTTTTTTATCGGTTTAATGTTTTATTTTGATGCCCCTTTAAATATGCCACCTTAGGCTTAGGCCTAAATCTATCCGTAAATTCAGCACAAATTTTTTTTCTAAATTCCCGATACATCAGTTAGGAAAACTGGCAACCCTATTCGAGAAAATTAGTTTTGAAATTTCATGATAGGTACTTCTTTTCTAAGTTTATAGTTCTGCAAAATACATGTAAAATGCAAAATTGTAAGCTACTGCCATCTCGTAACTTATACACAAAATTAATTTTGAAATTTCATTGTCAAAATAAAATTTATTAAAAAAAAATACTCGTCATTATTTCGTAAGAAAAATATAAAAAAAATATTTTAAATATAAAAAAAATATTTTAAATATAAAAAGGTAGAGGAACTGAGTTCCACTGCGTTCCCCCACAAAAAAAGCCCTGCCAATAACATTAAGACACACCACATAACAATATACCAATTTTCATCGAAATGCAGACCCTAGTCCTTGGGGTATAATCATTTTTTTTAAGTTCCTCTACCCATATACTAATTTTTAGTGGAGTCAATTTAAACTTAATAAAATTTAATATTTATAAAAATAATTTAAACTCTTGGCTGGTTGAGAGCCTACCTCCGAATAAGTTATAATCATTTTAAAACAAAACATCACAAACACTTAATTCAAGTGAACAAATTGCAAAATTGACACAAATTCCAGTGCGAGGTTGGAATCGAACACACGACGGAACACGCCGTAGGGTAAAGGCAATACCACTACACCATGGTGGAAAGACGGACAAACATTATTTTTTAAGTATCCTTTTTAATTATTTTTCAATATGGTTGCTCTCTTGTCTCTTGGCTTAACAAAATTTATTATCCTAGCTGATAGAAGGCTACATGACATAACCGCGAATGTCATAACCGCGAAACTTTTTTGTCATAACCGCGAAATAAAAAATAAAAGTGTCATAACCGCGAAAAATGTCTTATATTTTTTTTTGTCATAACCGCGAAAAAATATGGCAAAAAATTGAAAAAATTTCGTTTCGCGGTTATAACAAACATTTTTGTTATAACCGCGAAACACAAAATTTCGATTTTTATCATTTCGCGGTTATAACAAAAATTTTTGTTATAACCGCGAAATGACAAAAATCGAATTTTTGTGTTTCGCGGTTATAACAAAAATTTTTGTTATAACCGCGAAACACAAAAAATCAATTTTTATCATTTCGCGGTTATAACAAAAATTTTTGTTATAACCGCGAAACACAAAAATTGGTTTTTTTTCATTTCGCGGTTATAACAAAAATTTTTGTTATAACCGCGAAACCCAAAAACTCGATCATTTTGAAAAATGAAATAAGACCTCGATAAAAAAATGTTGTGTGGTAAGCACACAAGAGGGGGGGGCAGCAGGGCGGCGGGCGGGCGGTTGGTCAGTGGGATTTGCGGCTGGCGCCGCAAATCCCACTGACCAACCGCCCGCCCGCCGCCCTGCTGCCCCCCCTTCCGTGTGCTTACCAGACCTCGAAAAAAAAATGTTGTGGGATAAGCACACGGAGGGGGGGCAGCAGGGCGGCGGGCGGGCGGTTGGTCAGTGGGATTTGCGGCTGACGCCGCAAATCCCACTGACCAACCGCCCGCCCGCCGCCCTGCTGCCCCCCCTCCGTGTGCTTACCTCACAACATTTTTTTATCGAGGTCTTATTACATTTTTCAAAATGATCGAGTTTTTGTGTTTCGCTGTTATAACAAAAATTTTTGTTATAACCGCGAAAATTCGATTTTTGTGTTTCGCGGTTATAACAAAAATTTTTGTTATAACCGCGAAATGAAAAAAATCGAATTTTTGTGTTTCGCGCTTATAACAAAAATTTTTGTTATAACCGCGAAATGAAAAAAATCGAATTTTTGTGTTTCGCGGTTATAACAAAAATTTTTGTTATAACCGCGAAATGACAAAAATCGAATTTTTGTGTTTCGCGGTTATAACAAAAATTTTTGTTATAACCGCGAAACACAAAAATTCGATTTTTATCATTTCGCGGTTATAACAAAAATTTTTGTTATAACCGCGAAAAACTTAACATTTTTTTTGTCATAACCGCGAATTCGCGGTTATGACAAAAATAAAATTAGTTTCGCGGTTATAACAAAAATTTTTGTTATAACCGCGAAACTCATACAAATTCTAGTTTCGCGGTTATGACAAAAATTTTTCGCGGTTATGACATTCGCGGTTATGTCAGTTCACCTGATAGAAGTAGTTTAGCAATACAAACGACCATAAACACCATTTGATAATGATAATAATCATGCTTCTATTGACGACTGAAACCAGTAAAAATAAAAAACTTCAAGAACCTAAATTCCAAAGTCTTTAGATGAAAAACCAAATAATAATCAAAAAATACAAATACAAAATCTGAAAGGGCAAGAAACTCCGAAAATAAATATTAAGCAATTGATTTTTTTTTTTCTTAAAATATCTTAAACTTTTCAATGTTTTGACCTTTAAAACTAAATAATTTATGGCAAAATTCCAAAAAAAAAATATATATATATATATGACAAATTGATAAAAAATTGGGTAAAATATATAGGGTGATCATCCTTTAATAGTATACTAGAAAAAAGCCTGCACAGAAAAAATAGTGCAGGCCTAGCCTAGTAACTATGCGTTGATTTTTGTCATTTCGAAAAGAATGCTTTTATTTTTTTATTGATAAAGTACGCCTTGATTTTTTTTGTTTACATTATAAGTTTTTATCAAAGTACGCCTTGCATTCAGTGTTGCATAGTCATTCGGTTATTTTATTTATTATTTACGTTTAAAAAAATAAATAAAGGAAAGTGCCAACACTGTCAAGGTCGAGGTGAGTTCACATTTTATTATATAAGAAGATTAAATAATTTTGTACATTTGATAAAAGTATACTGCGTATCAGTGGCTGCTCGTGGAAGTTTTGAAAAAGGGTGCTGCAAAACATAAAAACCTCTTTTTTTTCAATTATAAAAGTTTTATGATTATACCCATACATATTACGTATATGAAAATCAGTTTTGAAAATTAAAAACAAACAGAAAACATCCCATATGAAAATTGTGCTGCTTCTGAAGCAGTGCATTTTTCTATACATTCAAAAATCCAATAACAAAAAAAAAATTTCCCATATTTGTTTTTAAATTTTTCAGAAAGTATAATACAGCCGCACTGCTTCTGTGGCAGTGCATTTTTCCTTATATTCAACTCATGGAAAAAAACTTAACAGCAATAAAAATGTATTGAATTATTCATAAAAATAAAAATCCCTGCACTGCGAAATTCGCAGTTCCAAAAATTCTGTTAAATTAATTTCTGCACTATTTTTGAAAAGTTGTTTTTTAAAATTTTAGAGAAAATTGCATACCATAGCAATTTCATTTAAAAATAATTTTAAACTAAGAAAAATTCAGAGCTAACAGACATTTTTTTTATGAGCTAAATTTTTTGAAATTTCTTGAGGGTGCTGCAGTGTCGCAGCACCTATAGAGGAGCTGCCGCTGCTGCGTATTGTAATTATATTTAGATTTTGTTATTTTCGTTTCAACAATTCAGTTCTACAGTTAGATTTTGATTTGAATTGTTCTGCAAGAACTGTGGCTTCCGATTTATAAAGAATAATGTATTCCCAAAATGTAACTTAAAATTTTTAATCAAAATCAAACTAAAACATTATTCATGATAAAATGTTATTTAATTTTTATTCGTTTGTATTCCAATGGATTTTTAAGTAATGCCACAGAATTTATGCACATAAAATTCCATGGATATGTATGATATTTATGTAAATGATTTATTTTCAGAAGCTGTATTTTATTCTTTTGTCGGCAATTTCAAATAAATTTATTAATTATTGTGCACGAAAAATTGTCATCATCACGAATTGAATGAATAATAATCTTAATGAATGTAATTATTTATAAGACAAATGGGCTGTGAAAACTGTTACTATATAATTGCATAAGTTAATGTTAATTTATGTGTACAAAAAAGTAATAAATAACGAACATAATTATTATTATTTAGCGTTTAAGGAAAGTAGAATACAATATTAGACTGAAACTGTAAATTGTTATAAATAGTAACACCAAATAGATGTAATTGAAAAGAAATATTATTAATAACTCCATTGCAATGAATTTTTTTGGATTTAAAACACTCTGTTTTTCCTGATTCATAAAAAGATTTTAATCAAAAAAAAAATAATTAATACGTTTTAATTGTCGCAAAACGCAATTTTATTAACCATTTTAATTGGCTTATCGTCGTTTGAAAAAAAAAATTTTTTTTTAAAATAAATGAATATATAGCAATTTTTTGAAAATTAGTTAAATTTTGTATGTATAGTGTGATGAAACTAATAAACATTAAATAATTTCAATACATGATTAATACTGGCTGAATCAGGAGTATAACTAGTTCAAACTTCTTTAAATTGGATTTAAAGAAAATAAAAGAATAAAAATCGAATAAATTTCAAAATGAGATAAATACACATTTAAAAATTATTTAATTACTTCGCCCATACACATTTTTATTATATGTAAATGGTTTGCTATACACATGACGTGTAAGAGACACACAGGGTTGGACTGGCTATAAAAATAAACCGGGAAGTTTTGGACTACCGGCCCATTTCTCTATATAAAAAAATACATTGCTTATCCACTTTTCTATATAAAAAAATGCAATGCTTATTTAGAATATAGGCCCAAATAAATACGCATTTCTACAAACACATTCAATACTACATTCAATACTACATTCTACATTCAATACTATATAAAAAAAAATTATTATAGGTACTGAACGAAAAATTTTAAGAATTATTGGTAACTAAATTGGAATATTGGGAATAAATTAAATTAAGTATTTGTAAATCATGAACCCATCCGTCTATTTTCACTCTAATGCAAAGATATATTCTTTAGCTGTTTTAACGATCCAATCAAGTTACAATAACTCCTTAACAAATTTCTAAATTTTCTGATATCATAATTGTTGCTTTTAATTTTAAAGTTTCTGCAATCTCAACTAACACTATTCAAATATAAATTTTTATGAAATCTTTTTTAATTGATTTCCAATATGGGTTTTGAACTTTAAATTTTAATAACACTTTTTGAATAAATAATCTATATTCGATTTTCTTTCCAAACATGACGATTATAAACTAAAATTTTTGAATTGAAAACAATATTTAAATTATTTAAATCTAAGTCAAATGAGTTGTAGGCCACGGAAATCTCATTTCATATATTTTAGCACAAAAGAGGACTAGAGACTTAGAATCTCATGGAATCAATTAGAGAATCCAATGCCGATTATCGAGTACCCGAGTACTCGAATTTTTTATCTTATTTTCGAGTACTCGACTACTCGACAAAATTCTAACCGATATCAAATATCAATTTTGAAAAAAAAAATACTGCAGATATGATTGGAACATTCTGCGTATAATGAACTGCAAAAAACAATTATGAGTGTTATGAAGGTTCTTTATCAAAATTCTTATTATTGGAGTGAGAGCTAAAACTATTTAATTGTGATCACTGCAAACGAGGCGAGCATATGGAAAAATTATACCAAGAAATCCCACCAACTTCAACTGCTAGTGAGAGGGTGTTTTCAGTAGCATCAAATTTCATTAAAAAACTACGTTCTCAAATGAAAACGAATACTTTAAATACTCTTGTAGTCCTAAAATACTATTTTTTATCTAATAAGTAAAACCATTAAATTAAATATGAAAGTTTGAATTACATGTTTCATATTTAGTTATTTTTTTATATTTCTTTTCATTTAATTCCAAAACTAAATCATTGAATTAAATACGATATAGTTTTAATTATATTTATTATATTTTTATATTTTTTTTAATAAATTCAATTCATTTCAGAGCTAACCAAATAAAACCACGTAATTGAAAAAAAAAAATTGAGTTATTTTTTTTATTCATTTTTATCCGAGACTCGAGTTACTCGGTTTGTGTAGATATAAATTACTCGAATATCCGAATAATCTAAAACCCGAGTAATTTGGATTCACTAGAATCAATTAACAAATATTTTTTTTACCGTTTTCTTTTTTAATTAACATATTTTTCTCAATATAACTTTCCTGTTTACAGCATTTTCAAAGTTTGATTGTTCAGCACTAAGTACAGTACTTTCGAAGTTATCAAAATATATTTAAATCAGATTCCATTTTATCTTAAATAATTAGTAATAAAAAGTTTTAATTTATCGGCCCAAATATTACCAGCCCACCGGGAAATGTCCCGGTGTCCCGGTGGGCCAGTCCAACCCTGGAGACACATATGCTTAAATAGTAAAATCGTTTCGAAGATTTCAATATTTTACTGCAGATAGTTCAAGACAAAAAAGCAACAATTTATTTTTTAGTCAATGTGCTTAGACTGCGAAAAAAAAAGTATATAAGGACTTGACTTGTTTGTACCATGAAATTTTGAAACCATATGTTGCCGTATTATTCTGGAAAATTTCTTCTCTCTTCTATTTTTATGCTTATTCAAATTAAGGGTAATTTATAATTTTGGAACATACATGGTTTGAACCAGGTCTGAAAAAAAAAACTATTACGTGCTATTTTGAAAGAGAAATTTTTTCTTACTCTTGAAATTCCCATTCGTTAATTGGAACTTTTTTTTTCGATTTAAATAATTAAATAGTTCTCAATGCAAAATTTGTTATTCGAATCTTACACATGGAATCAATTTTGTAGTGTAAAAATAATAAATTAAATGAACTATGGATGTGTCAACTTTTCATGACTATGGTCAAAAGCGAATATTGCAGTTTCATTCTTTCATTATTAAATTCGTACTTGAATTTTGTTCTTCCGTTTTTTATTTATTTTTTTTTCTACTTTTGAAATAATCAATAAATTTATTTTTATTTTCACGAAATAGAGCTAAAATTACAAAAATTTATTTTCCCTAGACATGAATCTTACAAATGCTTGTAAGTTTCTTTTTTTTTAATTTGTTCAAATTCTGTATAACAGACATCCATTTCACATTATCTGTCTGGCAGTCTTCTACATTGAAAAAGAAATATATTTTAATGCGTTGGGGTTCGTTATGTTGTATTTAGTGCTACAGAATTTAGATCACTAAATGGAGTATTATATGCGTCAATACACATGCAATCATTTAGATGCATCTGCGTAAATAATGAAAAAATTTAGATGCATCAGCGTATATAATGAAAAAATTTAGATGCATCAGCGTAAATAATGAAATCATTTAGATGTTTCGTATTGAATATTACGTAATACCTAAACAAACATAATATCTCTCACAATATTTCAATACAGCCAAATACAAAAAAAAAAAAGAAGAGAAAAAATGCAACTACCTGTCCCCTACGCATTAAAACAGTATATTGGATATGTAAACAAAATTTGTTATACAACTCGTTCTGTATTTACACAAAAATACATTGACTAGTGTCAATGTATTTTTGTGTATACAGAACTCTTAATTAATAACAAATTTAATTTACATATACAATAATCTACTATTAGTCTATCCTTATTATAATATATGAGAAATAAGTATAGGAATTTTCAGAACAAAATTTGTTTCTAAATAGAAAACCCCCTATGTTTTATTCAATACTATAGCGCGCACAATTATACGTACGTGCATAAATTAAAATATTATTAAATAATACGAAAGAGAATATGGGATTCGTCTAACAAACACGTCACATTAATTATGTACACTTTTTCCAAATCTTTGCAGATGTCAACTATTTAAAATTAATGTGGCGGAAGTCTATTTATTTATTTATTTTCATATTTACTATATAGAAAGAAATATAATTACAAAATTTAAAACTAATTAAAATCCAAATTGTTGATTCAAAAATCTGAAAATAACTTTAAATTACTTAAGTCTACATTAAACGATTGCTGAAGAATCGAACAGTATATGTGAGAAACTTTTTCAATAATATAAATTCTAGCGTCTTCAATAAAAATATCTTATCAAGTAGCACACTATCAAATTTATTTTCTATCAGCTATTTCTCGAATTTTTATTAGTTATCCACAAATGTCATTGATTGTATTTCAAGCACTAGAAATTATTTGTCTGTTAAATAAATATGTAGTATATAAAATGGCCACAATTTTGATTTCTTATTTGAATTTAAATTTTGGAATAAATTATAGTATACAGGTTTAAAAAAAAGTGATTAAGATTTATTAAGTGAATACCTATTGTTATTATACAAATTCAAATTTTGATAAGAACGTAAAAATGATTTATTAAAAACCTTTCATTGAAACTTAATAATATTTTTGAAGCTTAAGAAATTTTCCTTAATAATGTCTAATCAAAAATATATGTATAAAATATACATGAGTTTTGTATTTACGACATATAATTAAACGACTTTTTATTTTTATTAATTTTCTTTTATTCTTCATTATTTTTTTATTTGAAACATAAAATTATTTTTTCAATCCTTATTACAAATTCATTATTATATAACATGTTTTTAGTCTTTTGATATATGCCAGTAAAGTGCTAAGATAAATGGGATCGCCTATATTATAAGTGAAAAAATAAATTACATCCTTATTATATTGATGATCGTGTAAACAAATAATAATTTTCTTTAGTTTATAAAAATATCTGGGAAATCTTTATACACAAGACTATTCTATATTTTTGGGGTATTTAACAACAATATAACTTTTATAAAATAATAAAGGAAATGAAATTAAGAATCAAATAAAATTACAGAAAAAAGGTGAATAATTTGTTACATATTCATAACGATCAAGACACAAAGATTAATTCAACATCAACTTCATTTCTATTCCTCTGTATACAATGTCTCAAAGTTTTAATGTAATTTTTTACCCATGTATACAAAATACATACGTTTATATGTAGTTTCCGTTTTCATTGTTTATTTGAAATACAAATAGGTTAAAAAAAAATATTATAATTTAGGTACCATAATAATTATGAAATTGAAAACGAAATGAAAATTGATACAATAACTACAAATAAATTAAGGTGCACGTTATGTTTACAATGTTTTTTCACTATTTTTTTTTTCCGAGAATCAATAAAGATAATGAAGTCAATTATTTATTCTAATAAACATACACTAGTTAGTTTAAGTACAATGCACTTAACCCTGTGATCAGAAGATATATTTCAAAAGCTTTTCAATGTCTACCAAAACACCAAAACAAAAAATTTGGAAATAAAATTTCTAGACATCAAGCTATAGAATGTTTCGAGAAGTTCTCTAAATAAAAAAACTTATTTTTTTATTTTTTACTCTTAGATTCAACCGGCTTTTGTTGTAATTTTTCGCTTTGGACTGACTTCCTTCATCTTAATTTTCCTACGTCTTTTAACATTTTATTGGGAATACAAGAAATAAGTTGTTGATATCCCTCCCCCCATATGCATAATTTGTTAAATTAATGAGAAATAAAATTTCATTCCGGAAGAAAAAATATCATATCCGTTTGTTTTTTAAGATAATTGGAAAATGTTTGTATTATTATTAAAAAATTCAAACCTTTTCAAAATAATATTTATTTAACAACGTTTTTCATAATGTTATAAAACTAAGTAATAAAATTTTTTATATAGGTTGGGTATAATATTTTTCATAGAACATTAAAAACACTTCATAATTGGAATTTCTAGCACACAAAATTACTCTATTTAGCCTTGAAATATACATTTGACCCAGAACAACCAGATTTTCAATTTTTCTATTCACTAATAACGAAAACAATTTTAAATTTAATAATCCATCAACCAAAATGTGAGATATAAAAAGAATTTCCACAAAATATAATTTGTTTATTTTTAGAAATCGGAATAAATTAAATTATTGCGGAGTCCCGTTCCAAAATGCATCTTATCCACTCAAACCAATTTGCCAAATAGATTTTAAAAAATGTCTTAAATATTAGAGAAATGGTTCCAGTACTTAGAAAACAATAGGCTTAGAATGAGCTTTGACATTGTTGTTATTATCGAGAAAAAAATTGCATATACTATTTAAAGTCATCTGAATCTTTAGCAAGAGTGGATGAAACTCGTTCTCGGAACAGACCTCTTGCATTAATTTCGGCAATTTTCCAACAAATGTAATTCAAAATTAAAATTGTATGAGAAAAATTATGCTTTTTTTAATGATAACTTTTCTATTATTAAACTAGAAATTTGTTGAAAATTGATTTATAAAGTTTTGCAGACGGGTGCATTAATTGATTGTTTGTAGAAATTTTCTGGCACATTAAATTCGGCATTTTTCCAGCAAACGTCATTTATAAATAAAATTAAATTATTCATATTGTAAAATATGTAATTAAAATGGAAATAATTCACAAAATCGCAGAGTTAGTGTAAATAATAAAATAAAAATTACATAAGTTGTAAATAAATATTTTAAGTATCAGTCATAAAAATCTAAATAGAAATAGTTAAAGTAAAGCAGATTGAATATTTTCATAGTTTTGTTGATAGATTTTTAAAATAAAATTGAATGTGAATGATCTAAAAGCGAACGATATTATTAACGCAAGTCTTTTCGCCAAGATTTCTTTTGAAATCTTGTAACAAATCTAAGTCGTAACCCAAGCTTTTTCTTGTTTTGCAATATTGTAACAAATGTAATTCGTGAAAAAGTTTGTTCGTACGTGTAACTTAATTTATTTTAATAATTTAAATAAAAAAAATCTTCAAAATTTTTTCATTACTTTTACTTACTATACGATACCCCAATAATGTTAAAAGACATAGGACACTTACTGTATGAAATAAAAAATTATTTGAATTCCTCTTGAATAAACAAATTACTATATATACTACGTGCTATTAAATTAATAACTTATTTTGTTCAACTACCCATAAATAATGCTTACACCTTTTTCCTAATGACGCAAAAATAAGTTTTATGAATAAAAGGATTTTAAAAGTTATAATTTTATATATAAAAAAAAAGAAAAAATTTATGGAAATTTGTATTTATTCACTCACCTTCATGATCATTTGAAAGTAATTTTTCAATTGTTTGTGCTTCTTCATAGCTGCCAGTATCATTACCACTAGTTAAACTTGTTCTTTCACTTAAATTTAGAAATTCAGGCTCTGCCTTACAAACTTTAAATCTGTCAGGCATTATCAAAAATTGTTTAGTTTTTTTTTTTATTGAAAAATTATATTATGAATATGAACAACAAAAATATTTTTTTTTATAAATGAATATAGCAAAAAAAAAAAATTGAAGATCGAATAAGTTACATTTAAATATTTATTAACAAAACTGAAAAAAAAAATTAATTAGAATTAATTTAATAAAAATTAATGATTATTTATGAAAATTCTGATTGAGCCCTGTAATGAAAAAATAAAAAAATTATAAATTATTATAATATATATTTTTTTTTAAATATAAATTATTTAATAAATTTTAATAAAATTCAATTAGAAATATATAATGTTTATACCACATACATATATAGATCAAATTATATACGTAGGTAGACTGTTCACAAGGCATTTAACTTCAACAGACCTGACAAAATTAGCTTTAAAAAAATAAACTACTGTTAAAAATGATTTTTAAAAATAAAAGATACCTATACATTATACATTCCTACATTATTACATTAAATCCTTGTTGTGTTTCATGATTTTTGTTAACTCAATGTGTTACTTTAATAATGTGAAAAAAAAAACTCTAGCGATTATAATGTGTTTAAATTGCGATAAAAATTTAAATAAAAGATTTTGTTTTACAACTTTTTATAAGGTGATAAATAAAATTAATCTATAGACAGAATTTATTTTTAAATTTTTAGTTCGTCATTATCTTCCAATGACCTGCACTTTTATTTTATTTTAAAATGAATTCTATAACAATGTATCGAATAAAGAATTTTCTTGATTTTTATGGTGAAATAAAACAATAACGCCAACATGGATAACAATTGATTTATAACCCTATTTATCGCCAGAAATAATCAAATTTATCTATATAAAAAATAAACATAACGTTATGCTCAAACTATATATAGCAAGATAAGCTAAAATATTTATTGTTGTCATAAAATTTATCAGCGTAGGTATATTATTATAAAATGATAAAATGAAAAGAATTATTAGAAGTAAAAATTTTAATTTTATTGCCAATATAGAATTTTAACATTAATAATAAAAATAATCATTATTTATAATATAGCAGGTAAGTACATAGATAATTAACAATTTTTGTATTATACTAAATGTAAGCTAATGAATTTTCGTACATAGTTAGAATTACAATTTAAAATCGATAAACAGAAGAAAAATGGATTTATATCAGGGTTAGCCAACTTCATTATATGTATTATGACTAATTTATTTAACAAAATGTGTCTAGATGTACTTTATAAAAATCTTGAATGTGTTAAGCTTTTCTCTTTTATGTGACAATTGTGAAAGGAATCGTATTTTATTATTAAGCAAGCAGCCACAAAAAAAAATAAAATAATAAATATTATTTTATTTTGCATTATCCAAGCATTCATAACACCGGCCGTCAAATTAAAATTTTTGTTGTTCTGAACACAGAAATACCTCCATATTTTCTCTAACACACCAGGTTAATCATCACGTATATCAATAATCGCAATCGACGTGTTGGTCATTCCTGGGTTATACAATACCCTGCACAAATCGCACTAATTTTTTTTAGTATGAAGCAATTAAAAAGTCATGTTTTAATACATAAATTACATAACAATGCAATTTAAACATTTTTTTTTATTAATTTGAAATACTAGGAAAATCATTGAAAAATTAATGAGCTTATTTTGTTATATTATTAAGGTAATGGAACACTAGGCAGATTTTAATTTCTCTGCCAATTACCAATTTAATTCACATATGTGCATATTATATGACCGTATGTTAGCCATACAATTGCTTTATAAAACAATAAATAAAATATTGACACTAAAGGAAACAGAAAAACATTAGATATCTTATATTTCCCAAATTTCGTATTCATTTATAAATATTATAAATATTAAACATAAAAGATACCATGATTATGTGTAGTGAGTTAAATATGTTTATAGCACACGATACTATTGGTAACTATAAATCATATTTGAAAAAGTACATAACAATATTATAATTTAACCATAAATTAATGATCCGATACATAAAGTAAAGAAATGCAATGCAAATATTTTCTTTTTTATTATATACATATTTATATCCTTGACGCTCCTTTTAAAATGCTCAAGAAATTAAAAAAAAAAAAAAATGAACTCACTTACGCAACATGTTCTCATGAGACATCTAACTTATCTAAGATGTTCTTATAAGAAATCTAACTGAAATTTTTAGTTTTTTGAAAGGGCTGAGTCAAAATTAAGTTAATTAATTTAAAGAAATAATGTTCTAAGTTGAAGCTTAAGATTTCAGAACCGCAATTTAACTTAATAAACTTTTTTGTTTCTAAATTTTTCTCTAATGTGACTAATTACCCTCTTATTATTAAATTAAGTACAATTAACTTAACTAGACCAATTTTCTCGGGGATGTTTATGTTTATTTATTTATTTCCAAATGCTCAATACAATAGTAATACAAAAGAAATATACAATTAACTTAAAGAGAAAAGAAAAAGTTATGTACGAAAGTAATTAAAATACAAAATATAAACTATGTAATAAATATTGCACAAATAATTTGAATTAATTGAAAAAAACATATAAAATTGTGCTTTTTAAATGAAGGACTATCGAAACAATATATAATTGAAGTAGAATTGAAGATGAAACGGTCTTTCAAATATTGTTTCGCAAAGTGAAATTTGTTAACGGCTCCATATTTTTTTCTGGATGAAGTTATAGTAATAAAATTTAATAAAACTGTTCACTTCTTTCAAAAATTGTTTTAGAAAATATAGGGCATTTTTATTTCTAACCTAATTTTCGTTAAACTAAACCGCAGTGATATTCTTGATTTACTTCACTTTCAAAATTTCTTACATTTACAGAAATAGGTCTTCAAATTTTCTTCCAGAATTATCAAAAAACTACTAAAACCTTATTTTATTTATCCTCACTTATAATCGTATGTCCTATTTAAAATAGAAAATAACTATGTATTAGGAAATTTTATTGAATTTTTAAACTATTATCTATTCCACTGTGAGCCCCACTTTTATTTAGAAGCTTTGGAAAAAAAATTTTACCTGTTACTTGTAAGTTTTTGTGTGGAAATGTATTTATGTCAAAGTATTTTTGAAATTAAATTAATTTTCGTGACTTTAATAATGTTCAACTTTCTATATTAAGCGCAAGTGAAAATGAAAACAATCTCATTAAAGTCAATTTCTATATTCGTGTTACTTGCAATATTTAAAAAAAAAAAAAATCTAATTATACAGAATAAATGCAATTTTGTAATATTTTTTGTTTAGAATTATTTAGAAGCAAACAGGTTAAGGTTCAGTGCACTGTAAAAATTTGATTTAACCTTTTTTTTTTTTTAATAGTTTTGAACTTGATAAATTTAATGTTTTGGCATTCATTGGTTCTGTACATAATGTCGTTTAAAAAATAAATTTAGGAAAACTTTTCAAAGTCGATTTATCGATTTGATGGCCCAGTTACTTAGGAGAAATAAATTTTTAAATTTTTTTTAGCTTTAAATAATTTAAACTTTCATTCAGATTTTTTCTTTATTTGCTGCAATTTATTAATTTACAGTGTGTTCTTTGACTGAATTTCAAATGACACCTATGAATAAATGACTCATGCATAAATAATTTTATTGAAGTTGGAATAAAATGCTATGAAAAAAAAAAAATTCAAAGCCATAATGCAACATGAATTTTTTAAATGGAATGTTCTAATTTTGTAAATTAATCGATTCTCACTTTTCACAATTTATGTATAAAAGAACATTTGGAAACTTATTGTATATATTTTAAAAACTCTAAATTCAATAGAATTAGGTATGTTATATGAACAAAAAGCTTCACTTTTAATTTTGTCTACTTTTTTTTTTAAATTAACTTCTTATTTAAATTCTGATGTAAGAAAAAATTTAAGAAATCAAAATTATATATTAAAGTAGTTTTGAGGTTTGAGTCGAACTTACTTTCAAACCACAAAAGCTAGTAGTTAGTTTATATCACAAAAAATTCTATAATTATTTTTAAAAACTTAGTTTCAGGCGAGCTAGTGTTAACTTTACTTATGTAAATAATTGACAAATTGCATATTTAATTTAATATAAGATCACATCGTGAATCAAAACCACAACTCAACAAGTAATTAAAAAAAAAACTTAACTTAAAAACAAACAAAAGTTTCGACAACTTGTTAAACTTTTTGCATGCACTACCTTATTATACTTAGTTACGTTGAATTATATAGGTACAAAATTTATTAAAATAATTTTAAATATATTTTTTTAATAGAAACATTTTGTTTTTGTTTTTGAAATTGCACCTTACCTGTTAACACAGTGAGAATTTTTTTTTTTCAATTATTTATTATGATGATGTCAAATATACTATCAATATAATTTAACCCCATAAAATATTGTTTAAAAACAACAAAAAAAAAATTCATTAAAAATATTTTATTTTATTGACACTTTATTTTTAGTTTTTTTTTTCTCTTTAATTTTTTTTTTTTTTTTAGCAGTTAAATACTGAAACAATTAGTATTAAAATTAAAAATTTTATTGCTTTAAATATAAAATTATAAATAGGAATTATTTCTATATATTTAAGTATGTAGTGTTGATATGAAAATTATTGATGGGGGTTTGTACACTTTAATCAGGTAACAATAAATTTTACTTAAAATGTTAACTCTATATAATTACTTAGAACTTAGATAATATGTATTGTAACTAAATATTTATCTGAGCGGGCAGATACTTGCCTATGCATCCATAATAATATTTATATAATATTCTGTACAATCAGCAAAGGAGAGAATTGAAACTGTAAGTAAAATTAACTCTAGAATCTAAGCAACAAATCTCAAACAGCCATAACTTTATTACAAGAGCTAACTAATAATAATAATTTAAATTGACCAACTATAACACATTATAAATTTTGAATTCGGGGATTTTTTTTAGAGCAGAGGCACGAAGTTTCAGCTTCATTAGCGTATTGGTAGATCCACCGTGCTTCTGAGAAACAAAGTTAGCGTTTTATATTATTAGGCCTTAAATTTAATTCCTATTATATCAAAATATTATGTTCACTGTTATTGGTAACCTAATCATAAAATATTATGTATACTTCTTATTTCATCCACTCAAAGTTTATTTCTCATAATACTTCTATAGGAAAATATGATGAACTACATAATCGAGCATATTTCAATGAGGCGAAATTAATTTATTTATATAAAATTAATACATAAAAAATTGGCCTCATTCCAAAGGATAAATTACAAATAAAGATAATTTTATGAGAAAATTAAAGTAAGAACAAGGATAATTTTTGCGTGGTTAACATATACTTGAGAAAGAAAAATTACCAAAATAATTTTTTGACTTTAACACAACAAAAACATTAAATTTATTTCTCTGACATTGAACTTTATAATGCAAAAACAAAATTAAAAAACTATTGCTTTTTAAGTGAAGAAATTTTTCTTCAAAATAAAATTTTAGTTTTTTGCATAAATTTACACACTCGTCATATTCATGTATACATTTATACAATTTTCCAAAGCAAATATCAAAAATCAATAAAATAAAAAAAAAAACGCGCACCCAAATATTTGTTAGAGTATAATAAAAAATATATATTAAGAAACACAGAAAAAAATAAATATCTACAATACAACAAAAAAGCTTTTTTTCACGTATGTTCTCTTTAAGGTTATTGAATGAACTATATTTTATTTACTGTGAAAATACGATTTTTTCATAACATTGGAACTGTTCATCAATTAAATGTGTTTTTGAATAAATATTTTGCGTCATAAAAAGAAAAATATTTTTATGATTTTTATATTAAAAAAATTTATTAGAAAAGTACATTAACTTTTCAATTATGCAAAAAAAATAAAAATAAAAAATTAAAAATTTAAAAATAAATTGCGAAAAAATGTAATATAAATTTTCAATGTTATGTTTATAATATATAATTAAATTATGTTTATTGTTTATGTCTAGAAAAGTTTTAAAATTTTTTAAAAATAAATTTAATATTTTTTTTTACTTATCAAATGAACAAGTTCTATTTAACACATTTAAGTAACAAGATTCAGTGCTTTGTGTAACGTTTTATTTTATTATGGAATTATATGGAAGGTTTTGCTTTAATAATATTATAAGGAATGGGGTGGTCTATATACGTAATATTTAAAATAAAATAAATCTATCATTCAATTACTTTTTGATGCTTTTGTAGTTCAAGATAGCATAAAATTTTATCTTTATGCTTAAAAAAAATTAAAAAAATTAATCATAATTGTGTACAACTTTCCCAATACCAACTTACAAAAATGAATGTTAAAAAAATTAAATTTTTCGACAGTTCTATTATAAATAGTGCATATTATCTGTTCTGTATACCATAACAAAAAATTATGTTTTCAATATAAAAATAGTACAGCAATTATTATTAATATTTGATTCGAATCGATTTTCAATTTCAATTAATTTAAATTAATTTCATTCAATTCAATTCAATTAAACTCAATAGAGATGTAAAATAAACAATTTGAAAGAAAACAGCAATATAATGCTTATATTATTTAAAGAATGTTAATGTCTTTATTATTATTATTATTATAATATGACATTTATTTTTATTCACTTAGCTTACTCTTTAACTCATTTAATGACTAATGAATAATAAATTTTAGCAAAATTATAATATGTATTGTAAATCGTATTATGAAAAATGCATATCGATGCATAAAAACAAAGATAGTTCATCTGAAAATATGTTGTATACTATTTCAACTTTGAGATTATATGGTTCGTTGAAAAGTTCTATATATTATTTGAATTATATTTTTATAATATTGCATTCCTAAGTTTATTTTATATGGATTTATGATATTCATAATTTTGGTTTTGATAAACTTAATCATATATTATTTTAGTGAATAGCCGTAGTGTTATTATTTGTATCCCTACATTTTTGTAAACTTTATTCTCGAATAGCAGGAATTTTAGATCGACATTTTCTAATGCCATAACAAGAACCATAGGTAAATAAAGGAGAGTATCAATAAACTTACAGAATTCTATTTTGGCTTATTTTAAAATTTTATGGTATAAAATTGAACAATAAAGAATAATGTTTACATATCAAATTTTCTCAAAAAGAACATTTTAATTTTTTGACAATTTCGACCTCAATGCATTGAGAAATTTAAACAAAAATCATTCATTAGAAAATATTAACATTTGTTTATAAAAACTTATAAAACACGCTAAAGAAATCTATAAAACGAAATATTGAAAAAAATTTTACGATGATTTAATTAATTTTAAATTATATTTTTAATACATTTTTCACAAACCATTAACAAGATTATTAATGTTAAAACATTTTTGATTATTATTAATTAATTTTTATTCATTGTG
The DNA here is from genome assembly GCA_964007475.1 of Hybos culiciformis. Classification (NCBI taxonomy): domain Eukaryota; kingdom Metazoa; phylum Arthropoda; class Insecta; order Diptera; family Hybotidae; genus Hybos; species Hybos culiciformis. The sequence continues at coordinate 98,483,606 of OZ023274.1, read as the reverse complement.
GTCAAAGTCAAGAGTCAAATATCATTGTAGCAAGACACCTCTTAACAAAAGAACTCCATAGCAATTACGAGTTATTATTATTCCAATTTGCAATAATTTTCCAAAAACAAAAAGTCTTTGCCAATAATTGTTGAATGATAATTTTTTTTTTTTAGTATTTGTAAATAAACAATATGCTTCATTGAGTTTGAACACAATTTTAATAATATTTTATTGAAGAATAAAAAATTAAAAATAAAATAAAATATAAATAAATTTTCCGCTTAAATAAACTGAATTTTAAAATTTTTATTTTATTCTTTATTATTGCAAATTTTTTTTTTTAAATATATAATACAAAAAATAAAAAGAAAAGAAAACCTACATATTGTAAATATATAAAGCTTAATACTAAATGAATACATAACATTACATATTACATGCAATATTATTCAGATTAACATTATGTTATAATTTGATTTGAAGAATTCCCGAACAAGAATTGACTGAAATAAATAGATTTTCTTTATAAAACCAAATTTAAAGGTCCCTAAGCTTAATGTGTACTATATTAACAATTTATTTTTTTAATTTAAAGTTCTCGAAAATTTTTAAGGTAGAATTTTATTAAAATTGCTATTGAAAAAATTATTACTGATTACTCGGGAAAAAATTATTACTGATATTTACTGAATTGATTGCATTTATATAAAAAAATATGTATTCTTAATATAAACTTTTAGTACTTCATTCAGTTCGAAGGACCACCAAGTTAAACAATTAAAATAGTTATGGTTTGTTTCAATTTCAAATGAATTATTTAAATTATATTACAACACTAACTGAACTAAACACAAACATTATCTAACTTTATACAATAAGCTTCAAATTCATTAATTAAAGACAGAGTATCAATCATCCGTTTCAAAGTGCAGAACACAGTAATTCACTCTATAATGGCCTAACTTTACGTAATAAAATTCTATATAAAATTGATATTATTAATAAATTAAAAAAAAAATTTTAAATTAAATTAAAAAAAAAAGAAGAAATTTAAATATATGCAACCGGCTTAAAATTTAAGCTCTATGACAAAAATATAAAATATTTAAATTTCTAATAGGGAAATTCCCGAAAAAAAACAACAAAAAAACAATGGCAAATAAAATTTTAAAATTCTATATTTTATCAATGTTGATTATTTTTGTTTTTCACGTAAATTTTTTTTTTTTTTTATGAAATAAATAAATTATTATTCATTCAATTTTATTTATATTTACTTTTTGTATTTTTCAACTGAACATTATTTTATATCCGATTTTTTATTTTGATTAATTTTTAAGTTTGTTTTTTTTTTTTAATTGTATTGAACTATTAAATTATTAATATAATAATAATAATAAAAAAAAATTATTATATGCTTCATTAAGCCTTTGCACTCTTAATAAAAAAAAATTCAATTTTATTTATTTATTTTTAAATAATTATTATTTTTATTCGATAAACACTTTTATTAATTTTAAGAACTTTTTGTTTTTAATTTATTGAAAACCGTAATTATATTAATGGCACAACAATATTGTATTATCGTAAAGAAAGAAAGAAAAAAAAAAAAACAAAACAAAAACAAAACACTATAAGAAGCAAAGGGCCGTAAAAATAAATAATATCTTCTTTTTTTTTTTTTTAAATAATTTGTTCGAGAACATAGAACTTTATACGATAAAGTTTCATGAAAAACTGAAAAGAATTATTAAAAATAAAAAAATAAATAATATGTTCCTGATTTATTTTAAGTAAAAAAAAAAGAAGACAATCCTGTTGCACCGCGAATATAGAATGAGTCTACTTTATAATAATGTTTTTGACATTTTTTGTTTTTTGGAATAATATAATTCATTTGTTCTAAAATTTACAAATTTTCAATTTAGCATGAACTTCATAATCATTTGCCTGATATCGAAAAAATTTTACATTCGTTGAAACTATTATGGAAAAATAAATATTTTCATAAAATTTAAATCAAATTTGATTCACCGCTTCAGTACATTAGATTTTGCTCATTACTGAACTTGTTCAATTATTGCAAACTAAAGCAAATATTTTTGTGTTTATCTTGCTCTTTAACAACCATATATTTGCCTGAAAAAATTATTTTTTTGGAATCATTAAATTTACCGCTTTTAGGGTGCCACTTATTTTTGAAAATTAATTTTTTTGGGAGTGTCGGGCGGAATTTTGTTCTATTATATCTAAAAACCATCCCCACAAAAATTTAGCTCAATTGGATACCATTAAAACGACCCGCTTGGCGGTTAAGTTTTCATATATTTTACTAGAATTCTACATGGTTTTTTCATTCATTTGAGCGTTACACAGTCTTATAAAATTACTCTTTACTTAATTTAAGATTTTGTATATAATATCAAATAAGATTTTCAAATTATTACAATACATATTTGTAAATACAAAGTCCTAAAACTAATTATTTTTTAAAGTTTAATTTCCCGGGCTGAAACGTTGCTCCAAGACTTCTCTGGTTGACTGAGATATTTCTTCTTTTTTCATACAAGAAAGTTTTCTGTAATACACTTTTCACGCTGTTTGAGTAAAAAAATTTTCTCTTCTTGAATGGTGATTATTTCGAATGCAATAAAGTTTGAATTCACGCATTTTATAAATAGAACATCACAATACTACGGCAATTTTCTGTCTGTTATACGAGTATGATGTTTGGATTGTCCTACTAGAAATATTTCTTTACGAATTATAAAAATAATTTAAAAAATCGAAAAATCATTAGTCTGGACTCGCTAAACTTCATAAATTATTTGTTTTTTGTTCGAAAAATTTTCTATTAGCAGAACCTACGAAATTTTTCGAAATTTCAGGTACAAAAATCAATGGTGCAACACTATACAAAAGCATGTTAAGAGGGGCAGGTTAAAAATGTTAGATTGAGCTAATATTTTGTAGAGACTACTTTTAGGTCCATTGGAACAAAATTTCGCCCGGCACTCATCAAAATATGATTTTTTTTTGTATATAAATAAGTGGCACCCTAACCGCCATATTGCATCACGATAACTATCGATTAATTCTTTGGTTTTGGAATATTTCTTAAAATAATATTGATTTGTTTACAATTTCAATGTTCGTCTCAAGTTATAAATTATACGTTAGCCAAAGCCTGACACAGAATCTTTTGAACTTGATATATTTGAGTTTTTATTAAACTACAATATAACTTAAATTTCATATCAGCTTTGTATCTGACATTTGAAAGAAAACAGTGCGTCTTCGGAATATCGGATTAATAAATTTCACATTAATAAAAATAAAAATTATTCAAAAATATATGTGTAGGATATATAAAGTTAAATTTTTTTTTTTACTTTGACATCGCGATAAAAGCGCGGAAAATTTATTTTTTTTATTTTTTTCCTTTGTTTTTCTTGATTTTTTATTTTTCTCTCTTTCTATGTTTTGTTTGGGTTTATTTTAATATATATATATACATATATATATATATATATATATAAATATTTTCATATGACGACATAATAGAAAAAAATTAGAAATATTGAACATTTAATCATTTACTTACATTATGTAGGTATACAAAAAATTACGACGACTACAAACGCTGCAGAGAGTTAATAAAAGGTTAATATACAATGAGAATATTTTCTCAGTAAAGGGAATTTTATACTTTTATCGCGTGTTATTCTTTTTTCTGTATATAAACATATAACATAAAAATATTATCTTAGTCTACTATTTTTTATGTTCATTGTGTTCCTTACAAAAAAAAAAACAATATTTGAGAAATGAGTAATGTAAAAAAAAATTACAGGAAAGTTAAGGCGTACATTTAGTAGTTTCGGTCAAAGCCAATCATGTATACAATATAATTTAGAACTACTAGAATTTAATCATACAAATGATAATATCAAACAATCTAACTAAATAATTCAAATATCGAAAAAGGTCTGAAACTACTCAAATCTAGAGGAAAAAAAATGTTATACAATGTTGACCTTAAAACCAACATTGATGCTTCTGAAAGAGTTTTCTCGGCATCTGGAGCATTTTCAACTATAATACAGCAGCTCCGAAAGTATTAATACTCGATGTATAAGATTTTCAATTATTCAAGGTTATAGATTTAATGAAAATTTCAAAACATAATTTTGTAAAGCAATCGGAAACTAATACATATTAGTATTTTCGCAACATACAATTTTTTGTTATTAAAATCAAATAAATAAAATACAAAGAAATTTTTAATGCCGGCTTTTTTTTGTTTACATTTCATTTTAATATTATTTTACAAATATTTTCCCCCTTTATATAATATATACATTTTAGGTATTTATTATGTTTAGGTTTATATACACATAATAATTGTGGAAACATACCTACGTACAAATTGTAGTAAAAAATTAAGATAGAATATTGTAACAGAAATACATATTGATTGTTCCTGTACGTGTATATTATTCTTCGGCAAAATTGTAATAATATAGGTTGTTCAAAACCATCATACACTTTAACTAAAAGTGTAGTATAATAATTACTAAATGTATAAAATCCAAAAATAAATAATTTTTTATATAATATTACCTAATTAGAGTTCATGCATTCAACATATTAATTATATATGTATATAATTCATCGATAATTTATTGTATATATAATACACAATTATATACAATACAGGTTATTAATTATAACAAAATGTAATGAATGACAAACAAAAAATTCTTAAATAAACAATAATTGAAAGCTTTCACATTCAGTTCTTTATAGTTATTTCGATTATGTAAAATGTTATTATTATTATTATTTTAGTATTTTGTAAACTTGAGCCATTTATTTTGTGACCTCTTATACGGTTTATATTTTTAAACAAAAAAAATATTTCTTATTTCAATAATATTCTCTTAATATACGGTACGACTGCATATAATATTGCGCATTTCTATAATAAAACTATTAACACTATTTGACGAAGAAAAATCCCAAAAAAAGTTCCAAATGATGGAACATGAAATTAAGATACCTACTGCATTTATCTTAACACAAGTTCTTATCAATAAAATTATTATTTATTTACATCTAAAACTAACTACACAATATTATCCGAATTTATTAATATCTTAAAATAAGATAATTCTTTTTTTTAATTTTTTTTTATTATTTTTACGAAATTTAATATCTACATTTTATTTATATAAAATCGCTTATTCAATATATACCTTTCTCTTACTTTTTTTATACAAAAAAAATCACAATTAATATAGGTTTGCATTAATGTGTACCTAATTTTACATACTAAAATAATGTCTATGTGTATAATTTAATTCAATACCATAGTGGAGTTTTCAATAAAAACATATACAACAGATGATTTTTTTTGTTTAATTTTTAAACCTTTAATTTTTTAAGATTAATTTATTATATTCATTATACATGTCTGTAACATTACGAAATATTTTAAATGAATAAATACATGGAAATTTAAATATGAATATTAATATAAATAAAAATTAATACACTGGAATAAAATTAAACATTTACATAAGAAGATGCTATTTCATAGTAATTTATACCATCCGTAAATCCGTCTGTTTGCCTGTACGTGTATTCGTCATCCCCAAATGATTGTAACTATTAAACTAATCGACAAATTTCAATTAATGTCAAAATATCCATATTCTCATTCACTTTGATCTGGAGTTATAATTATCGAGAAAAAAAAATGTTTTGGTAGAATGGACACTCTAGTTTTTACCTTACCCTCTTAAAAAATATCCTATTTAGTATAGACTTTACATTACTGTTCATTCAGTACAAATTACAATCTTGGGTTGAATTCAAGAGAGTGGTAAGAACAAATTTTGTATTTTTTGTTAATAATTATTTAAAGTAAGATTTTTTGAGACTTTAAGGTGAATTGATTTTTTGTTTCTTGCTTAATTAAGGTTCCAGTTCGCAATTGCTACACGCATAATGTGAACACACTTCTAAACTACTTTTTCAACTTTTCATTGTTACATCGCGGACTTAGAAGAAATTTACAGATATTTCCATTTGAACAAACAATTTAAAGTAGTAACTAATTTTAGAACTTACTTTCTTCATTTTTTTTTTTTGTCGAGATAAACTTAATCGAAGAAAATAATTTTAATTCCTAACTACCTTAGGATCTTAATTTTATTTGTCTTAAATTTAAAATTTTAATGGATTGAATTCATAAATATTTATAACAAAAATAATTCGGCAATAAAATTCTAAAAATTCAAAATTTTTAATCATATTCATAGAATCTACAACAGATAATAATTTCAAATGCCATGTGGATGTTGCAAATTAAGCTCAACGGCAGTTGCTGATATCGGAAAATATTTTAATTCAATTAGCATTGGTCGACCACAACACAAACACAAGCCATGCCCTAACCTCAACCCAATAGAATTTCCAGGTCCATGTCTAGATGACGAACCTGCATGCCCTCAAGGACGGGCGGGGGATCCATGTGCAATTTGCGAGCATTATTCCTGTGCATTTGGTTCTGCTGGTAGATGTGAGCAAGTGGCACGACAAAAGGACACAATGAATAGGTCATGCAAAACACTACGTTTTTGTTCGATGAAAACCGAATTTCCCTGTGCTGCCGATCTAGAAAAATACTTTAGTCCATCTTTTCCTTCAAAAAATAAAGGTGGAGCGAAAACATTTCAAAGGCCTTATAAGCCTCGGAATTGTTCAAAAGAAGATCCGTGCATTGATTGTCTAAATGCAGTCATTAAAAATTTACTTAAAACTTTGGATTGTAGTATTAAAAAAGATGAACCAAAAGATGATTGTAATAAACAAAAGAAATTAAACTGTGATTTTATGAACGAAAATAGCAAATCTTGTAATAAACCTAAAAAATCGTGTGATAAATCAATCGCTTCGAGATGCGCCGCAAGTTGCGAAAGCGAAGACGAAGACGGAGGAAACCAATGTCCCGGTGACAATGTCGACTGTGATGCTAACAAAAAAGAAACAAAAAAATGTGAAGAAAAATGCAGAATTCAAAACCATGATTTTTGTTCAAAATTTGCTTCATGTCCTATGGCTGAGGATGATCGAAGTGTATCGGAAACAGAACTTATGAAATGTTTTATGATGCAACCTTGCGCGGCAGATTCAAATTTTCAAACAAAAAGACGAAACTGGTTAAGTGATCGTGCCGTTTCATTGCTTGTCAATGTGCGGGATAAAAATTTAAAACCAATTAAACCTAATCCTGATGAAGTTTTTCCAAGTAGTTGTTGTTTAGGTTGGCAAATCGGACGACAGTTCCCGAAAAAAAAATCTAAGTTCTCCATTCAACCCTATGATCCGATGATAATGTGTAGAAATAGAAAAAAAAAAAAAGATTCTTAAATTAAAAGATTTGCTATTATTGTGACCATATTTTAAATTATAATATTTCGGAAATAAATATAGAACAAATGAAAATACAAAAAAAAAACTTGTTTTGCGACTAACTACAACTCATATACTTAATATTTGGTAAAGGCTATTACGACCGTAAAGAAATCTGTGAAATCTTAATTCTCAAAGAAGCCGCAGATTGACCTTGTTTATTAAAATAAGGTAAATGTAAATATACATAGGTTGATTTAATTGTCAAAGAAATGTTTGTTTTTATGTTACCCATCAATATTCATCTTGAACGTCGTTTTTTATCGAACGTTTGGATCTGAACTAATTGTTGATCTACTGAATTGGATCAAAATAATTTTGTAGAAATTCTTCTATAATTTTCGATGATATAATATAATAATATGCATATTGTCAATAACTTGAATTTTATTATTTAAATTGAATAACGGAAATTTATTTATATTTTTATGAAAATTATCAAAAAATCAGAAAATTAACTACAAAAGCACTAAAAAAATTAAAAAATTAAATTTAGCATTAGTGGATACCTACTACCATAGTATTGTCCGTGAAATTCTATGAAAACTTTTGGGTATTAATGAAAAGAAAAAATATAATCTACCCTTGAGAATTTTTAATCAATTTGAATTTAAAACTTGTTTAAAATTTTGCATTAATTTTTTATAACCGAAGCCAAACACAATTTTTGCTTCGATTAACGTCATGCACTGTCACTAACGCCCATTGGCGATGCAAAACTACTTAGCTCATAATGTTTTTTCACCGAGCTTAAGTGTATGAGCAATTTCAAAGAAGAAAATTTATTTTTTTACTATTATTATCTTTATGCCATCCCAATTGATTTATTGATTACTAGACTTAAATCAACTAAAAATTAAACCATAATCGTGATTTTCCTGAAATCACAAAATAGGTATAGTAATTGGTCTAGTAGGTACGTTAAAGGAAAAACTTATGAATTAAATCTTAAAAACTTAATTTTTTATGTCTCAAATAAATTGAAATTTGATTGTGAGAAAGTAATCAAAATTATTAAAATAATAAAAAAAAAAAAAAAAAACTTCTTTTTTTAAATTCAAAATTTTTTCATAAAGAATAAAAATCAAAAAAACATACAAAGTTCAAATGCCTTGTAGTCCTTGCAAATCATTAAAAAAAATAGACTCAGCAGTTAAAGATGTAGGAAACCCACTTAATACTATTCAAAATGAAGTGGAAGAAATAAAAGTAGATATCGGTGAATGCTTTTCGAGTCCCCAAACGGCTTGCAGCTCACGGCCACCTTCAGAATTATCGCCTTTAGGAGATTCATTTCTCTGTGGTCCCGATTTGGATAAATATATCAAAAATCCAACGTATTCTGGTCCATATAATGAAGGAACAAAGACAATTCAAAAATTCAATAAACCAATTAATTGCACCAAAGAAGATCCATGCACTGGTTGCCTGAATGCACTTGTTAAAAAGTTGCTTGCAAACCTAGAAGGTGATAAAAATAATGATTGTGCTAATGATGATAAAAAAAGGACCAAAAGTAATAGTTCTCGTAATAAACGAGAGCATAAAAAACCTTGTGACATAGAATCAACTATTTCGTGTAGCAAAATCCAAAACGATAAAAACCCATGTTCAGGTGACAATTCCGACCCTTTTTGTGGCATAAACAATAAGAAACCGAATAGATGCAAATTGAGTGAATCAAGATGTAAAAATCCAAGCCATGACTTTTGTTCAAGATTTGCTAAATGTCCGTTTGCAAATGTTGATGAAATTGAACATAATGTACCAGAAGAAGAACTTTTGAAGTGTTTCATGACGAATACTTGTGAATACAGTCCACTTTATGATGCGAGACGAACTTGGATGTGTGAACGTGCAACTTCATTTCTTGTTAGTGTAAGGGAAAGATTTTTATCACCAATTCAAATTAAACCTGAAGAAGTTTTTTGCAGTAGCTGCGGTTTCGGTTGGCAAGTCGGACGATATATGCCAAAAAATAAATCAAAGTACACCATTGAACCATATGACCCGCGGGTAATGGTTAGAAATCCAAAATCAGTATGTTAGGATTACAAAATTTGTTATTATTGTTTTTAATTTTTCGGAAATAAATTCAAAAATGTTAAAATCTCAGCACTAAAATTTAGTAATTTAATTTTATTTTAATATCTATTCAAGCATTGTCATCTTCCTCAATAAAATACGATTAAAAATACGAATTCTCAATCAAATTATGGAAAATATGGAAAATAATATTATATTATCAGCTGATTATTAATAATATTAAATATTGAAAGATTAGAGTAGGTTATATAAATATTCCTTAAAGGCTGAGCGTCACATCCATTTTTCTTTAAGCTTGCATTCAGGATCTAAAAAATCCATCTTCGCTTAGTTATAACTCGTGAATCGTGAGGCCCTGGATAAAATAAATATTAGTCTTAGATTCCTAATTCTATATGTCATTTTTTTGATATTATTAGAATTTGGTGAAAAAATTTTGAAAGGATCATAAAAATTCGAAATTAAAAAAAACCAAAATTGAAAATGAGTAACGTGCAAATTTTGGACTCAGATGTGGTATCAACGCCTCAGGACGCGAAATACTCACTAAGCGCTGTACATAAAAAATTAGAACAATTGAAAGGAGAAATTAATATCGTCGCAACAAATAATCCCCCAAAAGAATGTGCTCCATTTGAGCCCAAAACAAATCCATGTGATATGGAACGTGAAAAAAAAAAATCTTGTATATTTGATCCAGACCCTCGGAAGCAACCAAAATTAAGAAGAGACGGGTCAAAAAAGAAATGCAAAAAAAATCCTTGTAAAGAAAAAAGATCTTTGAAAGATTCATTTCTATTTGGATCCGATTTGAACAAATTCATCAATGATCCCTTATTTGCCGGACCTTTCTGCCATGAAACAAAATTATTACATAAATACCGTAGGCACATTTCAAACGCACATAATAAAGAGACGTGTTCGCCTGAAGATCCATGTACTAATTGTCTTATCTTTATGATAAAACAATTACTTGCTAAATCAGATTGTGATTGTGATGAAGAAGATGAATGTAATCCTAAAGCTAAATCTTGTGATCAGTGTTCAAACAAAAAACCAAAAGTGTGCGAATGTGAGTGTAAAGAAAATCAATGTAACGATTCGGATAGCATACAACAACCAGACTGTCCACCAAAATGTGGTCCACCTCAAGTACATGATTTTTGCTCAAAATTTGCCCCTGTTCCATGCCCAGAGGAGGAAGAAAAACTAGTATCAGAAGACCTTATGAAATGCTTAATGACAAAAACTTGTGAAAATAATTCACAACTTCAATCAACAAAACGCGGTTGGTTAAGTGATCGTGCCCTTTCAATGGTTATTAGTGTAAGGGAGAAAAAATTAGGACAATTGAAAGCTGGACCCGATGAAATTATGCCTAATAGTTGTAATTTAGGATGGCAAATTGGACGGCAAACGCCTAAAAAGAAATCGAAATACATAATCCAACCATATGATCGAAGGGTAATACTCAGAAAACGTTCTCCGGAGCAATAAACCATAACTAATGCTCCAAAAATTATGCCTTTAAGTTCTCCATTCAACCCTATGATCCGATGATAATGTGTAGAAATAGAAAAAAAAAAAAAGATTCTTAAATTAAAAGATTTGCTATTATTGTGACCATATTTTAAATTATAATATTTCGGAAATAAATATAGAACAAATGAAAATACAAAAAAAAAACTTGTTTTGCGACTAACTACAACTCATATACTTAATATTTGGTAAAGGCTATTACGACCGTAAAGAAATCTGTGAAATCTTAATTCTCAAAGAAGCCGCAGATTGACCTTGTTTATTAAAATAAGGTAAATGTAAATATACATAGGTTGATTTAATTGTCAAAGAAATGTTTGTTTTTATGTTACCCATCAATATTCATCTTGAACGTCGTTTTTTATCGAACGTTTGGATCTGAACTAATTGTTGATCTACTGAATTGGATCAAAATAATTTTGTAGAAATTCTTCTATAATTTTCGATGATATAATATAATAATATGCATATTGTCAATAACTTGAATTTTATTATTTAAATTGAATAACGGAAATTTATTTATATTTTTATGAAAATTATCAAAAAATCAGAAAATTAACTACAAAAGCACTAAAAAAATTAAAAAATTAAATTTAGCATTAGTGGATACCTACTACCATAGTATTGTCCGTGAAATTCTATGAAAACTTTTGGGTATTAATGAAAAGAAAAAATATAATCTACCCTTGAGAATTTTTAATCAATTTGAATTTAAAACTTGTTTAAAATTTTGCATTAATTTTTTATAACCGAAGCCAAACACAATTTTTGCTTCGATTAACGTCATGCACTGTCACTAACGCCCATTGGCGATGCAAAACTACTTAGCTCATAATGTTTTTTCACCGAGCTTAAGTGTATGAGCAATTTCAAAGAAGAAAATTTATTTTTTTACTATTATTATCTTTATGCCATCCCAATTGATTTATTGATTACTAGACTTAAATCAACTAAAAATTAAACCATAATCGTGATTTTCCTGAAATCACAAAATAGGTATAGTAATTGGTCTAGTAGGTACGTTAAAGGAAAAACTTATGAATTAAATCTTAAAAACTTAATTTTTTATGTCTCAAATAAATTGAAATTTGATTGTGAGAAAGTAATCAAAATTATTAAAATAATAAAAAAAAAAAAAAAAAACTTCTTTTTTTAAATTCAAAATTTTTTCATAAAGAATAAAAATCAAAAAAACATACAAAGTTCAAATGCCTTGTAGTCCTTGCAAATCATTAAAAAAAATAGACTCAGCAGTTAAAGATGTAGGAAACCCACTTAATACTATTCAAAATGAAGTGGAAGAAATAAAAGTAGATATCGGTGAATGCTTTTCGAGTCCCCAAACGGCTTGCAGCTCACGGCCACCTTCAGAATTATCGCCTTTAGGAGATTCATTTCTCTGTGGTCCCGATTTGGATAAATATATCAAAAATCCAACGTATTCTGGTCCATATAATGAAGGAACAAAGACAATTCAAAAATTCAATAAACCAATTAATTGCACCAAAGAAGATCCATGCACTGGTTGCCTGAATGCACTTGTTAAAAAGTTGCTTGCAAACCTAGAAGGTGATAAAAATAATGATTGTGCTAATGATGATAAAAAAAGGACCAAAAGTAATAGTTCTCGTAATAAACGAGAGCATAAAAAACCTTGTGACATAGAATCAACTATTTCGTGTAGCAAAATCCAAAACGATAAAAACCCATGTTCAGGTGACAATTCCGACCCTTTTTGTGGCATAAACAATAAGAAACCGAATAGATGCAAATTGAGTGAATCAAGATGTAAAAATCCAAGCCATGACTTTTGTTCAAGATTTGCTAAATGTCCGTTTGCAAATGTTGATGAAATTGAACATAATGTACCAGAAGAAGAACTTTTGAAGTGTTTCATGACGAATACTTGTGAATACAGTCCACTTTATGATGCGAGACGAACTTGGATGTGTGAACGTGCAACTTCATTTCTTGTTAGTGTAAGGGAAAGATTTTTATCACCAATTCAAATTAAACCTGAAGAAGTTTTTTGCAGTAGCTGCGGTTTCGGTTGGCAAGTCGGACGATATATGCCAAAAAATAAATCAAAGTACACCATTGAACCATATGACCCGCGGGTAATGGTTAGAAATCCAAAATCAGTATGTTAGGATTACAAAATTTGTTATTATTGTTTTTAATTTTTCGGAAATAAATTCAAAAATGTTAAAATCTCAGCACTAAAATTTAGTAATTTAATTTTATTTTAATATCTATTCAAGCATTGTCATCTTCCTCAATAAAATACGATTAAAAATACGAATTCTCAATCAAATTATGGAAAATATGGAAAATAATATTATATTATCAGCTGATTATTAATAATATTAAATATTGAAAGATTAGAGTAGGTTATATAAATATTCCTTAAAGGCTGAGCGTCACATCCATTTTTCTTTAAGCTTGCATTCAGGATCTAAAAAATCCATCTTCGCTTAGTTATAACTCGTGAATCGTGAGGCCCTGGATAAAATAAATATTAGTCTTAGATTCCTAATTCTATATGTCATTTTTTTGATATTATTAGAATTTGGTGAAAAAATTTTGAAAGGATCATAAAAATTCGAAATTAAAAAAAACCAAAATTGAAAATGAGTAACGTGCAAATTTTGGACTCAGATGTGGTATCAACGCCTCAGGACGCGAAATACTCACTAAGCGCTGTACATAAAAAATTAGAACAATTGAAAGGAGAAATTAATATCGTCGCAACAAATAATCCCCCAAAAGAATGTGCTCCATTTGAGCCCAAAACAAATCCATGTGATATGGAACGTGAAAAAAAAAAATCTTGTATATTTGATCCAGACCCTCGGAAGCAACCAAAATTAAGAAGAGACGGGTCAAAAAAGAAATGCAAAAAAAATCCTTGTAAAGAAAAAAGATCTTTGAAAGATTCATTTCTATTTGGATCCGATTTGAACAAATTCATCAATGATCCCTTATTTGCCGGACCTTTCTGCCATGAAACAAAATTATTACATAAATACCGTAGGCACATTTCAAACGCACATAATAAAGAGACGTGTTCGCCTGAAGATCCATGTACTAATTGTCTTATCTTTATGATAAAACAATTACTTGCTAAATCAGATTGTGATTGTGATGAAGAAGATGAATGTAATCCTAAAGCTAAATCTTGTGATCAGTGTTCAAACAAAAAACCAAAAGTGTGCGAATGTGAGTGTAAAGAAAATCAATGTAACGATTCGGATAGCATACAACAACCAGACTGTCCACCAAAATGTGGTCCACCTCAAGTACATGATTTTTGCTCAAAATTTGCCCCTGTTCCATGCCCAGAGGAGGAAGAAAAACTAGTATCAGAAGACCTTATGAAATGCTTAATGACAAAAACTTGTGAAAATAATTCACAACTTCAATCAACAAAACGCGGTTGGTTAAGTGATCGTGCCCTTTCAATGGTTATTAGTGTAAGGGAGAAAAAATTAGGACAATTGAAAGCTGGACCCGATGAAATTATGCCTAATAGTTGTAATTTAGGATGGCAAATTGGACGGCAAACGCCTAAAAAGAAATCGAAATACATAATCCAACCATATGATCGAAGGGTAATACTCAGAAAACGTTCTCCGGAGCAATAAACCATAACTAATGCTCCAAAAATTATGCCTTTTGGGCAACATTTTTGGCAGTGTGATTAAAACATAAAATTTACTTTGTGATTTTGATATTTTATAAGTGTTGAAATACAAAAATAGTCGTAAAACATAACAAAATCTATATAACTTTTTTTTCACATCCTTATTTTTATAATTTTTTTTTCTAAGTACATAAACGGAAAATTAGTTGCGAAAAGATATGAACTTAAATAATTTCAGTATTTTTTATTAGTTGATTAGACAGTAATTTAACATAAACCCCGTTTATACTCAATTATTAGTTCACAAATTAGTGAAATTATTATTATTATAACTGAATAAATCCGGGAGAAACAACTGTTTGCGAGGTTTGAACCACAGATTTGAAATTATTATCCAATAAATTTGACCATTATTATTCGACCTCTAACACCGTCTACCATCAAAAATCGCACAGTAAATATGAATATGCATGCCAAAAAACCCCACCTCTCCTATCTACTGGGTCCAAAAAAAAAAATAAGCATAAGAGTTCTAACCGAACCTATGTTTGAAATCTTAGATCGATAGATGTTGGTGTTTGGAAATGAAATCATTCGTTACAAACACACGCATAACGATGAAAAGACAGGCGTCTTTGATCTAACTGCTAATCATTGAGCTACTGATTTTGACTTATTTTTAAAATGCTAATAATTTTTTTCAATGATTGTAATTAAAAATTTTTAGTCAAAATTCGAAATTTTATTAAAAAAAAAAAAAAAAACATTAAATGAACTGTAAAGTTGAAAAATGTATTCCATCCAAAAATATCAAAGTAACAGTGGATCGGGATGCAAAATATTCACTTACCACTATACATAGAAAATTACAAGAACTAAAAGCAGGCCTTAATATATTCAGTGAAGAACCGATGATGCCATTGGAACCAATAATTCCATGTAGTGTCGAATGTGGACGTAATGAACCATGCATATATGGACCGAAAAAAAAATACGATTTGTGTCCTTGTGAAGGAAATATATCTTTAGAAGATTCCTTCCTGTTTGGTTCAGATTTGGAAAAATACACAAAGAATATTTCATTTTATGGACCTTACAATAAACAAACAAATTTATTACATAAATACCGTGCACATGCATTAATTAATGAAAAATGTTGTAAAGAAGACCCTTGCAGTGCCTGTCTTATAGCCGTCATTAGAAGCTTAGTTAATAAAATAGAATGCAAAGATGAAGAACCAAAACATTTGGATTGTTCCAGCAAGAAAATAGATTCAAAAAACAAGTGTGAATGCAACTTCGGATACGATTATGATCACAAGAAACCACCAAAGAAGGGTCCACCAAAACGTAGGATCAAAACATTTGATTTTTGTTCAAAATATGATATCTGCAAATATACAGAGAATGACACTGATGACGAAAGCATGCCAGAATTGGATTTTTGGAATTGCTGTTCAGAAGAAAACTATGCACAATTTGAATTTAAAAGACGCCTTTGGTTAACTGGAAAAGCAGCACTTGTGATTGCAAACATAAGAGAAAAGCAATATAGACAATTGGAAAATAAAATTGAAGAAATTTTCCCCATTAAATGTAAATTAGATGATATCATCAGACAAAAGGAGTTAGATGAAGAGATGGAAAAAATTATAGCTAAACGGTATGTAAGACCAATACCAAAAGTCAGAAAGCCAAAATCAGCATGTGACAAAAATTAAAAATTTCTTATACTTCTGCATATATATTTTATAATAAATTTAGTTAGTGATAACTTTCATTAATCTTTAAATTTACGCTTTTTACTCGTTTTAGGTAAATATATAATAGAGCCAGTGGATATTCAGTCGGTACGGGGCGGTACGCCCGTACCGGTTGTTAAAATTTTCAACATTTTCCGTACCGGTTGTTGTTTATTATGTTTTTGCTTTAACGATGTTTTAAAGTTATCAAATGACTGATTTTTTGTGTATTTCGTGATATTGAAACTATTTTACGGAACACATTAACAAAAAAAATTTTAAATTGCTATAATATATTAAATACAGAAACATGGCCGGTTAATATTGTTGAAGCACCATCGATTGAAGGTGAAAATATGTTAAAGAATTTCGATATTTTGTTGATATGTGAGATATAGAAAATAAAACTTTGTGTAAATTTTTGGTTTTAATTGGTGTTTGGTTCCCATCCTCATCAGAAATTTTTGGCATTTTTTATTTATTTTTTCTGTATTATTTTAAAAAATACCAAACATTTCTGATGAGGATGTGAACCAAACATCGAAACGTCAAATCAATTAATTATAAAAACTAATGTTTAATAAACAATAAATTTCTTTTTTAAAAATTTAATACTTTGTCTGATTTAATTGGTCAAAAATTTACACAAAATAAACAAATAACACAGACGTTAAAAATGGGTTGGGGTCTAAGCCCCGGAAGTCAAAATCCCGAGTACAAAAGATAAAATCCCGGAAGTTAAAATCCTGGAAAACAAAATCCCGGAATTTAAAATCCCGAAATGACAAAATCCAAGAAATTTTAATTTGGAAGAAAAAATGGCGATACTTCTATTTTTGGGAAAAGCATAAAGGGAATATCCCAGAACGAAAGAGGGGTGGGGGCGGCGGGCGGGCGAACTGTTGGTTGGTCAGTGGGATTTGCGGCTGGGATTACGTCTTTTCGGGATTTCAAGTTACGCGATTTAGTGTTTTCGGGATTTCGTCCTTCCGGGATTCTATCTTCTGGGATTTCAGAATCCGGGATTGTGATTTCCGGGATTTTGTAAACGGGGGAAAAAAATTCCGGGATTTCGTACCTCCGGGATTTTCAACTCCCGGCATTAGACCGGCTCCCGTTAAAAAAACACGAAAATAAAACTTATTATAAAACTATTATGAGAGCTAAAAGAATTTTAAATGTAATTCCGCCGAAGCTGAAAGAGGATTCAGCACAATATAATTCAGCATAATATAATTTATGATAAGAGAATTTTTTTATTAATTGAAACTACCACTCATTTAATGGGCAAACAAATGGAAGTTTTTGATGCTGTACCCAGGCCTGTCGAGAGGGGGGGGGGGGGGGGAGGGGGGGTATAATTCCCTGGGCCCACAGAGCTAAGGGGCCCGCTTGTTTTTTTGCGACAAAAACAATATACATTATACACATGTGATATTAAGTTTCATGCTTATAGATTATACATATGTGATATTAAGTTTCATGCTTATAGATTATACATACGTGATATTAAGTTTCATGCTTAAATGTTATATTAAGTTTCATGCTTATCACAGTCATTATTGGGAAAAAAGTGTATGAAAATTTTATCATTAGTAAGTATAATTTTAAGGTGTTGATTTTTCAGGTTTTTTTCAGAAAATTAATTTTCTATTTCTACTATTACTAGACATCCAAACTGTTTGTATTTGTTGGACTGTTTGGACCCCGGTTCGAATTTAAATAATCTAGGAGGGGTTGTCGTTACTAATTATTTGTGATTTTTTAAAGTGGTATAAATTAAAGTGGAGTCTACAAGTTTTTATATAAAGCGAAAAAACTTTACATTCTGATTCTCATATGTTCTTATTTCCTACCCTGTACACCATAATTCTGATTTCACAAGTAGATTTGTACAAATGTACAAAGTGTGACTATTAATGATAAAATTATGTGTTTAGGCTCAATTAGTATTATTTTCATAATGTTAAAGCTTATAAAAACCCTATAAATTTTTTTTTTTAATTGTAAAAATTTTTTCCTGGGCCCGGTGTTGGCTATCGACGCCCCTGGCTGTACCACATGTTAAATTATGGTTGCGACAAGGGTATCATCTGGCAAGTGACAAACGGGTTAAAGATTCTGTTCCAATTGTGCCGTGCCAAAACCAAAATTTAATTTGGACATTATTTAATTAAATTTTTTTCTTACTTAAATAAATATTTTTTATATGTATAAATAAAAATTGAATAATATTTTTTTAAGCGTACCGGTTGTTAAAAATTTCGAATATCACCACTGAATAGAGCTATATTGTAGCACGCTTTTTTCCAAAACTTTTATTTGAACGACAAAAAAATTAAATAAAGTATTAGGTAAATTGTTAATATTAAAAGAAAAATTTTTTTTTTAATTTCAATATTTATATTTTCGAAGTGTGTAGAGTTTGGATATTTCAAAATCTAAAATCCCATTTAGAGCAGCCAAGCTTAGCAAACTTTACGAAATATTGTTTTTCTATTTAAAATTTTTGTTGAATCAGAAAATCGTTTATATTTAATATTTTGTATAAATTATCTTAGATATGTGGGAAGAAATTAAATTACATTCCTTTTATGTTTTTTTCGTTCCGTTTTAAACCTTGAACAAAACAAAAAAAAGGTATTCCAGTTCCCATGAGCCCTTCATAATTCATGTAAAAAGTTTCTTATAGAGTTTCTGCACTGACAGTCTTAATATCGTCTGTTGCGAAAAACGTCTTTTTTTTCAGTTCCATCGTCTTTTGCTAAATAAAAAAATCGCAAGAGCCAAAAGAAAGGCTGGAAAGTATGTACATATTTTGCCGCTTTTTAAAAGTACGTACTTTGTTGGTTATTTTTTTATTGTTTTACTGGCTCCGTGAATTATCGCATAATGTCATATCACATAATTTTTAAAATGACTTATCCCATAAATTTTTTTTATGAGATAATTCATTTAAAAACGAAATAGCACATAAATTGAAAAATGAATTATCTCATAAAAAATTATTTTTATGTGATAATTCATTTTAAAATGAATTAGTACATAAATTAAAAAATGAATTATCTCATAAAAAAATTCGAACGAGAATTGTATGCACTAATTCATTTTAAAGTGAATTATCACATAAAAATTATTTTTCGCTATTTATGCACTAATTCGTTTGAAAATGAAATAGCACATAAATTTATATTTTCATATTTTATGAGCTAATTCATTTTAAAATGAATTAGTGCATAAAAACATATAAAAAAAATACGAATTATCACATAAAAATTGGTTTGTATGAGATTATGCACTAATTCATTTAAAACGAATTATCGGATAAGCTTACGAAAAGCGCATACCTCCGATTGTTCTGAAATATTGCCCTATTTTATTTGGAAAAGGCTTTTCTTTTTTTGGAGCGCTACGCGCGAATCGAATGGGACGCGGTAGCGGTCCTCTATCACGCACAATATCTTTTTCATGCATTTTGTGCGGACAATTTTCTCTTTTACCTGATTTGGCCTATTTTATGTGGAAAAAGTGTTTCGGGGAACGGGGAACGGCCGCCCCCGAACCCCCTAGGGCTTTTTTTTTTGGAGCGCTTCGCGCGAAGCGAATGGGACGCGGTAATTATTGGAAGTACATGAATTATCTCATAAAAAAAATATGTGATAATTCATTTTAAAAATTATGTGATATGTCATGATGCGATAATTGACGGAGCCATTATTTGTGCACTAATTCGTTTGAATACGAATTAGCGCATAAATCTGCATTTTAAAATTTATGCACGCCACTAATTCGTAAAAAAACCAATTATCACATAAAATGTGTTTTTTGGTTTTTATGTGATAATTCATTTGAAAACGAAATAGCACATAAATTCTAAAACGAATTATCGCATAAAAAAATTTTAACGAACATTTTATGCACTAATTCATTTAAAAACGAATTATCACATAAAATTTATGAGATAATTCATTTATTTTCAAATTCATTTTGGTTTTATGTGATAATTCGTTTTTAAATGAATTACTGCATAATCTCATACAAATTTTTATATACTATGACATTATGCGATAATTCGTCTCACCGTTTTACTGCCCTAAATTTTTTTTTTTTATGGTGGCTGGACTTATTTCTGTCAAAAAAAATAATAACAACCGAAACATTATATTCATAAATCATAAATAATAAGAATTTGTTGTTTGCTGTCAAAAGTAAGTACCTTTTGGCACTGTGTGTGTACAACTTTTTCAAAAGACTTCTTAAAGACGCCTTGTATTTCCAGTGAAGAAAGGGTACAAGTCTTTTTGAACATTTTTAAATATCTCAAAAAAGGCATAATATTAAAACCTATTTTGCGACCATGAAATTCTGTCGAAGCTATAATAGAATCGAACCCACGACCGAACACGCCGTAGTATACACCATGTCACTACACCATGACGGCGGATCACGGGGCAGGAGGCCAATCAATTTTAAAAAATACCCTATAACGACCTGATACAAAAACATGGGGTAAGTATGAAAACTATCGGTTTAGGATCCTATTCGTAACAAACAAACAGACATTAAGTTTTAATACATAAATATAAAGGTAAATATTATACGTTATTTTTAGATTTTTTCATTAAAAAATTAATTTTCGGATGAAAATAACCAAATTTGTAAAAAAAATTATTATTAGAAAAGAACAATTAATTATATTTTTTTTTTGGACGATGGACCGCCTGCCATTTCAAAATTCAAGTACACAATTTTTATTATTTTCACTATTTTTATTTACTTGTAAATTAAAATTTTTTGAAGTTAATACTTCTTTAGCCGCGTTCTATGATATTATTGAGTAATTCTGTGAATGTCGACTCATTCGACATTCGAGTTCGAAAAAAGCGACATTATAAATATTATAAAGATTATCGGGCCAAAAATTTTGGGTAGGGAGCTACGGTTAGGTCGTACCGGCTCAAAATATACAAAAAACAAAATGTTTTTTCAAAATAGGTAGCTCTGATGAAATAAAGATTATCTGACCAAAAATTTTGGGTAGGGACCTACGGTGAGGGCCTGCTCAACATATGCAAAAAAAAAATTTCAAAATAGGTAGCGCCGATGAAATAAAGATTACTTGCCGAAAATTTTTGAGTAGGGAGCTACGGTTAGTTCGTGCCGGCTCAAAATATATAAAAAAAAATTTTTGAATTGAAACTTCTTTACAGAGGTGTAAACGAAAAATTTCCTGTAACGAAAAATGTACACTCGCTTGGTCAAGTTAGAAAAAAAATACCAAATGCAAAGTAAGGGAAAAAAAGAGAATTTTAAAAAAATAAAAGTAAGGACGAGAATGAGCGCTGAAGATAGGTCGGAAGAGTGGGCGGAAGAACGGGCGGAAGAGCGGGCGGAAGATAGGTCGGAAGGGTTTAAAGCTTTTAAGTATTAACTTCTTTCGGCCGTTCTTATGACTGCTTCGTGCGTTTTTTTCTTTAAATTCTAATAAAATCTTAAATTTTCACAAACTTTGCACTTTTAATTTCCGTATAAAACTTTGCTTTTTTTTGTTTTTGTTGTTTTTATTTTTTTTAAATTCCTTTTTTTTTCCATTTTGAGATTTTTTTTTCTAACTTGACTAAGCGGGTGTACATTTTTCGTTACAGGAAATTTTTCGTTCACTCCTCTTCAAACAAAAAATAAATTCAAAAATAAATTCAAAATATTTTTAAAAGAAAAAAAAACAAACTTTTTGTTTTTTAAACCACAAACCAAAAAACCATCTTTTTTAATTGTGTCACCCTGTTCACCAACCTATTTTGCAGCCATGAAATTCATCGTTTGTAACCTGAAGCTGTCGCAGCTATAACCATAGGCGAAATAGATATAGACTGGCAATAACATCTTTTTACTCTTTTTTTCGTATGGGATTTTGAGATTATTATTTTAGCAAATTTTGAAATCAAAAGACCCACTCATATATTTTCTGACATTAATTTTGTTTAAATTTGTTGTTATTTTTTGTTGAATTTAGGAAATGAGTACAAGAGTTTCTGTGCAGCAATAAATAAAAACTCAAAATGCCTAATATTATTATTATCAATTTTTATTCAAATTAAATTAAAAATGAATTTACTTGTGAGAAAGAATAAAAACATAAGAAAATTTCATAAAGTATGTACATAGTAAACTAAAATTACGAAGAAAGTATAATTAAAAGAAAATATTACTGAGAAAAATAAGATAATTCTAAAACTAAATTCGGTTAAAAAAAAAACAATAAGTTATTTAATATACATATACACATTATACTTTTATCAAAAAAATTAAAATAAATAAGATTATTCGCAAACCTGAAAATAATATTCTATATCTTTATTGCAAAGAGAACAATATTCTTTCCGAATTTTGATTTATTTTTTCGATCAAAGAACCAAATTCTAAAGTCCTGAACAACCACCGAACTAAGTTTTTGTTTGCTAAAACCATTTCTATTTACACCTGTACAAAAGTTTACTAAAAAAAAAAATTAACGACGTTAAAAAAAGCACACTCATATGTTTTCAATTTTTGGCTGAATTTTTTTCTTTCAATGCAAGTGCAAGCTAAGATATATTTTGTTTATGGCTATAACATGTTTTCATTTTGTTGCTTTGCAGTTTTAAAATACAACCTCCTAAAGGCGTTTTTAAGTTGACTTTCATTTCATTTAGGCAGCTGATTATTGTCATTTTAGCAGTCATATGTTTTGTCAGGGCTGCCAGATTGGGGAATTTTTTCCCCAAACTGAGGAAATTATCAATTTCGGAGGAAAAAACAAAGTTAAAAAAAACGTGGGGAAAAATTTGAGGAAAATATTTTTTTCTGAGGAAAATTTGAAGAAATTCAGAAATATTGTGCTAACGTTGGCAATCAGACTCGTAAATTTTTTTACCTTAATAATTTTAAGAAATTGATGTCATTACCATATTCTTCTACGTACGTTGAACTCAAAATCTATTGTTGGAACTAAACTTTTTGATTTACAACATATAAGTACCGCATAAAATCTGAACACATTAAAAATTTGAATAAATCTTGCAAAAATAAGCTGTTTTTGGGGAAAAACTGAAGTGAGTAAAACCGTTATACAATTTTTTTTCTAATTTAGGGCAAAAAAAAAATTTTAGTACACAAAAATATAAAAAAAAAATTTGAGGAATTTTTTTAAAAAAGTGTGTATTTTGGGGAAATTTCTTGAAAATTTGTGGAAATTTCATTCATTCCATCTGGCAGCCCTGTGTTTTGTTATTGTTTTTATTTTTATTAATCGAGAATCGAATCAAACAGTATAGAAAAATTTGACAAATCAAAAAAAAAAATATGTAGTAGAATTTAGAGTAGAGAAATAGAAATTAAAAACAAAAATATTTTAGGATAAGAATTTTAAGAAAACAAACATTTATGAAATATTTGACAAATTTAATTTGTAAAAATTTTGTGAAAAAAATTATAAATATTTGTAAGTTTTGTTAGAATGAAGTCTACTGTCATCTCTCTATAAACTAAAACTGGTCTTTGCTAATAACACTACCTAACCTAGTTACACCTACCTTACGATATTTTCTTTTTCTTTTTTAATTAAATTAAGAAATAAGGCACGTACATTTTTTATTTTCATTATTGGTGGAAAATTCTGCATTCTTGTTTTGTTTTAAATGAGCGAAAGCTTGTAAAGTAAAGTACCTACCTATAATAAACAGTATTCACGTTTTTTTTTCTTGTTGCTTTAAGTATACCTAAACCTAGGAAAGGCATACTAACTACTGAATCGTTTTTTAAATTAAGGTTTGAGTTTTGATAAAAAAAAAACAAATTCCAACACGAAAAAATATATATTTAAAATTAGGCAGGTACCTACATACTTAGGTAGGTACATATAAATTTATATTCAGATATCCTTTAAAATTGCGTGTTCGTAAAAGAAAAACCAGATAAACAATGCTGACGTTAATGGCAATTTTAACGAGAGGTAAGCCGCCATACAATTTTTTTTTTATCCACAATTAATTTCGATGTTCAATTTTAATTGATGTTTTATTTATTTTTATAATTGTAGTACAGAAGCCAGCTATTATGTAGATTGTAGGTAGATGATAAGTTTTTTCATATTACCAAAACAAAGTTAGCCAATCTTTCTCATTGGAGCATTAAAAAATACCTGTTTGTCCAGGTTGGTGGTCGAATCCACCTTCATAGAAGTCTTGATTATACTTATAATTACCTACATATAAGCAAACTATTTAATTTTTAGTTTTTACACTTCTATGCCTTCCTGTTTTACATTTTAGTACTTAATTTGAAAAATATTACAATTTTCTAACTGTGGATT
Source organism: Hybos culiciformis (assembly GCA_964007475.1). NCBI lineage: Eukaryota > Metazoa > Arthropoda > Insecta > Diptera > Hybotidae > Hybos > Hybos culiciformis. Next base: position 98,458,825 of record OZ023274.1, on the reverse strand, counting down.
GAGCTTCAATTTGAAAAATATTACAATTTTTTATGAAGTTAACAGTTTAATCAAAACGAGCCAAATTGGATCAAATGTTATGTAAGTTGTTTATTACAGAAAATGTGATATAGTTAATTTCAATGAGACTTACTTATCATAGATCTCAAGAAACAGTTTGACAAAAAGAAACATCGTAATGGTATAGCTAGAAAACAAATTTCATTCTTAGGTGGTTGTGTTGAATCGCAATACCCCTTCAGCTGGCTTCAATACTAAATTTCAATAGTTATTGAACTATTAAAATTATTAGAGAATATTTTGTAGTATAAAAGGACTATTGTTTGATGTAGAAATTTTAGTTTTGCATAAAAAAACAAGATATTGGTGTTAGGAAATTACTTAAAGAAATTAAATAAAAAATAAATTGGTTTATTTATAGATAATTGCTTTAATTTTTTGAAATTTATTTTTAAAAAGTGGAAGATTCTTCAAAAAGGTACCTACAGAATGAAAATGTTTCACCATTGACGGTTATCGTTTTCTTTAGATATGAAATACATAAATACAACCAAAAAATTTAGATTTTTATAAAATTTGGTTGCATGCTCTCAAAATTCAAGAAAAAGAAACAATTTCTGAAAATAGAAGTGAGGTTGGATTTTTCTTTACATCCTGACAGTGGATTTTATTAAGTAATTGTAAATAGTCGTCAAACTTCAAATATCTATTTACTTCTTAGTGAAAAGCTAAAGAAGTTAAAGTTGACTTAATCAAAATAGAGAATGGTGTTTTTTTTTACCAAGGGTCGATCGTTTAAATTATGTATTATATTGATGAGATGTAAAATAATTCATTTCTCAATAGGTATTGTATCTTATATGTTATTGGAGATATTTTCCATGGTACTTTTGTATTTTTTTCCTAGCATGATTTTGTAATTAAACATTCAATGTTTTAATTAACTGTGAATAAAACTACATAGAATACTCGAACAATTTTTAATTTTTTATATATTTTTTTTTTGTGAATGCTAGCATTTTCTTCAATGGGCTCTCGAGGACCACGACCTATGGTTATGTGTGGACCTTCCGGTTCTGGAAAGAGTACGTTGCTGAGAAAATTATTTGAAGAATTTCCAGAAACATTTGGATTTAGGTATGTCACGTCAGTTAGATATTAATTGAATTTAATGTAACTGTAGAAAAAATAAGGAAGCTTGAAAATTTCTTTAAAGTGTTTCGCATACAACGCGCAAGCCTCGACCTGGAGAAGAAAATGGAATTCATTATTATTTTGTTACAGTTGAAGAAATGAAACATGCTATTGACGCTGGCGAATTTCTTGAATTTGCAACATTTAGCGGAAATTTTTATGGAACTAGGTAAATGATTTTGAATAAATTGTTTGGTTTTTTTTCAAAATTTTAATAATAACGTCTTGGAATCTAATAACATCAAACATTTATTTTATTTTAAACTTTCCAGTAAACAGGCAGTTTTTGATGTCCAAAATGAAGGCAAAGTTTGTGTTCTTGATATTGAAATAGAAGGTGTAAAGCAAGTTAAAAAAACAGATTTAAATCCAATTTACATATTCAATAATCCTCCATCTATTGAGGAGCTAGAACGACGATTGCGTGGACGTAAAACAGAAACGGAAGACAGTTTACGAAAACGACTAGATGCAGCCAAAACTGAATTAGCATATGGTAAGAAATGCAATTTTAAATATAAATTGGTATTGGTATACATTTAAAAACATAAAAAAACTTTAAAATTCGTATTCTTAGTTAATTTATAAAAAATAAATAGAATTAGTTTTTCGTTAGTTGGTAAAAGTTTATGACTTTAGGTCCTTGACATACATATTGAAATTATTAGAAAATGTTTAGTTAACTTTTGATTATTTCAACGTCTGTTGTATTAACTAAATTATTTTTTTCTCATTGTAGGTAATACACCTGGCAATTTTGATTTAGTAATTTGCAATGATAATATTGAACGAGCATATAATCAATTGCGGGAGTTCATAGTTAAAGAAATAACTCAACAACAAAATGATGGTGTGAAAGTCAGTTTAAAACGTGTTGAATAACTCAGCTTATTTGTTTCAAAAATAAGAATAATTTTAAATAATGGAAAAAAAAACTCACTAACATTTTTTTTATCTAAAATTTTGCAAATTAATTTGGAAATAAACAGTACAAAATGCACATTAATACTTGGTAAATTTCTACAATATGACTATGAACAACTTGAATTAATTTTAATTTCGTAGCAACTAAATAAATGTAATGTTAGGATTTCTTCTGAGACAACATTTATAACAAATTATTACTTAATACGTATTGTAAATGCATTTTTCAAAACGTCTCTCTCTGCATTTTTGAATATTAATTTGACTGACTCGATGCTGTCTTTAAATTTATTTTTTAGTGAATTAATATTGTTCAACTTTCAATTAATTTATGTTATTGCTGATAAATAAAATTGTATGTAATAGAAAAAAGTAATTAGGAAATAAAGTAAGAACACTTGTCAATTTTTTTTTCTTTTCTTAAAAAATTGGATTGCAGAGACTAGAATTAATTATATAGGAAAATATAATATGATTACTTCTATAAATTATTAACATCATCTCATAAAAAAATTGTTTTAGGCCTTTTAGATGGAATGAGGAAATAATGGCAACAATTTGCAAAAAAAAAATTTGAATTCTAAAATTCTCCAAATTATTATATAACTCATATTAGCTTATTAATAAAATATTTATTTTTATTCTTAGTAACTAAACATAAAGCAATTTTTCTAATAATTTTGATTAATTTCGTCGTTTAAATAAGCAGATATTCTGAAGTGTTGAATTCCATCTTCCACTTTCACATTTTAATACACTTTGATCTTCGTAATATTTTGGAATTTCGAAATTTCGATCACACTGTACACGGCAAATTGTGCCTTCAGGTGTTGTTATTTCATTCTCAAAATCATTTGTATTTACATACTTTGGGTATTCACAGGAAAATTTACCATTATCTGGTATGGAAAGAAAATCGCAAGGTTTTTGTTCGGGTGGTGGTGGTTCAGATACTAGAAAAAAAAGTGAATTAAGCATTAATAAACTAGAATATATGTAATTGCATTATCCCTCCCTTCAATTAAAAAATGGATTTATTTTAAAACGTGCAACACAAAAAAGAAACAAAATATCGAATTTAACTATACATATACTCACAGCATTTTGGTTCGTCGCCTTCCCATTGTAAACTATCACCACATACCATTTGTTTATAATGACTTAAATAACCAGTTCGACAAATAAATTTGCACTTAGATCCCCAAATGTATCCAATGTCGCATCTAACTCTTAAATTTGTATCTTGAGGAAAATATCTTCCACACTGTTGAACAATAACCTTATATCGTAGTATACAGGTTTGCTCCACAAAACCAGTTTTTTTATTCCGAATTTTTCCATGAAATGAATGCATACCTTGAGGAAGTAAAAAATTAAATTGTGAACCAAATAAATTTTCAATTTGATAGGCTGTATTTAATATAAGCCGATTATGACATGAAAATAATTTTGGCTGTTCAATTAAAACTCCATCGTATCCTTTTTGGGCTACAATAATTTTTTCAGTGGGACATTTTATACAATCTCCACCTCTATGACGTCGATGATTATTTGTTCTCACAATATTATAATTTGAAGTGATCGTTTGGTTTCTCAAATCAACTGGTAAAACATTAATTTGCCGGCGATATGATTTCGGGGATAATTTTTGGATTGGGACTTCAAATGTCTGAAATATAAGAGTACGTAAAATAAATGGTTCGGTTTTTCATTAATGTTTTTTCTTCGGGCGTCATTAAACTTTTTTTTTTGTATTCTTCACAGAAAAATGTTTGTTCCCATAAACCTTGAAGGCAAGTATTCTAATGCAAGACTATTATTTCGTAAATTTTGTATAATTTTGTTTAATTTTTAATAAAAATAATTTCATTATTACCTTTTTATCTGATTCCACAAAATAATATTCAGTTTTTTTAATATCCGGTATAACATTTATTGGGAAATCTTGACGTTGATTACGCCTTGGTACATATGCAATAGCAGTTTTTACTGTTTGAATACCATACTCTTTACCATTAGGGTTCAATGGCAAACTTGGACTATAAAAATTAATTTTTGATTATTTAGTATACCTTAATACGGAATCTCAATTAGAATCGGAATGTCATTTTTTTGTTTCTTCAAATCAAAACTATTAAGCACTCAATATAAAATTTATACATTTGACTAATTTTATCTTGTGTCATCTTAATATCATCTCAATGATTATTAAATTATTTTATTAAATTTATTTTACCTTTATATTTAAGAAAAGTAGAAATAAAAAATTAAAAAGGTTTCACATTACTATATTTTGTAAAATCTATCTCGCAAGTTATATTAAATTTTATGTAAATTTTTAAAATTACCATACAAATTGGAGTTATTACCCATTATTATAAAACAAAAATTTAAAATCTGGTATTTATAATAAAAATTAAATTATTATTTATCTTTATTAATTTATTGACATTTTGTAATTATTATAAATATTTCAGTTTGTTTTTTGATATAGAAATTTACATAAAAATTATTTAATGAAAAAAGTTTAATTTCTTATATTTAATATCTCAGAATTGGGCTATTTTGTTCTTTAAATCATTTTTTACTCTTAACAATAAATTTTATTTAATATTATCAAGGATGGCTGCAATTATATACATATTATTATTTCAACAATAAATCAAATACAATTGAAATCATATATCACGAATTAATATGTAACATACATTTTTGAAATACAAGGATGCCATTCTGTGTATATAGGTAATTTTACTCACGATAATCTTTTAATGCTTTAATATAAGGAATAGTAAATCTTGAATAAGTTAAATCATAATAGCCCAAAACACTATGCGAAGTTGGACCGAAAATATGTTAAAACTTTAGTCACAGTTAAAAAATTATAAGAATTTTAAACATATTATTTTCTTATTAGCAATTCTAACATGTTTTTATCTTTTTTTAATTACAGATTTAATAATAGTTTTTATTTAGTCATAAAAACAAAACAATAAATCTTAATTTAACAGCTCTCATAATATTTATGATAGATTTGAAAAATAGGTTTCAAATTTAATTTACATATATTAATTACTATTATTATTAGTAATATTTATCGCTGTAATGGATACTAAAGTTTTTTTTTTTAATGTCTTTATTAATATATCAAGCGTAAGCATTTATGAAGATAATATACAGATAAAGTTTACTTTTAATTAGGGTATTAAAATTAAAACTTTATAAAATAATATATTATTACCTAACTTTAACAAAAATTTTAATTAATAGAATTTATCTGTAAGATAGGTACAATTTATAACGAAAAATCTAATCTTCTCTTTTTTGTGCTGACAACATATTATTACATTTATATAATATTTCTTAATTTAAGATAGAATTAATTATATTTCATGAACTTCGGCATGCATTTAGACTTAAGATTTATTTTATAGTCTTGAATTGAGCTTTTTAGCTATCCGGAAACATTCTAATAACTGTAGGCTTGCTTACCCGTTATTTTTAAAAATTTAACTTATATATAAAATATAAATATATTATGTTTTAATCAATATGAAACTCTTGATAATATCATCTTCAACTAAATGTCACCTTTTTTTTTGTTTTTTGCGTTTATATTAATTTTATAACGATACATTATAATTAAAATTTGAACAATAACATTAACAGGATAAAAGTAAATACATTTTAATTACTCAGTGTTTCGACTTCTTTTCCTGTTTGATCCGAAAATTATAATTTATTTTTCTTTTGGTGTTTCGGTGTTTCGTTCAAAGCCCCTTTCTCATTGTAATAAAAGAAAACGTTATAAAAAGAGGTCTGTCTTGCACCATAAATTACTTTAATTTTTAATACATATATTAAAATTACGGATAGTACAATAATGTCGATGGAAAATTCAACAATTGAAAACTCAAAAACCGAAAAAAGGTAAAAAGGTTTCTGTTTATTTACGAACCATAAAAATAATGAAATTATGGTAATAATGATTTTTAATGCGTTGGGGATCGTTATGTTGTATTTAGTGCTATAGAATTTAGATCACTAAATGGAGTATTATATGCGTCAATACACATGCAATCATTTAGATGCATCTGCGTAAATAATGAAAAAATTTAGATGCATCAGCGTATATAATGAAAAAATGTAGATGCATCATCGTAAATAATGAAATCATTTAGATGTTTCGTATTGAATATTACGTAATACCTAAACAAACATAATATCTCTCACAATATTCCAATACAGCCAAATACAAAAAAAAAATGAGAAAAAATGAGAAGAAAAAATATTCTCTCTTTGCAACTACCTCTCCCCTACGCATTAAAACAGTATATTGGATATGTAAACAAAATTTGTTATACAACTCATTCTGTATTTACACAAAAATACATTGACACTTGTCAATTTATATCACTCGATCTTCGGTCTCGTGATATAAGTATTGACTCGTGTTAATGTATTTTTGTGTATACAGAACTCTTAATTAATAACAAATTTAGTTTACATATACAATAATCTACTATTAAATTTAGTTAAATTTTGGAAATTCACTTATATTTTTTATAGATACATATTATGCACATGCACATCATATTTAATTATAATAGTAATATATATAACTAACTATGAATGCATTAAATATTATCACAAATAAATTGTAAATATCTCTTAACACCCACTCAAAGCGTTAAAAACATTTTTGTAGATGATTTGTAATTGTAAATTGAATTTATATAAGTGTCTGAATGATAATTTTAAAACAATCAAAACGTAAATATTGTTATGTAAATTAAAATGTATTCTCAAGTAATATACTAAAAATAGTATTTAATAAAATGGTTTATTTTTAACGTAATTAATTTAGTATTAAAAATTACCAATTATTAGTTTATAAGTGTCCTAAAATTGTATTATCTGAAATTGTTTTTAAATCGTGAGGAATAGGACAATGAGCAATAAAAATAAATAGTTTGTTCAATCTTATCTGTAATTGACTAAAGATTCAATCTATTTTTGAATTATGACAACATATTTCTCTTTCTCGGGGCTATTGTTAACAATACATTCAAGTGGTTTTTGAAAACGTTAGTTTTTCAATTCAAATGATGTCGTAATGTGTACAGTGTACCTACATATCTTTGAAGTTTAAATTTTACAATACATAGATTATTATAGGTAGTAAAATAAATATTAATAATGAAATATCTATATAAATAATTGATAAATTTTTTAATTCAGAATTTTAATTTGATTTTTAGAATTTTAAAAATAAAAAAAATAAAAAATTTAAATACATATTGAGCTAAAATTCTTTAAATAAATCTAACATGTAACAAGTAATACTTATGTTCATGTAACATTATGATTGTAAATTTAAACACGAGAGAGTTAATTAAACCATCAAAGCGTTAGGGATATTATACTTTATTGTGCGTGTGATCGGTATGCTATATTTAGTACCATAGAATTTAGATCACTAAATGGAATATTATATGCGTCAATACACATGCAATCATTTAGATGCTTCATATTGAATAATAAAATCATTTAGATACTTCACATTTAATAATGAAATCATTTAATGAAATCATTTAGATGATTGAATATTGCGTAATACCTAAACAAAAATAATATCACTCACAATATTTCAATACAGACACATACCAAAAAAAAAAATTAAAAAAAAATTTATTTATCGACTTTTTGTTTATTTTTTGCATTGCAAATGTATAGATCGCAACTACCTCTCACATACACATTAAAGCAGTATATAAGATTTGTTAACAAAATTAGTTATTACAACTCGTTGTGTATATACACAAAAACACATGGACACTTGTCAATATTATATCACTCGACCTGCGTTCTCGTGATATAAGTATTGACGCGTGTCCATGTGTTTTTGTGTATACACAACTCGTACTTAATAATAAATTTAGTTAACATATATTATAATCTATACTATTACCTACTTACATTATTCAAAATTAAAACTATATTTTATCGAATTATTTTAATTTAATTTACTTATTTATAATTAGCGCTAAAAATTATTAATTAAAACTACTCAAGCTTCAGTTCATATCTAATCGATTTAACCAATTATTTAAAATTGTTTAAAAAAAAGTCGAAATAGGAAAGAACAATGTTTAAAAAATCTTCAATCTTAGATACTTTTTTTTTATCAAAAATATATGAAATAATTACATCAAATGATTAAACGCAATTCTTTAGTTCTGTCATTTTTGAAATATTTATTATGTGTCAACATTTTGTTATGATCGCAACAAAATATATATTTATGTATATTGTATACAATTAAAAAACATTTAGCCATGAGCTTTCAAGATCAATATCAAGATTGGCTTATATTCAAAAAAAATTATTATTTTTATTTAATTGTTATAGCTTTTTTTTGAGTGCATTGTCTCTTTTTTTTATTGTTATAGACTATAGGAATTTTAATTGATACACGATGAATTTTATTTTCTTAGCTATATGTCTTAATTGTTTAAGAGGTGTGCTATTCTTATTTGTAATTTTCTTTTCGTATAGAAATTTATTTTCAACAATTTATTAGAATTAAGATGGTATGAAGATATTGTTTTAAATCACATCGCAGATACTCTAAAATATTCTTTAACTTTAACGTATTTGTTGCTTTTTGATTTTCTCAATACAACTTTCACTTCCTAAGCAACTTCCATACCTTGTGACAAAAAAGTTGTTTAAATGTGGGAAAATATACAATAATCAAATCAGAGTATCTTAAGGTCGATTGAAGTTTTTACTTTCCACTATTCAATAATAATCTTAAAATTTGAAAAACACGAAACTATAAAATTAGTACATTACTTACAGTAGGATCTATAAGCCCTTTTATCTAAGTAAAATTTAAAAAAAACTATTTATTTTCAAATAAAATTAAGTTTAAATTAAAATTTCCCCCCATTATTATAAAATGTGATTTTTTTTTTTAATAATTGGTAGAAATATATTAATAAAAAATTTCAATTAATTTTTATTTTATTATTAAATTCCATTATGTATATCCGCGCAAATTTGGTTATTTATTTTTATTTTGAAAATAATTCGTGCATATATTTATTATTTTCTATTTTTAAAAATATTATTTTTGATTTTTTGAAGAAGAAAAAAAACATTAAAAAAAAAAGTATTTTAAGGTCAACAATTTAATTAGAAATTTATTATCGAAATAATAAGTGAAATAAATTTCCGATACTTTTTGGAAAAATTTTATTAGAAAATTAATAAAAGGAATTTTAATGAACAAGAAATTTAAGAAAGTTACAGAGTATGTTAAACGTTAATTCAGAATTAAATGATGAGTATAGATGTAACAATTCAATTGATAAGGGCTTGATTGTAATACGTAATACCTAAAAATTATTAATTTTATTGAGCCATACTGAAAAAATTATAGCTTCGGTAGCTATAATTTCTGTATATCACTTGCTATGTGTACAGGCCAAATAAAACTAGTTAATCTGAATTTTTAGTAAAATTAACCATTTGTCACAAGGAGGACGGCTTATACCTTAATTTTTTGATATATCTGTTCACATGCAATATTCGGTATGAAATTTTCGGATACTCATTATGCAATTTTTGTTCAATTTAATTATCACTAAAAAAACAATTAAAAGTTGCTTGGAGCAGCAACTTTTGCTACAATTCATTTGCTATACAGATGTTTGGACGAGTTATTATACATTTAATAATAATTTTTATAAGATTTTATTGAGCACATATTTGCAGAAAATAAAGCATTTTTAATTATCCTCCTGCTTTATTTAATTAAATTAATTAAATTGCTAACAACATGTTTTTTCAGTGCTTAATGCGTTTTCTTTTTCAATTTTCTAAAAGTATCTATAAATGACTTTGAGTACTCTAAGAAATATAATCTATATATTATATCCATTTTCATTGAAATGCAAAATTAATTTTTCTATTTACCTCTTAATATTGATTCTGTCCATATTCACTTCCTTTCGATCACTTTTCTCATTATAGTAAGAATAAGAATCTATAAAAAAGAAGATATAAAATTAAGTATAAAAGTTTTAAGTATTATCAAAGTTTTAAAATAATTAATAATCTTAATAACCCACATTCTTTTTAGAATTTGTCTTCAAAATCGTAAAAAATATAAAAACTAAATTTATTAAAAAAAATTTTACTGCACACAAACACAACTCGATATCGATAAAAACAGGAAGTCGTTAAATAGTTAAAATCCCTTAACAAAATAATTTCATAAACTACATTATGTATAACATAACTCTCTCAAATCTCCAAACTTTAGGAAACATGAAATACTTGACTTTTTTGTAAGGGTTATTTTATTTGTTACAACTACCTATACTTCAGAAATGTTGATACAATTCGTCAAACAAGATCAGGAAAGATTACTTACTTTTATTCTTATAAGACGGATAGTTAAACGTAAATTGTTTGCAATATTATCAAGTTGTAAAGATTGTATTTTCGCACGATCCTAGTATCACAGTAGTATGGAAATTTCAACAAATTAATTAAAATAAAATCCAGAAAATGGGTAGGTCATAAACTTACGCATATTATTAATATCTTAATTATACATGTAATTTTTATACTTAAAAATATAAAATTATATGTTTTTTTTTTTGATCTTACGAAAAAAAAAATGTATTGATTTACTTGAAGCCTACGTTAAAATAATAAATCATATGATTTTAGTTTTCCAACGATAAGCATAAATATTAGAAAAACATTTTTTTTTTATCTTGAAATGATCAAATTTCAAATTCAAATTATAAATTTCCAGAAATTATTTAAAATAAATAAAATATATTAAATGCAAGTTTAAAATTATGCAAATTATATTTAAAAAAAAAAAAATTATTATACAAGATATAAATTTTATGATTTTGTTTTCAATTCTTGAATGTCGGAATTTAAAAGATAAATAAATAAAAAATGTGAACCCACTTGAGAATTTTATAATGAAGTATGTATCTAAAAAAAAAAAACTTTCCAAAAAACATTGTTTAGAAAAATTGCATTTAGTCGCATTTTTTTTTTAAGTTATTCTCAATGGAAACTCGGGTAATATTATTAGGACTTCATTATAAATAAATATACTTATATCTTTATGCACAATTTAAATTTGAATAAGGGAGAAAGCTTTTATTTCCAATCTATAATTTCTTCACTTTAATCCACATTATGAAAAGCTAAATATTTTTGTAGTAGCTCAGCAAGTGTTATGATATAATTTTATAATATAATATATATATAATATATTTAGTTGAAAAATAATAATAAAAAAAAAGGTCACATTATTTTTAAAAATATAGTTTCCATCTTGAATTTTTTTCTCTATATAGCATCTGGTCATTGTGTTGCGATGACATGCTTCCAAATTTTTTAAGAATGATCTGATGCAGATGTGAGTCTTTGTGTATTTTCTTTAACATTCTTATAATATTTTGGCATTTCATCAGAATTTTTTATTTGAATACCTAATAAATTATAATTCTTCTTTTTTTTTTTATCAGCAGAAAGTTATTTATGTAATTTTTTGTTAGAAAGCAGATTATAATATTGTCATACTTTGTTAACAATAAAAAACATATTTTTTAAGATATTTTTAAAACTTTTATTATTATAGTATTCTTTGAAATTCTTTTTATTTTTTGACTATATTTTGTCGGCTTAAGAATTAAGCGTCATCGTGAATCAAAAGTTTATAAAAAAAAAAAAAGATTTTCCAATTTATACTAACTTAGAATAAAATAAATTGAGATCATTCAGCAAATCAATCTGAGTAACAGCGAATTGCTTTGGAAACTTTTGTATTACTATTCTTCAACCACGATTATCGAGTCCCAAGTGACTGCCTTGAGGAACACTACTGTATAAGCTCGGCTTGAATCTTAAAAAATTAAGATTCAATCCAAGTTTCCCCAGTTTTAAGATGAGATTGGGTTGACATAGTTTGTCGAATACTTTCCAAAGATGTACTTGGTTTCCAAAAAGCAAATAACCATCCATTACGTTATAGGGGATTTCTATTTTCTGCAGACGCAAAACATACACATAACTTACAACAAACAAAGAAACAAGTATAACATTCAATAATACAACAAGATCAAACAAATGGCTTCTGATTTAAAATTCAATTTTTTTTTTTATATGAAATCAGTTATTTTTGTTCTAATTAAATGACAACATAAGTATATACCTAACTTATAATTATTTTTTCAAGCATTAATAATTTTTAAATTATTTGTTCGCATATTCATATCACCATTCATATTATAATTATGGTCTTTTATGCAAAATATTACCATTATAAATGCTCAAGAAAAAAAAATTATTTTTATTACCAATTATTTTTTTTAGATATATAGATTTTTTTTTTTTTGGCATAGCAAAGAGGTAGGTATATACTATAATATTTTTTTCATAAAAAAACCATTCAAGTTCAATAACAAATCAAATCATATTTGTTTTTATTGTATATTGAAATTTTATTACGATTTTTAGGTGTAGGTATTAAAGAGCTACTGTTTTATTACGTCAAAATCATCATTGAGATTTTATCATAATGATAATGTTATGTAATGTTACATCAGATGTTAGTGAATTACAAAAACTCTTATTAATAATAATAAGATTAGGGAACCTAAAAAATATTTTTATTAATTTGGGTTGGTCAATATGTAAATTTTTTTGTAACATTGAAATAAACAATTATGTGTACTGTGATTTCATTTTGTTGTTTTGTTTTTTTTAGTTAAAGCATAGATTAAGAATACACCAAGATGGGAAGCTTCATACAACATTATTTTTGGTATTTTTAAGTCAATGTGTTAGTAAAACAAAATAAAATACGTGATAATTATCAATGTATGAAAAGAATTTTATTTAGTTTTACTAACACCTTCACAATAAAATACCAAAAAAGACTGAAAAAATGTTGTATGAAACTTCCCATCTTGGTGTATTCTTAATCTATGGTTAAAGTTAATTCCGATAAGTACTACACAATAAATATTTGGTTTAGATTCGAATTAACATTATGTTCGAATGTTTTGTTTTGGAATATTTTTCACTAAAAAACATTAGCAAAATCTTATTTAAAAATGGTACCACTTTAGAACTATAAGTTTAAGTTATTTAAGTAAGAAAATTGGATTAGAAATTTTCATAACGTTCATAATGTGAAAATTCAAAAAATCAAGCATCCAAGTTCAATTGAAACTGAAACTCCAAAAATTAATTCCTTGTATTAAAATATACTAGACCAAAGTATTAAAATTTTGTCTTGGGCCTAAAAAGCTATCAACTCTGTAAATTCCAATAATAAATTTAAAATAAGGTTAGGCTATAAGGTTAGTTCGATTGGAACTATATACCATAGTATAAAATTTACAGAAAATATAGCTGCCGCGTTTTTTCAGTATATAAGTACAATAACGAATAATTTCTTGTTCGAAATTATACAAAAATACATAATTATACAGATATATGTATAAAAAACTTAAATCGATTTGATTATTATCTCCGTTTCTGTTTTATTAAAAAATAATTTATAATTTAAATAATAAAATGATTAATATTATTTGTCTGAAATTGTAAAAGCGTAATATTTATTTCAATGCATATGCGGATACGGATAATAATATCTAATCTGATATTTAAAAAAAATAATTTTTTTGTCTTTTTATTTCTTTAAATTTATAAAAAGAAGCTTCATTGTACATACTTTTTTTTATACAATTTAATGTTAAAAAAAGGTTCTTAATGTTTTTGTCAAAACTAAATAATATGTCCAAGGGGAATATGTAAAAATTTATTGAATTGGGAAAACTCCAATAATTACAAAATTTTATAAGATTATTTCAATTTAAATAAAATAAAATGTATATCGACATTTGGTATTGAAATAAACTCAAATTAGTTATTGAACTTTGAAAGCAACATGTTTGAGCTTAATGGAAAGAAACTGATGGCTATTATTTTTTAATAACTATTTCTATTAAAAATGAAGTTATTTATTCATTTATTTATACATGTATAAAAAACGCACTATCGACTTTAATTTGTCCATGAAAAACTTATTATAGATTAAATTCAGCCGAACTATTTTCGAATTTCGACCTTCATTTAAAACTCTTAAAACTTTTTATCCTATAATTGTACAATGGAAAAACAAGTAGCTGCGACAACTATATTTTCAGTATATCACTTGCTAGGTATGTAGGGAATGACTGTAGAAAGATTAGCTGTTTATCATAACTCGGGAAAATAGTTCGTACTCTTACATTTAACTACATATCTGTTAATATGACCACATAGGAATATTTGACGTAAAAATTTCAAAATTCATTTTATTTGTATTTTAATTTTCGCTAGAAAAAACAATAAAAATAAAAAATAGAAATTTTTAGAGAAATTTTATAGAACAACTACAATTCATTCTGGTGAAGTTATATACAAAATAATAAATGGAGAATTTTTAACACTTACTGCCCGAAAATAACGCAGTTTTACTTATAATGTTATAATCGCTGTCATATATTTTATAATTATATTTTATATGTTTTTTTTTAATGCAGATGTTATGATCTAAGCTCCTTCTCAATGAGACTTATGTAATATTAACATAATAAATCTTAATGCCAACAAAGTGATATAAATAACCTATTTATTATGCTATATGTTCTTTCACGCTTAATTATAGTGATGATAATAATCACTTTTAATATAATTTTAAGTTTTTCAAATTTTCTTATTTATGTTCCAATTCAATAATTTTAATATTAGGTGTATTTATATCAAGTACCTACCCAAATTTATTTATACCGTATTTTGAGTTTATAGAAAATGATAGAAATCATAATTAAAATAAAAATAAATTAAAATTTTTTTAAATGTTATGCGCATTTACCTATTATATTTTCTTTTTCTTTAATTTTTTAAAGTCTAACAGTCAGACTTAAAATAATTTAGAAATAATTTAGTACGCATAGCAGATACTGTCTGTCATATAGTAATCTCTGAATGCGGTGCGAAGGATAATCTGAAATTTTAACTCACATAATATGTCTGTTCTAAGGTATAAACAATGAGAATGGAACAGCATATTTCTGGGGCTGAATTTAGTGATGTTTGCCAAAGGAATAGGATTTGGAATAAAATACAGCAAAAAGCAACTAAAAACCAATACTAATTATAAAGACTACTGTTTATTTTAGTATTTAGTTTTTTACCTATACATAATTACCATAAAAAACCTGCAACTTTTCGTCCAGTCCGAAATATAAACTTTATTTTTTTTCTGGTCCGCAGTATAAATTAAGTTAAGAGAATCACTGGTCAAGAGTATAATGAATTATTTACAAAATATTTGATCAATATATAATCTAGTTTAGTAATGTGCAGTAAACGTAAAATATAATCCTTGAATCAAAACTTCCTAAACACTCTTATTCAACAATATTTATTACATAAATAATAAGCGACTCCTGGTATTTTTTACTTATCTTATTTTTAGAGGAATTAATTTTTTTTTTTAAATATTTTACCTTTAATAAAAAAATAACAAAAAAATAATAATAAAATTTGAATATTTGTTTGCATTTTAATTTTCGTTAGATTTTTTTTTTTTAACTTTATTCCTTTATGTAAGATCTAAATAAATAATATATAATTTTCAATTTATTTTATTCACATTAAAAACATTTCGATTCAAAATAGAAATTTCATTATATTTTTTAAATTTTTATTTTTTTTTTAAATAATAATTTAACGATCCGCTTATTTTGCGCGCCAATATATATATTTATTCATTGATCGTTATTTAAAAACTGTTCTAAAATAATGAAAATATTTAAAAACCAAAATTGTTTTTTGTTTTTTTTTTATTTAATTCACAATATATTTTATCAACATGTTGCTAAAACATATTTCATTCATAAAAAAAATATACATATATAAAAATGCATTCAACAATATTTATTAAATGGTGAATATAAATGTATTACAACAAGTTGTCAACAAAATAATCAGATTTATTATTATACATATTATTATATTATACTGTATTAGGCATTTTGGTTAACCGTCTTATGAGGAGTGCAAAATTAAGATTTATTCCTGGTGAACAGTTTATATTTTAAAGATAATAATTATGATATGTATGTATGTATATGTACATAGATAATAATATAATCTCTAGAATTAAGTTCGAAATGTCCTGTATACAGATATAGTCCTATTTACACAAAAATACTATAAATATTTTATGTAATAATTTAAAAAATTTTAATTTAATAAAAAAAACAGATAAATTAATTTGTTTATATTTTTAATTTTATTTATAACACAAATCACTTAATTTCAATTAAATTTTTACAAGATAGATTTACTGCGTTCATTTTAATTTTAGAATTAAAAAAATTTTTTTTTGTGTAAAAACAGTGATAAATCAATTAGTAAATATTTATGCACATACGTTTTACACAAGTTCAAGTTTACAAACTTTTTGAAATTCGATCATCACAATTAAAATAAAAATCCACTCTAGATTATGTCGAGTGGATTTTTTTTTTTTTTTTTTTTTTTTTTTTTTTACACGATAATAACTATTGAGTTTTATATAATTTAATAAAAGTTTTACAAATTACATATCATACAATGTGATGTATAGTTCTATGAAATTGAAATTTCGCATATTGCATTATAATTTATTAAAAAGTGTTAAAAATGTTTTAAATATTGGAAATTGTTAAATGTTATTCCTAGAATCATTTTTGAATATAAACTATTATGTATGCATATGAAAATAGCAAAAAAATAGTTTCACAGACATTTTTTAAAAATTGTTAATTGATAATAAAATTAGCCTTAATAGTGCTGAATAACGTCATTTGTTTAATATTAAAAAGAAGTTAATCCCAAATAAATCTTATTCTGAAAATACAATATGGTTAGAGTTTAGGTTCCACATAGATTTAGACTAAGCTCGTTCATAACCTATGTGTATACAGAATTCACAATTAATTTCAAATATAGACAATTCTTGAAACTTGGCGGTAATTGCCACATGAAGTTGTACAGAAAAATTTCGGTATAATTACATCAATGTAGTAAAATATATATAATTTTTTTTTTCAAATCTAGAAACTTTAGATTTAAAAATTAATAATACATAAAAAAAAATGTATATCAAAATTTTATTATAGTTTTGGGCTCCAAATCTTATGCATTCGGAAAAATTTCTTATGAAATAAAAAAATTATTTATTTTTCTTAAATTTAAATTTATAAAAAAAAAAATTTAAAATTGGGTAAAATTTAGAATAAATTTTAAAATTTAAATTAAAAGTAAATTCAAAATTTAAAGATTTAACGCCATAAGAAAAAAATTGAAGCAAAGTCAGATTGAACAAAAAAAAAACATCAACCGCTTTTACAGTCTCAAAAAGTTTACAAATTAAATTCGAAAAAAAATGTGTGACCCTTGTTGCCCACCAGCTTGCTGCGGCGAGGTAAAATAATATTTCAAATAAATTATATCAAATTAATTCACATCATTGTGAAAATTCATTTTTCAATTATTTCGTTTCAGCTTAAGCGTTGCAAAAGTCGTGAATTGAGAGCTGGCGTCTTTTATATGGGATGTGATTGTGTTTATCGAAACGGTCTTCAAGACAGATGCCCACTTTCAAATTGTCAAGGTCGATGTGATTGTGTCACTTTTCCACAACCATCATGCTGTGCATCTGAAACTAGAAAATTACGCCAACAGCAGACAATGGGACGTCCTGCTTATGGGGCAAAGCGTTGTCCACCACCTTGTCCGTGTCCTGCCAAATGCCCTACACCATGTCCAGCACCCAAATGCCCAGGACCGTGTCCAGGTCCATGCCCAGGCCCATGCCCATGTCCATGCCCACCAAAATCATCATGTAATCCGCCATTATCTGGTTTAAATTGCGCCTTAAATAGTTATGGATGTTGTGGCCAACCAGTTCCTATTCCACCAATGTGCTCGAGTGGTTGTTGTCCACCTTTGAAGGAAGCTGGTGCGCCAGATCCATGCTTATGGCGACCTTGTAAACCACCTCGTTGTTATCCTTGTAAGTAAAGTTTTTTTTTTTGTTTTAGCACCACCTTGTGAAAGCGGTTGTCCATGCAAAGCTCAATGCTATAATACTCCCCGTTAGCATGAAGCCATCTAATGCTACAAAAACACTGCTGAATGCATTGTCACTCACCTAATGTAAAAAAAATTTCAAACAATCTCAATTCCTTAACTTGTAAATTTTTTTTTTTTTTAGGTTACATCTAGTGCAATTATTCAAATATTAGTTTTCAATTGGCTTTGTTTCTAAGAAAAAAATTTTTAAACCCAAATTGTTTTTGGCTTCATTTTAGAAAGTAATGTAATATTTAGGAAAATAAAATCTTTTATTTTTTGGTAAACATTTATTTTTTTTTTAATTTCCACAACAATTTTTTTTGTTAATTTCAAGAACTAACTACACCACTGCACTAAAAGTTACAGGTATCTATCTATAACTCATGCAGTAAATAAGATTATAAATATGTATAATATATATATATTTTTTAAATTCCTTAATTAAACTACTGTACTAAATTCTCTTCTTTTGTTTCTGTTTAAACTTGGGCAGTGTCTTGCTCTGCGGTCCCACATTCTGGCCGCTTGCGCTACAAAACCAGAATGTATGGGTCGTTCCACCTCATCTTTTCTTTGATCTCTTTTCAATGAAATATGTGGTATTAAATGTAAACTTCTGGAATCAGATCGATAAATTGGTTCATCTTCTAAAAAATAATGATTTTGATAAGCATGCTGCAGTTGTATCGGCTCAAAGTTGTCTTTTAACAATGCTTGTTGATGATAGCTTAACTTTGATGGAGATGGAATTTTTTCTTTGATAGGTTTTTTTTTCTCAGGTGTTAAAATTTTCGCAAAAACAGGTTTTTGTGGTGAGGGTAAGGTTTTAGTTTGCACGATGTCAACTTGTTCTCCTGAAAAATAATAACCATTTGCTGGAACATTATCCATTTCTGGAGATTGTGATGGTGTAACATTCGAACGTCTATGATCTGCAATTCCATTTGAATTTTTAGCTAGATTTTCAGTTGCGATATTATTCATAGTGTTCTGTGTTTGAATATCAAATATGTGATTTTCTGTTTGTGTAAAATTTGATATTCTGCTTGTTAAAGGATCTGCTAAATCTATTAAAAATAATAAAGCTACCAAATACGAAAGTGATCCAAGTATAATTGCATTATCATGAAGATCAACAGGTACTTGTTCAAGTGAGGCATAAACTAAACTTCCTACAAATTTAAATTTTTATTTTAAATATTCAAATTTTTAAATATTCTTTTTTTTACCAATTGTGAAGAAGAAAATCATTCCTACAGTAAGAAATATTTTTTCCGTAACATTTGGCCTGGATTTGGCATTGATGCACCTAAAAATTATAAAAGAAATTAATAATTAAGAAGAATTGAAAAATATTAAAATGACATTTTAATCATACAGAGTTATACTTATAGTATTCTTGGATATCAAAATACATACTAGATTTCGTTATAAGAATATTAGATACTAGATTTCGTTATAAGAATCTCAATATGTATCATTTCTAATCTTAATAAATGTAGATATAAAATGTCCTTAGGTTATTTTGTTCAGAAGTTGTCATCGGAATGTGAAAAAAATTTTTTTTGTAATAGAAAAATAATTTTCTTGCTTTAAATATTTTCACATTTTTGCGCATAATTTCTGCAAGAATATTTAATCAGTACCTATCGTACAAAGTATGGAACATAAAGTATGGTTTTGGTTAGGTAAAAATTAAAAACGGAAAGAAAATTGGAACAAGCCGTCGATAAAATTTCTTTTGAGGAAAATAAAATATAAAAAAAATTGTTTAACGAAAAATTATATCATACCACTTTGGACAAGGAATATATTGTGCTTTAAAAGATCTAACAAATTTTAAAAAAATAAGTTTTTGGACTTCAAAGTGGAAAAAACATTAAAAACATGAATTTGCCATTTTAATCTTTCCTTTTTTTTTGTAACCTATAACCAAAAACATATTGTTCTTGTGACGATCGATTCATCTGCGTCAAATTTAAGTATTCTTAATTTAAATCATCAAAATTACACCTTTCATCCTGGGGGGTACTAGTTACAATTGAATAAAATTTTTAAAAAAGTAACAAAAAGTAAAAAATTTAAAACAAGTTAAAAAAAAAAATATTTATGATGATGAATTTAGTAATAAATTTTCATTTACTTAACATTCAATTACGCATAAATACCCACACATGTAATTCAAGTTAATTTTATATTTTTTGAATTATATTTAATTCACCTGGAAATTAATAATAATGATGTTATTAATGTGTATCCACCATATGTCACGCTAGCAAAAGCACTACCTTCACGTGACCATGTAACATTGTTTAAGAGACTCCATTCTCGAGAATATTTTTGATTTCGTACAGCAATACGCCTAGCTTCAGCATCTGTTATATTTTTCGTTATCAAACATGCTATGCATCCAATCTAATTGAATTAATGTGATTAACAAACATAAGAATTTTTAATAATATTTAAATAAAAATATAAACAGAAACATTAGCATTATACGAATAAGTGATTGGCAAGAATTATTAAAAATATAATATATTTATGATACATGATGATGATTTTATTTAGTGTTGATGTTGATGAAAATTAGACATGAAATATGAAAACAAAAGCATAATTATAGATTAAGGCTAATGAAAAAAAATATATATTATATTTACATGTATGCATAACAGCCATAACATATGTAATATACTATAAACATATTTTTGTTTTTTTTTAATAATGAGAAATATTTTTATAATCAAATGAACAATAGAAGGTTAGAATAATCTTAACAGCCAAGATTATAGAAAAGTGTTTTTCTTTTTGTATTTTTGATATTGAAAAAGGGAAGAAATGAGGTAACATTGTTAATATTATCTAATATACGGGAAAATAAGAGAAATAAAAAGTTATAGAAAATAAATTGATTACGGTATTTAGATTAATATTCTTTGCATATCAAGGGTTTTTTTTGTACAAAAAAATACACAAATTAAAATTTTTCTTGTAAACATAAGAGCGATCATTTACCGAACTGCTTATTTTATCATAAATCCTTTCAAAAATTACTATATAAAAATATACGGATCACACGACTCAAGATTAGTCAATATACACCATTAATCCTCAAAAAGTTACTTTCTAATTTTATTTTTTTTATAAGGAAAGTCGTTTCATCTTAATTTTTCTAATCAGAACCAACCTGACACAATTAATATACAGGATTCAAAAGTAGCTTTAATATATCTATCTGTTCATATGATTATAAATATAATATTATAGTAAATAAAAAAATTAATTATATATGAAAATTTCAGAAAGTCATTTTTATAAAAAAAATTTATTCTTCACTATAATCTTGGTACAGTAGCTTTTACTAAGTACAATTCATTTGCTATACAATTTTGGACGATTTATTAATGTATATAATAATAATTGCAAAATTGTCAGCACATAGTGACAGAATATAACAAAGTTTTAATAAGTCGGCCGTCATGGTGTAGTGGTATTGTCATTATCCTACAGTGTGTTCGGTCGTGGGTTCGATTCCAACCTCGGACTGGAATTTGTGTGAATTTTTCAATTGTCCACTTGATCTAAGTGTTTGTGTTGTTAAAAAAAAAAAAAAAAAATTTTTTCTACTAAATTTTATAGCTAATTTTCCAAGGAGGAATTGATTTAATACCAAAAGTCCTTAAATTTAGTACGCCTTTTTTGGCTCAGTGTTGTTGATTTTATTGAAAAATTCTACAATAATTATTGACTAATTCGAACTAACATTTAATATATTCCGAATTTCATGGAAATATTACTTACTAATTCTAATAATTTTAATAAAATTCTAACGCTCGCATTAAACATAATTTTTATATTGATTTAACTTTTTTTTTTTATTATGTCATAATGAATTTTATGTTTTAATCCAACTGTATGACGACGTATATTCCATAATTTTTGGTAATCCTTATTGAATTATTTGATTAAATTATTGATCTCAACCGTAATTTTATATTATTATATTTTTTAATCCGCGTTATTCAACTAAACGTACGTCTTGAAAGTATTATATAGAATTACTGATTTACTGGACAGTATAATAATGCAATTTAGTATAACCTATGCTGAAAATACTATATGTATAGATACTTAGATTACCCCACCAAATATGAATTTTTGAATTACGAATTTCAAGGAATAGTTTATTTGTTTTTTTTTGGGTTGTGTTTTTTTTTAATATAAAATAAAAAAATAATATTTTCCGTAACAAATTACATTGAAATATAAAAATTATTAGTAAATTAAGACATGGATTTCATAGGCTGTAATATTTAGTCCACACTAAAAACAGAAGCAGCTATAATTTCTTTATATCTTGAATTAAAGGATGACTTTGTTAAGATTAACTTTTTAAGCAAGGAAAAAAGACTCGAATGTATTTTTTTATACGATTCTAGACATAAGAATTTCAGAAATCCATTATCTTATGGTTTCATTTTTTTGGATAATATTATAGTAAATGACATATAGTAAAATACATACAAACAAATATATTCAAATGAGATTATTGTAAAGTTGAAAACAGTGAAATCATGTAAATTAAAGTTCAGAAAATTTATTTTTGAACTTTATCTGCATATTCGCCGATTATTGGAAACTTTACAACCACATTGATAAATTATAATGCTTTTTTTTAAATTATGATGTTGTGGACCAGGAGTATTTATTTTGTAAAATTAAAATCAAAATGATGACATATAGAAGTTGTGGTTTCCATATTTAAAACACTTCTGCTAAATTTTTTTCACATTAAGTAACTACTGGACCATGTTTTTTTATACTCGTTTTTAAAAATATTATCATTTAAAATAATTCAAAAACAGCAATTTACTTCAATAATTTTAAAGAAATAAATTTTATAAAGTTTTTTTTTTTTACTATTTCTCTACACATATATTGCATTTTAGTTCTAAAACAATTGAATTGAAAAATTCACATGCTAAAAAGTTATTATCTTCTGATTTTCTGTAAACATGAGCTTTATTGAAAAGAGGGGATAACATTATTAGAACAATAAAAAAAAGTTAAAAAAATTATTAACAGAATTTGTGAAGAATAAAATACATTTTTGTTTAAGATAAAAATAAAGTTGGTCTATTAATAGTTAAATTATTTTCTCAAACCAAGATCTTTTAATATCTTTTAATTTTATTTTATTTTTCAAAATTCAGATTTTTATATACAAATTAATGCAAATATTAGGGCTCAAACTAGATATGTGATTGTTAAAAATGTAGCTCGAGTAAAAACTAAATTGATGTTGTTTGCTAAATCGAAAACCACTTTAAAGAAGATTTGGCTGAAAAAATATAGCCCCAAGAACTAATGGGCCACCTAAGAATAATAAATAATCTTTAAATGTCGCTTGTAAGCTAAATTGTTTATCATACCGAGTGATTTTTATATATTCTAGGTTATGAAAATATATATAAACGTAGCAGTACCTACTAAATACATTGTAGGTATATAGCTTACTTATTTTTGATAAAACGTAGCTGTATATCGTAATGAAATAGTAAGTGCTAATCATTTGTATTACATAGTTATCACTATGTTACCATTAATAATAAAAAAGATTGCAATATAAATATAACTAATTTTAGTTTATACGGTGCTACAATACACATTTTGATAATATAACATACTATACATTACCAGCATGAATATTATTATTATTATTATATTATTATTAAATTATTAAATTTTAGGTACTAGTTCCTTTTCTTACCATCATATCTATGCGACCACATATGAATGTTTTTAAAGATGGAATGTTTTTAAAGAAATTCTTAACTTAAATACTTACACAATACTTACACAATACACAATTTTGATGACAAATTCACAACAATCTGTCTTGTCTGGCAAATTTAAATTCAATATTTTTTTTTTTTGCACGATAAAATACGATGATTATTGAAAACAATATTAAATTTAAAAGCTAATTAACTAAATACATATTATTATTTAATTAATTAATCATTTTATAAATAATAAATCACAATACTAATTGAAGCGATCAAAGAATGAAATTTATTAGAATTCTAATAAATGTTAGAATTATTCAACTTTTTAGTAATTAAATTGAAAATACTCTAGTCATTAGATGATATTGATATAGGCAATATGATGAGCAACACTTTTCTAGTTCATACAAAGTACTTATCACACACTTACTCAAGACTAATCAAATTTCGACTGAAACAATTTTGATCCCTAGTCCGCTAAATCTACGTTAATCCGATTAAGATCAACATTTCCATAATTTTATTATACCAAATTGATTTCGATATAGAACCTTTATAAAAAAAAATATTTAATTATAAAATTATAATCAATAAAAAAAAATTAGTTCTTATTCAGGGTTTGCCACAATTATATTTTCACGAGTTTTATATACTTCAAAAATTAATTATGCAGTCTAAAATATAATTTAATTCATTTAAAAAAAAAAAAACTAATTATGTGTGGGAAGCCTTCGGCGCTTTTTAATTTATTAAGGGCTTTGCGTATATTTTCTGTCACCAAAGGTTAAGTTAACCACATTTTTTTTTAATTGTTAAAAAAAAATTCAATACATTTTCCAAGCACCCAAAAAAAAGTAAAACATTAAACATGTAAGCTGTAGTTTTAATATTTATTCTTGACCCTATTCACAGATATTAAAACTTAAAATTTGTATTTGAAAATATATTAAATTCTTTAGTCGGCAGCGATAAGTCACCATATTTTTTTTCCAGTTGAATTGCAAAAATAAAGTGATATATAATGTTTTACCATTTGCAAGATTTTAATAACTTTTAATTCTATAAGTTTAAGGAAAGATACTGTATAGTAACTAAATAAGGAGCCGATTTGGAATATCTAATGTCAGTAAAGCCACGCATTAAATATCTTTCTTTTGAGTATATTCACGTTTACTATATATAAGCCTAGAACACTATCTCCGTAAAAATCACTTGAAATTAGTTTTCTTTGTTATTTTAAGGATTATGTACCATCGCTTAACTATTAGAATCATAAATATCATGTTCAGAGAGCTAGAAATAAAAATGGTAATCAAAAAAATCAAAAATTTTCTGGTAATAAAAATTAAATACATTTAAAATTATTTAAAAAATGTAAACAAAAAATTTACACGATAATCGGACATTAAAATAATATAACAAAACCAAATAATTCTCAGTGTAAGCTTAAGTATAACAAGTGAAACTTCCGTCACCCATTCCAGAATTTCCCATCGGAAAAGAATTACCGAAACCAGCAGTAGGCATTGGATACGACTGTTGCATCGAGGGCGCTGAAAAGAATGGCCCGCCAACTGGGTACGTGGTTACGAGTGGCTGACTGTTCATCATTGCCTGATTGTTCATCATTGGCTGACCACCCATCATTGGCTGACCACCCATCATTGGCTGACCACCCATCATTGGCTGTCCACCCATCATAGCTTGCGCATTCATCATTGCTTGTGGCTGCCGCAACGGAGCATAAGTCATTTGTGGT
Organism: Hybos culiciformis; assembly: GCA_964007475.1. Classification (NCBI taxonomy): domain Eukaryota; kingdom Metazoa; phylum Arthropoda; class Insecta; order Diptera; family Hybotidae; genus Hybos; species Hybos culiciformis. The sequence continues at coordinate 98,432,941 of OZ023274.1, read as the reverse complement.
GGTGCAGAATTTTGTTGAAACATTGAAGCTGGAGGTGCCTCATTACTATCTGGAACTCCTGATCCTACTAATTGCTGGTTCGAGTAAGGTTGATTAAAATTTTGAAAATCTTGCATTATACTTGGGGAGGGATTTTGATTGAAATTTTGGTACGATTGATTGTACATGCCCGAAAGAATATTGTTTGGGTCTTTATTGTTAACATCACCAATTCCATTTCTTTGATTTTGAATCGGTGGCTTAACGTAAGACTTTGAATTGGTTATAGCTTTTGCTATTGAATCATTGTAATTTCCTTCGGCAAAATTAAACTCATTCAAATTTTCAGATTTTTTTACGCGAGTGATAGCGTCTGGACTTTTCTGACAATCATTTCTTAGGCATAAATCTTGTAAACCATTTCGATCGCCACAATCGCAACGTGTATAAACACTACCTTTTAATGCTTTGTTTCTTCTTGTATTACTCTAAAAAAAAATGTTTATTTTATTATCGGTGCTTAGAACTATGCAATAAAATTTTTATTTTTTACTTCAATCAAACCAAATCGAATCGTTTTATATCAAACTAAAAAGTACATATGTATTTTGAATTTAATGTTTTTCTACTAAAAAAAAAAATAACATTGTGGGAAATGAGAAATGCTGTAATCAAATTGATGATGTTCAAAAACGTATTAATATCGAAATTGTGTAGGATATATTAGAAATTCTGTAATTTTGTACGTTAAAATTTAATTAACTCTGCTTTCTAGACTGATGATTTAAATTTTTGAATTTTTTTTTTTTTAACATAATATTTAAAAAATAAACACATCCAGTGGGCTATGTCCTTTTATCCAAATTATTCTTCTTTTTCTATTTTAAGGATTCGAAAAACAAATTATGTATATTATTTAAAAATAATTTTATTTTGGTGAAAACTAAGCTATTAAATTATGTAAAAATTATGCTAACATAACATTTGATAAATATTAAAACTTTAAGTTAAGTAACATACTAACATACAACTCATTATTATTCTACGTACAATTTTACAATTTGTATCCTAATGTCACTTGTGGTCAAGTTATCTTTAATAAACTCTTTCAAGTGCTTTTCGTTCGGTTTCCCACCATTTTTCTAAACTTAAAATTCTCTCAAGATAGCTATAGTTTTTTGTTTAATGATTTTTTGGTTAAATTTTTTTTATAATTAAATTCCATTAAATTACTAAACTATAAAGACTATAGCTGCTTGCCATTATCTTTTGTTTTTTTTTTTGAGAACGTTGCAAAATATAAATTATTATGTTATTGAATGAAAATTTTTAACAATATTGAACACATTTTTTATTTTTTTTTTTAAATTCTAATCACCTTTCATTTGCAGGGAGTCTAATTTTTGATTTAAATCGTGTTTGTGCTGCATATTAGAAAATTTACAGCACCGTACTTAATTAAAAAAAATAAATATAATATATATTTCTAATATCTATGGTAATTGGAAACTCAATTTCTAAGCTCTTAATAAATTAACCCTTTAAGACATAATTTGCTCGAATTGGGAATTGAACCCATAATCTCCTGTAGCAAGAAAAACTCAGAATATACCACTATGCAATGAGCAATTTTTTCAAGCAAAATGATTACTTAGAAATTAAATTTCAATGAATGTGCCTAAAAGTGCGGGAAGATTTTCAAGACCCCTCAGTTACATGTGTTTTTTTTTTTCTATTTTGTTATGTCAATTATTATTAATAAATTTTATTGGTTGTTAACTTCCAATAAAAATACAAACATTCTTTGTCTTAAATATTGTCGAAGTGAAACTGAATTTAAAGATATTAATGAAATATTTTTTTTAAATTAAAAAAAAAAAAAAAAATTAAAATAAAAAAAAAACATCTCGAGATGTTGAAATTAATTTAATTTTAAGTCTATTGTTATTTTTTGTAATTTAAGAATTTTTTTAATTTTATAGTTTAAGCAATTTTTATAGGTGTTGTTTTTTTTTTTTTTTTTTTTTTGCTTTTTATTAACAACGATGTTTAATAAAATATTTTTAATCAATATTTTTTTAGTTTTTTTTTTTTTTTCCTTAAAGAAGACAACATTTGCGACGGCACAAATAACAGCACCGATTGTGTAAATGACTACAACGGCTTAAATAACAACGATAGCCGCAATATCTATGTGAATGATAACAAATATGAACCTCATGTCCGTGATGGCAGGAGCTATCACAGCAGGAGCTTGAGCAGCAAAATCGGTCACACATTATCAATAACTAAATTTGCTGAAAAAAAGAAAAAAATATATTTTCCAAAAGTTTTTATGCAACAAAATAAATTGAAAGAGTCACGCAAAACTTCACTAAGTAAATTATTTTATCCAGGATATGGTTGTCAAAAAAAAAATAAAAAATAGAATTTTCCATATTTAATTATTCCCAGGCAAAGGCAACGTATTAAAAAACTATTTTTTTTTCAATTGATTTTAAACTAGGTATATGTTAAATCTTATTACGAAACATTCTCATTCACTTTTTCTTAAAATTATATCAACTATTTTTCTTACATTTTTGATTAATTGGAAATTTTCTTTTTCCAATAATTTCTTGTATTTACGATTTTTTGTAAGCGTTTTTTTTTTTAAACTTTATAATATGATGTTACAAATTGTCACTGATAATTTTGTGAAATTAACTTGTAAATAATTTTTTCTTTATTTAATGTGATTAAAAAATACTTGAAATTTTAAATATTACTTGAAATTTTACAAGGATTTGAATCCTTTGAGTTTGAAAAAATAAATGAGGATTTTTTTATGATTTTTCTAGAAAAGAAAACTTGATTTTTTTCATATTTATTTTAAAGATTGCTTTGGCAACGAAATTAATTTTTTTTAATTGTATTTGTTGTAAATATTATTGATATAACAAATTCAAAATATCTGTTTTGCTATGAACTTGATCTAAATTTGGGTCAAATATATTCATATAATATATTATAGCAAAAATAAAAGTTAAACATTGATATAATAGTTTATTCTATTGTTACACGATAAGCCTAAATGTAAGTAAGTATATAAAAATTTCTAGAAAAGATCAGTGCAGTAAAATTTTTGACTAAAATATTAATTATACCTACTAATAATTGAAAATATAAATTTTTGTTTTAAAGACACAATTTCTAGAGTTGATACAATTTATTTTTCAAATCAATAATCTAACAAAAGTATTAATTAGTATTGCACTATTCGATAGTAGGTACTGAGGTTCTGTATTCATGTAAAGCATTATTTTAATTCGTTCATAAAATTTTAATTCAGTAATTTTTTTTTTTCATAAACAGAAACTATTTTATTCTAAGTATACGTACAAATGCGGTGTAGAGGTAACTAAGTGCCAATATTTGTACGACAACTATTATTTATACGGTATATATATAGTTATTTTTAAAGCCTACCATAAGATCTTATTTTTATGCTTTTAATCATATTATTTTATTTCCTTGAAATCCATCACAACTATAATAAGGAGATTATTGAAACATAATCTTTTGAACATAAATACGTAATAAGATTTTATTTTTGGGAATGAGTACTAAATAGTACCATCAACATTATGTAAATGAAGTTATTTTTATTGTGTACTTAAATGTATGAAAACATGGTGTCACTAAACTTTCAATTATTTAATGAATTCGATGTTTATTATCCTGTAATCCGGTGTAGTATCGAATAATCAAAGGTTATGGTCTTCAACTACTTGAGAATAAAATTATAATTCCCAGCTATCGACTTACATAATATTGTTTAACTTTTATATTTCCTAAAAAGCTGTAAATAATTTTTCCTTTTGATGCCACTTTTTCTCATTTAAGAAAAAAAAACACTTGAAATTATTTCCCATACATTTACAATATTTTAATGATGTATCTAAGAAATTCATCAGTAATGCCATTTTAAAATCAATTAGATGACTAATTCTAAAATTTTGTTGCTGCCACAAAGGCAACTCTTAAAATGCATATTCAAAAGTTTGAAAAAGAGCCAAAAAATGTAAGACAGAAAAGCTGATCTTATCATATGTTCATTATATTTTTATTTTTTATAATCAGCCGGCTGTAATTAAAGAACTCTGTAGTTCTGCAAATTTTATTTATTCATTACAAAATTTTTTTGATAAATTCTTTTTTAACTTTTCATAAAAATAAACTTAACTTGGTTAATGACATTTTTTAATGTAAATCAATATGTCGTGCGTTCTTTCTTTCCTACTTACATGTTATATATTATGTATTTTGTCATATCATTTAATATACATATATATATTTTTATATCCTATATTTATATATGTTTGATAGTATTGTATGCATATAAAATTCATTTACGAAAAAAATAACAACAAGGATATTTGGCTAGGACAACTACAGAGGCCAAGACTAAGGTACTGTGTTAATAATAATAATAATATTAATAGTTAGATTAAAGTTTTTAAAAACAAGATAATAACTTTTCATATACATATTTCAGTTGTTATTATATAAGTATAAGGTTATTATGCTTTATAGTAGTTAAATGCTATTGTTTATAAAAATAATTCGAAGGTGTTTATTTGATTTAATTATTTTAAATGGAAAAATTGCATTTTTTTTTAGGAAATCCTTATCGTTATTATAACTACGTGTAAAAGGCTGAAAAAATGTTTTGTGACATCACCCTCATATAAATTATTTAAAAATTTATTGGCGCACAAAAAAATAAAGTAAATAAATAATAAACTACGACCATTTAGTAGCAGAAGCTTTTAATAACTTATACTCAGAAAAATATTGTCAGTGATTTTCACATTTTGGGATTTGTCAACTCTAACTGCACAAAAATAAACTAAGATCATAATTTTGTATCCATTGGTGTAGAAATGGGTATATTTATATTATATAAAGTTCTTTATGCAATGTGGTTCTTCAATGAAACTAATTATTTTGTGTGTGAATACATCAAGGATTGGACTATAATTGTTATGTACAAGATTTTCCGATTTAAAATATCCAAAAATTGAATGTGAATTGTATATGACCCTATGAAAAAATTAAAAAAAAAATTGTGGTTTTAATTTTTTCTTCAAAGTTTATGATCCTCTGTAATACTATGCTGTTATCAAACCTACCTTAACTAATAATATTTTGAGAAATAAAAAAAAACAAACTCTTTCACATTAAAATATGTCGAAAAATTTAAATTATTCCTACAATTTCCTTTAATAAAATGTTTTCATAATCGATAATAAATTAGGTCGCATGCAATGTTTTATTTTAATAAATTCTCTAATATTTTAATATTTTTATTTATTTGACAAACTTTTTTTTTTTAGCAACCATTGGTATAAATAAAGATAACTAGATAGTTTTCGCAAAACTACGATATTAGAAAAATTAGTTATTCGAAAGATATTAATGTAGGCAAAATTATGTAAAAAAAAGTTTTAATAGTAGTTTTTCTTTTTTTCAAAAACTTTTTCTGGCATTACATACAAGTTAATTGCAGTCCGAAGAAATCATCTGAGGAAAAGTAAAATTATGTAGAATAAAATGTAGAACTAATGCATAATGATTGTCATTATCCTATGGTTTTCGGTCAAAGGTTTGATTCGATATGTTTTATCCATTTTTAACAAATTTTCGGTAAGTTGGCAAAAAAAAATTATACTCTACATATTTAATACCTTACATCCGTATAGTACTGATTTATGCATACTGATTTATGCATACTGATTTATGCAATGACGTAATATCGTTGCAACAAAATATAATTTTTAATAGTTATTCAAACAAAACTATAATAGTGAAATAAAGTTTTTAATCCGCATAAATCTATTTTATTGTGGCCATAAAGGAAATACACTTTCAATTCTATTATACCTTCCGATTGGAATTTATCATTTTTATCAATAAAAATAAATTTGAAGTAAGTTGTTATAAATATTATTGTTTTTCTACAAATACAAAATCATGCATATACGAAAAATGTAAACATTAAAGTGTACCTACATAGTTAGTTCGTTTCATTATAATTTATTTTTTGTTTTCTTGTATATATATACCTTGTTTTGTATAATAGTTATGTTTTCATATTATAAATTAAATTAAAAAGTCTAATCATATAATACGCAGAAATTAAGGTAGCTTCACTAGTGGGAAGAAAAATCGAATTTTAATTCATATTCAAATCTATTTAAATTTATCAAGACATATCGAATAATCGAACTATCTATACATCGCATTCTTTTAGCAAACTTAAAGTACTAACCTATATAGAATAAAAATACATTTATAATGTACCTTTTTTCCTATTTTCAAACATAACTTACACAAAAATGAAAATTTGAAGTCAAAATTTCAAATTTTGGATTATTTATTTAACCCACATTTTGTGTAGTACAAAATGTCAAAACTATTAATTGTTTATTTTAAAAAAATTATTCCTTTTAAAAATATAAAGTTATTCGAAAATTGTTCAAAAATAATTCTACAACAAAATTTAAGCTTTTGTCAGTGCTGTAAATCTAAAAAGAAAAAGCTAACCCAAAACGAAACTCAAACAGAACCTGCAGTAAAAAGTCCGTGTGAAAATCGAACTCCAAGTTTAACACCTGAAACACGTCTTGATCCACCGTGTGGTTTTGATTTGCAATTCTTTCGTGACACAAGGGAATGCGAATTTTTGGGGCCCAACGCACATAAAAGTATGTGTTACAAAAATCCAGAATACTATGCTTATCATCGATATACATATGCGATGTTATTGGAACAAACTTTGGAATTTAGAGGATGCATGTGCGATATTATGGAAAAACATAGTAAGACCGAGAAACCAGAACCATGTCCACCTAAGAACCCAGTACCTCCCCCTACATGTGAGAAATAATTGATTGAAAAAACTATCTTTATTTGAAAGATTAATTACCTTTAGTGATGAAAAAATTTTATGTAATTTTGAACGTTTGACAAGATATATAATTTTGGGAAAATAAAAAAAAATGAAAATTAGTGTCTTTCGTGTTTATTAAAATTCAAAAAAAAAAAATGTAAGTCACGATTTTTTTTTTTCTTTTTTGTAATTAAAATAATTTTTTTACGATTAAGAAAATTCATTAAAATATCAAGTGTTTGTCATACCCTGTTTTGTTTCTCCAAACTTGGGAAATTTTTTTTTTAATTTATAATAAACACATTATATTATACACATTGTTTTGCTTTTGGTGACCTCCTAAACCTACCATGAGAAATTTGTAATTTATATCTTATTCGTACGGAATAGCGTATAATGCCATAATTTTCTTATTATTATATATCAATTATGTATACAATTATTATATATTAAGTAAGAGAAAAACAAAAGAAAAATTTGTTTTTCTTACAAAAAAAAAAAAAATTTAATAGTAAGAAAAAAAAAAAACAAAAGTATTGCTTTAACAAATTTTTATGAGAAAAACATTCATAATGACAAAATTCTCTCTTTAGTTATAATTAGACTGCGGATTTATATGCAATTTTTTCTTTTCAGGTTAAAAAAGGAATACACTTTCAATATCGTCTTCTAATAAATAGTAAAAGAGATTTTCGTTAACATATCGAAATATGCATTTTTTATGCAAAATTTATGCAAGTGCATATGCAGCAAATATGCAGAAAATATGCTAATATATGCAAACACATGCAAAATATGCAGAAAATTTCATTATAGAAAAAAACAATTATTGAAAAAAAAATTATTATTTCGCTCTAAAATTAGTTATTCAATTGATAAAAATATTCAATTGTAATTCAAATCGATTCAAATTGATGCTACTAAAACAATTCCTTTAAAGTAATACCGTTTCCAAAAACGTTTTACTTTCTATTAAAACAAATAAGACCGATTCAAAAAAATTAAAAAACAATTTTGTAAATTTTTTGATTAATGTTTTGGTAACTGAAAAAACTTACCAAATAATTCACTTTCACGACAAAAAAACTAATAATTTTTCTAAGTTACATTTAACATTTTCACAAAACTTTTCACAAATTTAATAAAAAATATCGCCAGAACAAATCAAAAATTGTTACCTTTTCGACGAAATATTGACTACTACAAGCAACAACAACAAAATTTCAAAACCAGACTTCAAAATTTAAAAAACAAATCAATGCAAATTTTAGTAAATTTTTTTCAGCGAATCCCTTTTTTATCGTCGATTTCGCGCATTATTTTTGATCGTGTGTTTTAAAATTCCGTAGGAAGTACTATGCCGTAATCAGCGACAGACTGGCACAAAAATTCGGCCCGGGCATTTCAAAAGGAACTAGGCTAGCGAGAAGAAAAAAATTTTTAAATGAAAAAATGCTCAAAAATAATAAATAATAAGCTATATTTAAATTCCAAAAAAAAAAACAATTCAAATAATTTTACTTTACATATAAAAATAAAAATTAAAAATAATTCACTTTTTTGTTTTCTTTTTTTTTCAAATACGGTTAGCGCAAATATTCAAGACAGATAGATACATACTACTCGATTTTGCTAATTAAAAAGCAAACAAACACTTATTTAAAGAAATAAATTTTATGAAATCGGCTCCAATTATTTAAAGAAGTAATTGTTTAATTTAGAGAATTCCTTCTTGGATAATTAAATTATTAAAATATTACTTTGAATTCTAGTTTCGTAAGCTTGTAAAGAATATATATTATTACAAAAAACTGTGGGCTCACCGGGCATTTGCCAAGTATGCCCGACTGCCAGTCCACCGCTGGCCGTTCTCTATTATAATATTTATTACTACTAATGAAACAATAGTACTTAATTTCTTAACTTCACAAGATAGAAAACAAGATATCGTCCATGAAACAAGAATATATCCTAAAAAAACCAAATGTAATTTTGGCGAGCAAGCGGACACTTTGTTTAGAATATATCCTAAAAAAACCAAATGTAATTTTGGCGCGCAAGCGGACACTTTGTTCAGAAGTAATTTGAGGTACATAGTACTTTTTCCCTTACAAAAATGTGTGTCAAATTGATAGTACATTTTTTAATTGTGCTAAAAAAGCATGTATTGGTTTTTTTCTAATTTTTCTGAGTTCGACTGATCGTCGCGTCATCAAAAAGTACATAATAATGCATCATTACCTCCAAAGTGGCAAAACTTCGTGATAGGACATATTCCTGTTTCATGGACGATAATAAAATATACGTTGATATCCAAAATATGCAAATATGCAAAAATATGCTATATACGCGAATATGCAGATATAAATACGTTTGAAATAATTTGTTTTTACACCAAACGTACTTAGCTGTTTCTTTTTTTCTTCTAGGTTACTCCTGTACGAATATGCAATTTCATATAAATCCGCAGTCTAGTTATAATTAAGATATAATTATAGATATAAATTATTAAACGTCCTTAAATCGAGTGTTCAATTGTAAGACAAATATCGCCGATATAATAACTTCAATCGTGAAAATTAATGAAAATTATATTCTAAAATTATTCTATGAGATAAAATTTAAAGCTTATGAAATTTTATTTTCATTTGAGTGAAATGAAGAATTTTACGAGCCTAACGAGCGAATTGTAGTTTGTGATTTGTTGGTTGGAATTTTGGGAAGAATTTTAATTTCTTACTAGTAGGTACATATTGAAGAAAACCGACAGCAACAATTGTTTCCTTTTTTTAAATTAGAAATATAGCTAGATACCAAGAGAAAATATTGTTTCAATAATTCGAACAAAAAAGTATTTTCTATATAAATAAAAATTAAATGCTGTTCATTGATAAGCGCATAATTTTTTGTTTTGAATGTTAGTAATAGGCCAAGAAAACTTTTTAGGAAAAAGAAAATTTGAAAAGCTGTTCGGAAATTTGCTTTGTTCTATGGGATTTTTGTACGAACTCAAGACCTTATTAATAAAGACTAGCCTATAGAGCAACGGTGGGCAAATGCGGCTCTTCGTTGAGTAAACTGCGGCTCATTGATAATTGAATTTGAAAATTGAATTCGATTTTTTTTATCCACTCCACAATGAAGTTCGTGAAGTCGAAATATCGTTCACAGTTGACCAATCAGCATCTTACAGAATTGCTGCGAACAGCTTTAACAAAGTATACACCAAATTTCAAAGATTTGACCAAGAGTCTTCGTTAATTCAAGGATTTTTATTACTTTTTATTAATGGATTTTCATTACTTTTTATTAATGGATTTTTATTATATTTTATTTTTGTTACTTAAATTTTGAAATAATTATTTTCTTTTTGTTTTAATAGCGTTTAAGTCTTTTTTAATCCAATTAATGAAATAAAAAAAATGTGTACTTTACTATGGTGGCTCTTTAAAAAATAAATTATCGGAAATTGTCTCTCATTGAACTCATGCGTGCCCACTCTTGCTATAAAGCAAAACAACGTTCGTGCCGAGATCGACTAAGTGGTTAATAATATAAATTTCATAAGTTTCCTATGGAAATATAACAACTTGCTAATAATGAAGTAATTTATGATAATTCTCCTATTTAGGGTTGATTTTCAATATTAATGTAGAAGTATATTGAAAATTTCAAATATTTTACATATTGCATAAAGAAAAATATGTTGCTCTGAATTTTATAATTACATATACACTAATTATAGATTCATTTATGTTTACATAATATTTATACATACATATATGAACGATGTAAGTAAACTAGTTAATATACCTATCTTTATTTGATAAATTGATAAACAATTTTTTATTATTTTTGTATAATATTTAATTGCATTACAAATCAAAAATGTAGCAAGTGCACATTTTGTAATCTAATTTTTTTTTTATATATTTTTTTTAATTCATCCACATAATTACATTTAAGCACGTGCGCTACATTTTAAAACAAACAATGTTAAAGAAAAATATTTGTATGTTTATATGTAGTGTTAAATATAAATTCCGAAATCATAACATAGAAATATTTAAAAATTAAACTCAAGTTTTTTTTTAAATTTATTTAATTCATTATTTACTATATGGAACTGATCTTTAAAACTCGGAACCTAATTTATATTATGCACAGAAAATGAAATAAACTTTAATAATTTTTACAAATTTTTTATTTATCTTTTCATTTTTTCTCTATACTATAACTATGCGTGTAAAAAAGAAAAATAAACAGCATAAAGATTAAATGAAAGAAAAACAATAAAAAAATTCAATTAAAATGATACAACATTATTATAATAATTTTTTTTTCTCACGTTTCTATTTTATTATTTTCACAGACATATTTTTTTTTTTTTTTTTAAATGCAAAAAAAAATAAATAAAAATATGTTTATGATTTTGAAATTATAAATAATCTTCAAACTAATGACGTCACAAATGTTATGATAACAACATTATCTGCGATGCAGATAACAATGCAATGAATGTATTTATAAGCGAAGTAAATAAATATAATATAAAAACTTGTTATCGTGAAAAAAATTATTAACGTCATTAATTTTTTCTGTGTTAAACTATTCGTTTTTTTTTTTATATGTATAAGAAAAAAAAGTACCTACCTACTAAACACAACTTTAAATTAGAAAATTAGATTGAGAAAGAGAATTTCAACAACACTGCCAGATAATAAAATTTTATTATTATTTTTTAATTTGATAGTGCTGAACTGAACTTTACGATACATATTTACAAAATTTATGGGGTAAAACTGTGTTTTTTTTTTTTGTTAATTTTGAGTTAGGTTTTAAGTTTGATATAAATTGACTGACTTAAAAGTATATATTTTTTGAAATTTATTATGTTTTTAAACCAAAAAAATCATATCAATTTATACAAGAAGTTGATTTTTCATTATCTGGACTGAAGCTGATCTCAATTTAATTCTTTCAAGAAAATATGAAAATTAATTGCATGAAATATTCTTCTGCATATTACATTTTGGAGCAATAAAATTTAAGCTTTAACATTTTTTTTAAAATTAACTTCATCAAAAAGCCAGCAGTATTGGTAATACTATCAATCTGTATTATTTTTTTTCACAATCTTATTTTTTATCTTGTGTACAAAAAAAGAGAATATTTTTTTTATAAATTAATTCTATTATAAATAATTTATTTTACCGCTGCTGCTGTTGCTGCTGCCGGTAAATTTTCGTCTGTCTCTCAATTCAAATTCAAAGAGATCCTCTATTTTCTTTTTAGTATTTTTTTTTTTTTTTAATTATGACTTTTCTGATCGCGAATTATTTTTTGTTTAGTTTGAGTTTTGATTTCATTCTAAGTGGACGTGTAGTAATCCTCTGATTTTTAGATTATTTTTTTTTTAATTTAACGTGCCGCAATTTAATTTTTCTTTCCAATAATTTAATGTGTTAAACTAACTGGAAAATTTTTTTAAATAATATTAGTGTTTTTTTATTTGTTATTATTATTTTTAATAGCAATTAAGAAATTAAAAATTTATATTCATTAAAATTAGAGAATTTTTTTTTTTTGTTTTTTTCATAAAGAGATAACAAAAAATAATCAAATAAAAGGTACCTAATTAAATGATAAAAATAAATTTAAAAAAAAAATGAAATAAAAAAAAAATTTTATTGATAAATTAAATTTAAGCACGATTTGTTTACACACTAAGAAGTAATTTATGATGATAAAATAGAACCGCCAAAATGAAAACAAACAAATTGTTAATTAAAAAAAAAATTTACAATATTCAATGAAATAAATAAAAAAAATTTTTTTTTTACCATAGTGTAATATGAACCATATGTTTTGTTGAAAAAAAAATAAATAACAAAAATCTATGCAATTTATTATTTGGATTAAATTAAAATAGAAAACTTGGTAAGTAAAAAATAATAATTTAATTAAAAATTATGCAAAAAAAAAACAACATTTCTTTTTACACCGAAGTTCATTCAATTTTAACAATTAACGACGGATAACATGAATTATTTTATAGTAAGTTTGTGAAGGTAGATAAGTCGAAATGATATTGGAGTTGATAATTCTTTCAAAGAAAATTTGTGTCTACCTAAATGTGAGTTATCGAAAATTTAGGTATAAGGGAGACTTAAATTTCATTAGTAATATATTAAAATGTCACAAATACCAACAAATGTAGATTTCAAAGCTTTCCGTAATTAGATGATGGAACCTTTAATGCTTAAAATTCTCAATCTTAAAATAATTCCAGCCCGTCGGGAAATAAAACAACATGAAAGCCAATATTAGTCCTAAACTTTCACCAAAAAGCAATATCTACCCTTATTAACTATAGAGGTAAAATAAACTAATGCGTTGAATGATAAGGTATCTTCACAGTAATTTTTTATTTGCCGTTTCTGAGATAACATTATTTCCTAAAAATTTTTGAGATAAGATAAAAGAAATATTAACATTAATGTTCACTTTATTAAATTGATAATAAAATTGATATTGAACTTTGAAATATTTTTTGTTCACGATCAAATTTTTAAAAAAATTTTAAGAATTTCATGTTTTTATGAAATTTTATGCATATCTTATTTTCTGACTGATAAAAACATTTTTGGCTTAAATGTTATAGACACATATTCAGAAAATACGACAATTTTGCTTTGGGTAATACTCAAAAAGATATATATTTTTTTCGAACAGTATGTTCAGAAATTTTTCCAAATCTCACTGAACGCAACGAAAAATTGTTCTTAATATGTTATATTTCTCCAATTTCAGTGTTTGGTTATATTTTGTTTTAAAACAAAACTATTAAAATTTTTTTTATTTGCCGACGTCGAGGTTTTAAATATTAAGTACTTATACAATTACAAACTAAAAAAACTAAAAATTTCTATTAATATTAAATAACGTTGAATATGAAATGATTAATATTTCCCTTTAAAAAAAAAATAAATAAAACTAAGTAAAAATTGTTACTGTGATTCAATTGTTAAATCAAAAGCGTATATTATGTTTTTTTTTTGCATTAAAAGTAAATTCTATGCATCTTCCTTCCGTTTTAACTTTTAATACGCTTACTGATTTACAAACTATAAAATCAATTGAACAATAATAATAATGTTCATTATGGAAATTTATGCACCATTTGGCATTTCTATGTAATTATATAAAAAAAAAACAATATATTTTTTTTATATTTTCACAAAGTTCCCTTTTAATAAATTTCCATTAAGTACGTGCCTATATTGCAGAAGTTGAGATATTAGAATTCATTAATGTACAATAAATGTACTTTTTAAATTCACATATGTTTTGATAGAAATATATGTAAAATGTATCTGTGTATTAAATTTTTAAATATACAAATAAGTATAATATACAACATCAGTAATAACGTTAAGGTTTTTATTTCTTTTTATCTTTTTTTTTTATCTAATATTTCCATTTTCATTTATTCAATTCACTGGAGCACCGCGGTGTTATTATTTTATCCAAAAATTAAAAATAAAAAAATGTAAAATAATAGACAAAGCATAATTCTTTCTATATACATTATCTTTCTATTTACAATAAAGTCCCGCGCATATGTAATAATGTTTAGTACCATTTTTCCATAAATATTTTTATATTCATGCTAACACTTAAAAACATGAAAGAGTTCAGTATGACTTTAACAAGAAAATTAAAACGGTGAAAATTTAAATTTTCCACATAATTATGCTTTAGAAAAATATTTAAGAGAAAACTTTATTTGGATAATATTTTTTTTATACATATTGTCTTCGATATTCTGTTGATATAATATTTCAAATCACGTTGATGTGGCTCATACACAGATTCTTAGTATCAAACAAATTTCATGTGCCATAGGGGAATTTATTTCCTCCATAAGTATGCTAACCAGAATGAACTTTAACATAATATATACGTAACTAATTATGTATAGTAGAATCTTCTTTTTTTCTATTGGATTTCCTTTCCTATTCTGATTTTTTATAATTATCATGAATTTTTATTTTTATTTCAATTTTTAAGTATACATAATTAAAAGAATTATAACATATGAACAAACTTAGATTGGGAACAAATCTGAAAGTTTTTTTTATGTTAATAAGCAGAAATCTTTAATTAAATTTAATTAAATTTAATTACTTAGGAACTTTATCTTTTTATTTAACATAGTATATATATATATTTATCGTTCCTCATATATGGTGTCATATTAAAATTTCTAAATAAATCTTTAAACTGAATATAACTTAATCAATTTATTATAGGAAAAAATTGGGAAACCACAAAAAAATAGCTCGTTTAACTAATATTAATATTACTACTAGGGTAATATATATCTTTTATTTACTGTACAATGTACAATTATATAAGTTTAAAATTCAAAATACTCGTAACAGTCCCATAATGGTTTTTTGAAAATCAATTATTTGTGCTATGATATTAATCTTGTAACAGTACAATATTTCCTCAATTAACTGAGAAAGAAATAATGGAACATTTCAAGGCATAACGTGGAAAAATTATAACTTTGTTTCTAGACCAAAATTCATCTCAAACTAAAGCTATACTCTATAATTTATAACATGTATGTGTTCAAATTCAAATTAAATTAATTTCTTTGTTATATTGCATCAATTAATAGCATTAATAAAATTATATACGCCTTTGCTAATATAGAATGACAAATAATAAAGAAATAATAGATTTAAATTAAATATAAAATAATATTATAAAATAATTTTAGGGTCTATTCCAGTTTTAAATATTTCTTTTTTATCATAAAGATGAACAGACTTTATACTTAGAATTTTTGGCAACATCGAAAAAATTTGTTGTCATTTATGTCAAAGGAAATATTTTTGTATAAGTATTACTAATTTTTACATTTTCGTGGAGATTTATGTCTTCATTATTTCTGTAATATTTTTCAACTTTCTTTATTGATTTTTATTTTGAAAAAAGTACATGATGTTTGTGTCCATAATATACAGTACGTATATAATATATATTTTCAACGAATTCCTGAAAGATAGAAATTTAATAATCCAATAATTATTTTAAAAATAAAATTTAACTTATGGAAATAATGCAATTCATTGTCTTCAATCAAAATACCATTTCACTTTAATTTTAAAGATTATATCGGAAGAAATTTTGAATGATGAAGTTTTTATAACACCTTTTATGATTTTCACTATTAAATTTAATTGAAATTTTTTAAAATTATTTGTCATTATTTTTATTTTATTTTTTTAATTAAGTAATTGTGAAAATTTAAAAATTTTTATTTATAAAAAATATGTTTTCGGTTTTTTTTTTTCTTTTTTTCATATTATAGTTTTAATTATTAATTATCGTTTATTTGAATTAAAATTTGACCTTACCGCAAATTGAATGAAATTTTCATATCATTTTATGATATTTGTTATTAGAATTGCCTAATTTTAAAAAAATAAAATTAGTTAAGTAGTTATATAAAGCTTAGTGTTTTGGAATTTTAAATTTCATATTTTATTACTGATATTGATAATGATGTATACCTGATTATGGAATATTATATTAATTGTTGAATCAGTCTTTTATTGCTTCAAAATCAAATCGTTCAAATAAATGAAATAAGCTTATTTGGGTCACAAATGTAAACAAAAAATTCTCCGAAGGCTTCATGGAAAAGTTGAAATGATAAATTCGTTAAGAAATAATACCTAGAACCTTGAAGTATATAATTTTTTCATATAATTAAAACATTAACTGCATAATAACAATTATTTAATATGGATGTATTATTAACACTTCGATATAATCATTAACTAACTACATTTTTATTATTCACTTATCAATCCTATATAAACTTATACAGAAATAATGTAATAAACTTTGAGTTGTTATTATGTAAATTTTGTTATTGACACACAATGCATTTTCATAGTGCAGTAATTCAATGTTTAGAGTAGCATCATAAAGATTTATTATGATGGTGATTTCAAGAACCAATAATGTAATTAACATTATTTTATTATTATTATTTTTTTTTTCAATTACATTATTTTTCGCTTTTAGAGCATCCACATACATGGATGTTAATTCAATTTTTTTGTAATAAATTAATTTAGTGCTTAAATAAATATGAAAGAAGTACTAAAATGATAATTTCCTGCGAATAAGCGTTTAATGTTAGATATAATATATACATACAAACACCTTAGCTGCCATTATTTCCGATTGCATAAACATTTTTTTTTAATTCCATTGTAATTAGATTTTTACTTCAGTTACTAATTTATGTAAATATATATCGGTATCGATGCATATCTATAACCCAATTCCTTCAGAAACTTTAATCCGATGTGATCCAAACAATTTTCATTTAAGTATACTTACGACGTATATTGTGTTTTGCAATCAAAAATTTAATTGTATTAACCTATACCTCGAAAATAATTTAATTGTTAATAGTTTTCATTATACAACATTTTCATTTTAGATAGCGTTTCAGTTAAAACGACGCACCGATGCTGAATTTTTAAATATTTACGCCATCATTCTGACAAACTCATTATTGTATGTTGTATGTTGCGATATGTAGCTCAATATTTTCGAAAAATAAAAACATAATCGATTCACAATGTATCACAAGTCTTAATGTAATTTAATTATTCATTGTGAAAATAAAAGACTAACTGATCTGTATTCAATTTGTTAGCTCTTATGTTTTAAATGTGATTTTTTAATTTTTTTGACAGAAATCTTAATGTGGATTGATGAAATTTGGTTTTTCTGTTTTGTTAAAAAAAAAAATATGATTTTTCAAACAAAGCATCGCTCAAAATTATGACCGTATATAACATTTTTATACGCATAATATATTTATTTATTATATATAGTATTCAAAATTATGCCATTTAAAACTGCAATTCGGATTAAATTAAAAATTAAAAAAAAAAAAATTAAATCAAAAATATGAATGAAATTTATGTTAATTATTTTATTATTATTATTATTAGCATCAAAATAAAAACCTCATAAATTACTCTGCCAACAAATAATAAAAGAATTAAAGCTAATCTTGTTATAATTACATTTTTTTCCCGTCTGTCAAATTAATTATGAAGAATTGTGAAATATTTTTTTTAATTTTATTTCGATCTTAGTTTTTTATTTATTTTTTATTTTTGGCATAATAATAAAAAATAAAAAACTTTCACAATAATATAGTGAATTAAAAATAAAAAATTTGTCAAAATAGAAATTCAATTGAAAATCATCAAACTCTAAAATTTCAAATTATCTTAATGATCTATCCAATTGATAATAATAAAGTCGTGTTGATTATCATTCAGTTTTTTTTTCTTCTTCTTTTTTTTTTTTTTTTTGACTTAATTATGCTGATAATTCAACCATTGATATTATACGCACGTATTTCGTAAGGTAGGCGAAGAAATTATTTATATAAGTATGTTTTTAATGAAAATTTTTGATTTTTCTAAAGATTTCGTATGCCATTATGGTAAAGTAAAAAAAATATTTTTTATTTCAAATTTCTATTTAAATAAAAAAAATTAAAAAATATATTTTTTTGAGTATGATAGTGAAAATATTAAGATTTCATCAGTGCGAAAATAATTAATTTGTAAATCCAAAAAAAATATTAAGATTGTGTAAAAATAATAAATAATTTGAAAGGAATTTGATTTATAATTAAATCCATTCCGAGATATATTTCCAATACTCACAAAAATATTCATCAAATATCGAAATTTTTTATTGGTTTTTTTTTTCACGTTCTAGTCTAAGTATTAGAATACCGATAAAAATAGTGTTTTACGAAAATCTCGATTTTTCTTATACTGATACTATAAATATACTGACGGGCTTTTTTGGAAACTTTACTGCGGTTATTCAGTGAACTGTTCCCTCTTCTTCTTCTATTTGCAGAATTATTATTAATATTATGGTTATATATATTTTCTACTTGTTATGAAAATTATGGAAAATTATTTTAATAGACATAAAGTTTTAATGCTTTGGAGTGCGAACTATATTTATTTAATACTAAGTATAATGTTAAAATTAATCTTTGTTTTATGGTTCTTATAAACTTTGCACAAACGGACTAAGCTCTCAATTATAATTCGAATAGAATATTTAATTTCCTTTTTTTCTTAATTTAAATAAATTTTTTAATACATATTACTGCACTTTAAAAAAAAAAAATAGAAAAAAACTGTTCAGGTTTATAACCTTATATGCATAATTTTCCTCTTCAAATTCACTTTAATCTACCATATTATTATTATTCTTATGTAGTGAATATATGAATTTATTTGAAAAAAGAATTTCCTCAGCAAAATTATTGGAAATAAAAAATAAAATTAACATTGAATAGTAGAATTTCTTTTCTTTCTTGTAGGTATATACAGATAAATGTATAAAAATACTGCCTAGATAAGTGCTTTTTGCATTTTGCTTTTCAATGCAATATGAGAGAATGACCCCATTTTCTAAATTATAGTTATTTATTACTAAAAAAAAAATTATTTTTTTTTATTATGCTTGTTGTTTTGAATGATTTTTTAAAAGAGAATTAAGCGCGGGTAGATGAATATTTTTACTGTTGAATGCATTGCATTAAATGAAAAAAAAAGATATTATGCTCAGACACAAAATTACTGTAAATTACTATATTTACAATTTTAACCCATTCTAGCACAAAGTAGTGGTCGTTTAACATAAGATAAATCAAATTTTGACATATTTGCATATTTCTCATAATATTTGTTTTTTTGCTATTTAGTCTGGTTTGTTTATACAAATCTTGACCGAATTATTGCAAAAATATGAACAACTTTACATAAAAACAAATTTTTTTTTTGTGAATGTAATATCTTAGAAAATATTTAAATTTTTCTTTAAATTATGAGTATGAAAATAAATTAGTATTAAAATAATATATCGATTTATATAGTTGAAAATTCATATCTTCAGTTCAATATAATGAAACTATACTTCCATCAGTTGGTGAAAAAAAAAAAACAAAAATAGACCAATTATAATTTAAAAAAATAGTAGTTATTATTCAAATAACATTTACAAGAGTGTAGGAATGAAATTGAATTAAAAAAAAAAAAATTAATAATAATTCAAATAATAACAGAATCTCACCTATTAAGTTGTTAAACCTAAATAAAAACAGTTGAACATTTTTTTTTTTTTTATTTCAGTGTACAAATGGGTTAAAATAATAAAAATCATATGTGTTAGAAAATTAAAAATCTTAAATCAGCAAAATATTTTTGTTTGAAAAAAAAAAAAAAAAAACTAGAAAATTAACAGAAATATAATTTAGTTTTAGATTGGTAGGTTAGATTTGATAATGAAAGAAAAAAAAAAATTAATTAGTTCTTTGATATACTGTAAAAATTATATTAACGTATTTTTTTTTTTTAATATAAAAGCAATAAATAAAAAATAAGATACATTTATAATAAGAAAGTATAACTTCTATATACTATATTATTTTTTGTTTTTAATTTTAATCAGCTCACATTCAAATTTATATAGTATTGTTTATAAAGAGTCCGTTTTATTTTTCTTTAATTTCTCACACCTCTTAAAATAATGAGATATTTTTTGACCATAGTATTTTTTTGATTATTATTTTCTAAATATAATTTATTAATTATACTTTGTTGGACACTCAAGTTATATTAATCTGATGAAATAATAAATTTTAATTTTACATTAAATATTTTTGTACAATATCGTTAATAAAATCATTTCCTTTCATTAGTTAGTTATGACATCATTGGGACATCGAACTTTTGAGTTAATTGGAAATATCTTTTTCTTATAACAATATAATTTGCGAACATAAAATAGAAATAATTATAAAGGACTTCTCCTCATTTAATTACACAAAAAAATATAATGTAACCAATGTCAAAAAAAAAATACTTCATAGAAAATGTGAAAACATCAAAATAATATTTGTTTTTACAATATGTACATGTACACATTTACTGATTTGCACTGATGCATATATTTCAAACTTTCCAGCCTCATTTTATTTCATATATTTAACCTCATAGTTAATATTTTTTTTCATTTAGAACTCGAAATTTTTATTAAAAAAAAAAATCATTAATGCAAAAATGTATATCAGCAAGCATTCTTATGTTGCAAAACAACTTCTTGTTTTTTTTTTTAACTTTTAGCAAAAAAAAAAAAAAACAGAATTTCAAGTTCAAGAAATCAATTTGTGAATGCATATTTTTATAAAGAAATATTAAAACTTGATTAACGAAAATAAAAATTGGAAAAATTGTGGACAGAATTTATTTATAATATTTTTATTTTTCATAAATATTGGTTTTCTGTAAATTAAGAAAAATAACAGGTTTTCTTACATAAACTAAAAATAAGAAGAAATTAAATGGGTTTCTGATATTAATGATTCGATATTATAAATATATAGTTTTTATTACCAAAAGCAGTAATTATTTGGATATACGCTTTTTTTTATTATTTTATTTTAACAGATTGATAGATAAAGTTATACCTAAGTTTTCTTTAATTAACATATGTATGGTATGATTAACGGTATAAAGAATTTAAATTTTCGATATTAGAATTGCAACATTAATTGCAGGGTTCCTAAATTTTTGTTTTCCAAGGACAAAATTGTAATAATAATAATTAATTTAAACTGAGTATAAATTATAAAATTTTTGAAAATTGTAAATTTTATGAAAGTTTAAATGAGTTTTGATTAAAGTAAGTATGTGGGTGAAGTTGTTGATTAGATGAAGGATGAAGTTAGAAAAATGGTTAGAGGCCAAGAACTCGGACTAGAGTTTAGATTTCAATGCAAATTTTTATATTTGTGCAAATATGACTAAATTTTATTGGTATAATGATATTAAACGGACTCTAAAAAAATATATTGAGCCACTGATTGTGACCTAGGTATCTTAAAATTAAAGTATTCTAAGCCGAAATGCTTAAAACGGCCCCATACTTATTCATGAGTTACTATTCTATATATTTTTTAACTATATATATTTTCTTTAGTTTGACATTTGTATAATAATTGATGATTAAAGACAAGCTATAATTGTGATAAAAAGTCTGGTACAGAACTGGTGTTGTAACTATTATGCCTTTTTTTCTCACTAAAAAACCTAATTTTTTCAAAATCAAAATATATAACGTAAGAATAAAAGCCATTTATTTTCTTTTCTTTTTTATTATTTCTCACAACGTATATTATTATATGCCAATTAATATAATATTAAAAAGTTGACAAACTTACCACAAATTGGTTGGTTAAACAATGCCGGGAAAAATGTTGGCGAAAAAAAAATCTCATCAAATAAGATCACATAATTATTGATTTAATGTCTTCATTATTCCACGAAAAATGATTGAGATAATTAATATCTGTGAAAAAAGCTTACATATAGTATCAAAAAGAAAAAGAACAAACAAAAACAATATCTACTTTTATTTTTAATTTTATGGTTAACAAAAATCAAATGAAATGAAATGTGGGTCACTTCATTAACAAATTTTGTCTTAATTTGCTTGTAATTTTATTTTATTTTTTCAACAATTGGATTTTTTGTTCCGATTTGCATGAAACTTTAGATTTTGGATTATGTTTAAGTAATTTTTTATTCGTTATCTTTTGTATGCAAATTTTTTTTCGGTGTAAATATGATAAAATTATAATTTTTTTTTCATATAATTTTATTCACTAGTTATATTTATCTTGCGACTGTTATTTATTTATTTGCGGAAATTTTACTAGAGTGGACCAACTTCTTGGTAAAAATGGTATATATGCGTTATTTTCAGTGGTGGGATTCAGCCGGTTCGCACCGGTTCGCGCGAACCGTTTCTTAAAATATTTATGATTCGCGCGAACCGTTTCCTAAAATTTGTAGGTTCACGAAAATCGTCTGAAAAAGTTTTAAAATAACTATTCACTGCTTTAACAGTCCCTCCGTGGCAATTTCTCAACTACTCAAAGAATATACAATTTGAATTTACATTGAAATTTGTATTAATAATAAAATTTGAATTATGTAAAAAACATGATGTTTGTCTTTCGGTCTGCGTGTTATCTAAAAATTTAAAAACTACTTTCACACGATGAGTATCTCGACAGGTGGTGCGTGTACAATTTAAAGTAAAACAATTTTTTCTGGATTTTTTATTAGTTTATTAAAAGAAATACTGGAAAATATCCTATTTACTGTGAGCAAAGAACTGAATAAGAGTAAAAATATGCTCTTACAAAGTAATAAATGTGTAACAAGCAAGCCTGTTTTGAAATCACAACATTTGGAAACATCAATATAAAAATTTATGAGTTTTTATGAAGGAGAAAGTATATATATGTTCTGGAAAGGTCTTTAGAATCTAATTTAATAAATTAAAAAATTTTTAGAGGATTCGAAACCACGAAAAAAATTGTATTATTTTTTTTTTCGGGATGCGAACCGGTTGTTAAATGTTTTGAATCCCACCACTGGTTATTTTGTAAGAAATGACTTCAATTCTTATAAGATGTTATTTTGAAGTCATAGCAAAAAAAAATCATCCTAAAATAGTTTTAAAAAAATTTTCAGAAATGAGAAAAAAAAGCAACTTGGCATTATGTCTCAAAAGTTTGAGTATAATTGTTTGGCTTTTTATTTTTATTTATATCAACTATTATAACGTCAGCTAATATTGATAATATTTGTGTATTTGATTTTCATAATGTGTTTTTTTTTGTAAATATTTAATTTTTGAACATCTAAAATGCTTGGTAAGTTTTTCATTAACTTAGTATTTTACTTTTATACTGTATTCTCGATTTCTTCACATTTATACATTTATAATTGTAATGCAAACATATGATAATAACATATTATGTAAATATTGTAATTCAAAATGTTTGTTTATTTTTGTCTGCTCTTAGAAGTTGTAGGACGAAATCCGGGAAAAGATAATTTTATTTTTTCAAAAGGTTTCAATTTAAAAGTTTTAAACAAAAAGTTGTCCTTTAAAAATGTTTATACAGATACATTATATTTATATATATGCCAAAAACTAACACTGCTTGCACATAATAATAAAGTTCTGCTTTATAGGAAGGATATAATGTTCATCGTAACAATATTATTTTAACATTTTTATATGAAAAATCAAAAACAATATTGTTAATTATCTCCGTAATAAGACCTCACACTATTGGAATAAAATTCAACACAATTTTCCGTGAAAATCTAATAATTTGAATTATTTTCATATCTTTCTTTATTTTAATTTATGATACCAACTTTAAAATAAAAAATTCTGTTTTGTAAAATGTGAAAAATCACTATTGTTCATGTCTTATGTAATTTTTTCTATTTAAGTCTCATAATGTCTTCTTATCAAGAAAATGCAGATATAACTACATTCATAAGTGTTTTTTTTTAATTGATGATTTTATTCAACTACTTACTTGATTAGTTTGATTTTCTTTTGTGCACCAGTGAATAAGTTAATACATTTCCAATGCACAAGAGACGATAAAAGTTTAATTCACGAAATTGACACTTAAAAAAAAAAGAGGTTTCCAATTAAGTTTTGAAGGATATATGAATTATTACTTTGCATAAAAAAATAGAAGTTAAATATAGTTCATAGATCAGACTTCCATTTAGAAAGAATGTAAGATCAGTGACGTTTACTCTATTTTGAAAAAAAAAAGTGTTTCTATTAAGCAGCTCTTGCCAAAATATCTGTATTTTCTTCTAATTTTATTTCTCTATAATAAATAAAAATATGAAAATGTAGGTTTGCCTTTTTTAATTTTTTTAAATGGAAATATTTCAAATTTTGCAAACATTAAAAAAAATATGAATTTTTATTTAAAAATGTATTTTCCATAATTTGAATGTTTATCATAGTTTTCTTTAATTTGCGTGAAAATTAATTATTAAAAAAAAAACACATAAATTTTATTAATGAAAAGTAAATAGAAAATTAATACATGCATATAATATTTATGCTATGCCATTATCATTTTTTTTACGAATTTAAAGAAGCGTAAAATTATGTTGTTAAATTTAATTTACGACTAATAAATACAATTTTTTTATTTAATTAAACACTTTAAAAAATCGAATAAATGAATTTGAAATGATATTTTAATAATAAACATAACTGCTTATTACTTTAAGTTAACACCTTCATTAATTGGTGTGAAATTTGAATAATAATAAATTTAATTATGGGAAAATGAATCAATAATAATTAATTTTTTATTTAATTTTTTTTTGTAAAATCTTTTTTTTTTGTTTTCAATTTAATATTTAATTTAATGGAAAACTAGATTCTATATATTATATATCGCGATTTCCATAAAAAAAGTAAGCCGTTTGTAACCCGTACGTAATGCATATTTTGTTAGGAAATTTTTTTTATTTTTACTAGATTCGGAACCAACTTAAACTATGGTTGGGCTTAATTTTCCTCTACTTTGCAAAAACACAAACATTTTTGAAAATATGGATTACGTACGGTGTACAAAAAAAGTACTTTTTTTATGGAAATCGCGATATACATTTTGTTATACACTTTATACAGACGGTATAACTTTTGTACTACAACACAACACGAATTATCGTCCAAAGAACAAACAAAACAAACAGTGAAAAATTAATTATTTATTAAAAGGAACAAACTAATCCAAAAACAAATGAATCGTCGCAAAAAAAAATATTAATTAAGTAATAAAATTAAAAATTCAAGAAATGAACTTGGCTCTGCTCGAAATAAATTGACTGCCAAACGAAATAAGCTTCCTTTCAATCCACAAACACAAATAAACTAACTCTCAAACAAAATGAACTTGATTTATTTATTTGGGATCAATAAATTTAAAGCCCTGTTTTTACTGAAATAATGTGCGATTGCAAATTTTTTAAAATAAGGAATATTAAAGTTTTTTAGTTACAACTTGGCGACAATGCCAAATAAGAAACAAATTCGATATTAGCTGTTTACATAACATTTTTTTTATCAAGGAATATAAAATTGCATCCAACATATATATAAACAAAGCCGAAAATATTAAAAAGTTGTATCTTTTTTCAGAGGATCAATATGTTGAAATTCGTGTTCCAATTATCATGTACAAGAACATTCAACACTCGCTTTTCTTGCTGCATGATTCAAATAATACAGAATTTAGTACTATATGTAAAATTCATTTCTAAGCTCTCTATTATATACATTTAAATAATAAAAACAATTGAGTGTTAATTATAGCATAGATCTTGTGAAAGGGAAACATATTTTTGAACGTAATCAAAAATGCATTATGATCAATTTACATATGCTTCCAATTGTATTTAAAAAAAAAGAGATATGAGTATTAATTTCATTAACGTTTTCTTTCATTTCCTTATAATTTTATTAGTTTTAATGTAGATTATCAAAATTTATAAAAAAAAAAATACTACAACAATTTATATTATATAGCTTTAATGGTTTTACTATATTAAGGAAATAAATTTTGTGTATCATTTAATTTATGAAAGAAGAATGGTTTAAGTTAAAATGATGAATAGTTCATTATTTAATAAACTTCCTAGGTCAATCAAACATTGATGGAAGATTTAATTTCTTCTCAAGGTTTCTATTTTGCTTTTCAGTTTTCCAACAATTTTTCCTTCAATTTAACTGGATTGTTTTATATTATGTAAATGTTCAAAAAAGAAAACAGAGAAAAAAAAAAATCAAAGTTGTTGAAATTTAATTACGCGGAAATTCAACAAAACAAAAGATAGGCTAGTATTATAATTGTTTTGCAAAGTATAAAAAGAATCCGATTCTACTTTATTTACCTCTGTATATTGTCTAATAATAATTAATGTTATACTCTACCCGTTGACAATATGTAATAAAAATATAGAAAAGGGGATAGATAATATTAACACATACGGTTGAAGTTCCACTTTCAGATTTTCATTTTATTGAAAAATGTATTTTCATAAATAAATTGAAAAGTTAACAAATAATGACTGAAATAATTAAATAAACTCTTTACATTATTGTTGTCAATTATATCAAAAAATGTTCTTAAATGCACTTGATTCATTAGAAAATTTAGTTTTAAACGCGCATAAAACTTTGTTAGTATATCTCATATAGTTGGATTTATTATAACAATAATGCAAATTTATGTAGCCCCAAAATTAATAATGAAATTACGGGAATATTCAATAATAATAATATCTATTACATACATGAGAAAGCCATAATGTCTGCAAGAATCTAGAAAGTTCCTTTTATAAGTCAATTATAATAATGTTTTTAAAATTTTTAATTTTTATAGTTATTTCTTTTACAACCCTAATCATTTATATAAAATAGTTATTAAAGGAATTCGAAAATAAAAATTCATATTAATTATAAGATATATTATATTTTTTTTAATTCAAACAATTTTTACCAATTAAAATTATATGTGAAAATATTATCCAGTAAAAATTATAATAAATTATATGTTAAAGAAAAACATAATAATTTTACTATAAATTATTTTTATAATTTTACATGTAAAATTAAACGATGATGAGTTGAATGTAATTCGCTTCTTTTATATTTTTGATTTTGCCTTAGAAATATAGTTAAAATATATATTTTTTTTTTGACTATATATTATTTAACTAGAAGAAGAGAAAGTATTAAAATGCGGGAAACATAAAAATATGAAGTTTTTCATAATTACAATTTAATTGCATTACTTAATGCATTAAAATAAAATTTCCTTCTACATATTTTTTTTTATTGTGATTTTTAATTTAGTGCTAAATTTTTTACCAATTTCGTTTTACATATTTTAAGTTTAATTTGAATAATTTTCTATTTCGTGTGATTTTATTTAAATTAGCATAAATTTTTAATATTAATAATTTATTAAGTAAATTGATTTTAAGAAAATTTTTTGTGTATTAAAATCTGAAATAATAAGCATCTTAATAAAGATTTTAATATTAAGTATAATTCAAGTTTAATAAAAGAAATTTTTTTTTTATGAAATTTTTTAATTTTTTTTATCAGACGAAATTAAAAATTCTGGACATATAGTGTAACAACTTTTACCAAACCTGTTAGTTCTCATTTTTAATAGAGATTTTTATAATTATTTAAAGCTATTTTGAACATTAAAATTCTTATGTTTAAGATAATGTTATCGTCCTGTGTGTATAGTGTACATTTTATAATTTATTTGATTTTACATGCAATGAATGATATAAAGTGCTTTGCTAGATTTTAAAAATATTTAATGTTAAAATTATTTAAATTTAAAGGATTGAAACTACATTTATTGTAAAATTCGAATAAACAGTAAAATCTGCTGTGAATTATTATTAAAGATACAGCAAAGCAACAATGAACTTGGAATTAGAGCTAAGTTGCGAAAAACCTGTTAATCAAATAGAACGATCGATGATAGGTGGTATATATATATTATAAATTAATATTTTTTTTATTTGAATCGTTATTATGCAAAAATGCCATAAATCAACTTGAATAGGTCAATTAATAAAATTTATAGTTTTATATACGATACTTCTTGAAAGGTCTTAATACTTAGAATTAAAAAAATAAATAAATTTATTAATTTATGTATTTATGTTATGTGTACCTATACACATCACATACACTTAATTATACTTCATTTGTTTAAGCAGATAGGAACTAATTTATAATTTTGTATAACATTTTGAGTTTAAAAATTTCCATAATATTAATTTATTTTACGTTTTTTTAATTGACATTTTAATTAATTATAAAGATTTAATATTATTATTCTGATAGCTTAAACTTTTAACAGGAGGATCTGAAATACCTTTTCAGCTCATACGCTGTTTGTGATTCCTTCATATAACAAAAAAAAAAAAATCTTAATAATGTCGGTATTTTCTTCTTTTGTTTTATTCAGTCGGTTCGGTGATCTATGATAAATGTTGATGCATTTCATTGTCGAAAATTGATTTTTCCATTTGTTAAAAAAACAAAAAAATAGCCCTTTTTTTGAGTCAGTTTTATATTAAATTTTGGGCACCATAATATCAAAAACTACAAATTCTAAAAGACAAGTCAATGATTAACATATGTAATTTATGTTATTCCTTTAAAGACAATAAGATCGTAATAAATTGTCAATAACTTCATTATAATTTTCTTGAGAAAAATTCATTAAAAAAAAGTATTCCTATAACGTGGATTTATTGTGGTTAAATTAAATCAAAAGAAAATAATATTATACCCATAATGTTGAAAACGAAATTATTATGTACTTAATTATTTTTGCTAACCATAACTCAATTACTATCACACTACATTGACCTGAAGTGACATAAAAAAAACTTTCGTATTTAATTATTTCATGTGTTAATTGTTTGTAAAATAATGTGAAATACCTCCGGTTTTTAACGTCATAAAATAATTAGAAAAAATAGTCACAGTTATTAAACTTTTATTTTCTAATTTTCCTATTCTTTTATGTGACGAGAAAAATGTAAATATACATATATATGTAATCATAATACTAATATACATAATTATAATATATTTACCAAAAAAAAAATTAAAAAAATTGATGAAAAAAAGTACCTACACTTAATTTAATATTCTCATATTATTTTATGAAAAATTTTCACTTTTTTTGTGGGAATACATATAATTGGGGACAATTTTAAAGTAGTTATTGCAAATAAAGAAAGACAAATAAGAATATAAATATTTTTTTTTTGTTGTTTTACTTTTTTGTTTTTTTTTTGTGAAAAGGGAAAACATTTATAAAGTTTGATAATAATGTGTTAAAAGTGAAAATGATAATAAATACAATACTATACAGCAGAATAATTATTTTACTAGTTTTAAACGTATACTAACTATAAATACGTTTTATTTAATGTTAAATCTTGTCATATTTAAAATTAGTTGGTAATTATATAAATGTGTAATAAATAAATAAATACAATAATTTAATAAATATGTAAATAATTAATAATATACCTAATTTAGTTAAAATCTTTGCAATTTTATAAAACAAAAATTTATTCCGAAGTTTTTTGAGAATACTTGATTATAAATAATATTTAATTCGTCAAAGTTCAGACATTTTATTAGTTATTACGGAACTTGAACTTTTAAAAATTTGTGCTTGTGAAAATCTAATTTTTTTAAATTTTTATTAAAATTTTTTAATTTATTGAACCTCGGCTGAATTCGAACTCATTTTTTCTCGAGTTTGATGCGCTAGCTTTACAATTAAAAAATATTATGATGTTAAAAAAATATATATAAAAAGTTTAATATGAGGAAAAAAATATATATTAATCATTAATCAATTATAATAGTGTGACTTTATTATAATGTTTAGTTTGTTTAAATTTAAATATAATTACCTATATATTGAATTTACCTTTAATAGCCTTATAATAACTAAACAAATTACAGGAAATTGTATACGAAAACGTGATGAATTTTCATTGAATTACATAACTTCAATAACAAAAACATAATTAATTTACAATTAAATTATTTATTTAATTTCAAAAGTTCAACCACCAATGAATATAGAATTTTTTTTTAAATTTAACCCAAATCTAATTTAGAGATATGAGATAACAAAAAATATGAAGTTTCTATTATTTTTAAGATATTTTATTTCATATCACGCAGTAAACAAAAAAGTTAAACACCTGTTAACGCTCTGTGACTCTTCATTTTCTTTCAAAATTCGTGCTCAATCTTTTATTGTTCTAAATTTATTTATCTTTGAAATGTAATAAACTTTAATTTTGTACAAAATCTTAAAAATTTCAAAAATGCACGACATGAATTGAAAAGTTTTTTTTTTTTTTTGCAACTATATTTAATTGAGAACTATGATTTCTGAGCTTTCGTTCAATGTCCAATATGCGAGTTCCCTTTCAAGGAGTATGTCTGATGATATATAGTGTTTCCAATGTGGCACAGAACTTAGCTGTTTTTTTTTCACAGATTAAACAAAAATACTTACCCAGAAATAAAATTAAATTCATTAACAATTAAATTAACTGATTAAATATTTGATAATTTTTAATTTTCCCTAAGACAAACTTAACAGCATTCGAACTTGGAAAATTATGTTTTTATAGGTATGAATTTATTTTTTTAATAATGCGGTTTCATTGAAAAATTATACATTATTTGCGTAAATGATAAATTAAACAAGGTCATATAATTTTGCGGTTAGTGAGAAAAAAAAAATCCCTTCGTCATGTTAATTTTATGCACTGCCAATTTAATTAAGCATAATAAAAGCATGAAATTATTTATCTCAAAAAGGTAACAAAATTGCATTGTCACAATAAGCGCCATTGAATCAATTAAATATTTTGTTACTTTTTTAGAAAAAAAAAAAGATAATATCTAAAAAAAAATTTTAAATAATCTTTAATTATGCTTAATTAAAAAATTTAAAAAGAAAATTTAACTAATTTTGAGACCATGATTATTTCCTACTTTGTGTTCATAAAATTTTACGCTTGACTCATTTTGTGATATTTTCAATTTATCATTACACTTTTAGTTTTATTTGTTTAAGAAATCCAATATAATTGTACTAAAAGCTAAGGGCTTCAACTTAAGAAAAATAGTAGATAAAATGTAAAATGTTTGCCAAGTACATATGCTGAAAATTTATTCCAACATACCTAGATATTTTTCTGATGCATAAACAATGAAATGACAATAAGTTTGCTGTTAATCAAAGAAATAACATTAAAGTATTTTTGCTAATAATTGTTACATGGAGTTTAATTTCTTGCGCAATAAAAAATCATTTGAGGAACTGGAGAAATTATAACATTTATAACTATTTTTTTTTTTTGGAAATTTATTCTAATAAATTTTCGTTTTGTTAATAACAAAAATAAAATTTCTAATTTTCTTTTGTATAACATGTTTTGCTGAAAAACAAAAAAAAAATTTTGAATAAATTTTCCATTTGTGCATTCAAAATGAATTTATTAGATTATTTTTATAATGAAATGGAACTCTGAATTACAATGAAAATTTACTTCCTGTAATTCACGCTATAGATTTTTGTTAATGATAAAATGATTTTATATAGTAAGGTAAAAGTCACATCTATGCACACCGTAATATATAAATGTTCGTAGTTAGACTTTATAGATATGGAAACAATAAAAAAAAAAAAAATATTTATGACTTTTAAAACGTAAGAACTTTTGCTTCGCGAAACGAACTGAATTCAGCCATTTTTCGTAATTATTGATATTTTTAGTTTTAGATTAGAAAAATTTGCAATATACTTAAATTTATATTAAATAAAAATGAAAGCCCTTTTTTGTATGTACCTAGTTAACTTCTGAACTAATGAACCGATTTTGGCGATATTAGTACCATTGGAAAGGTTACTTTCAGTGTATGATTTTAGGCTTCTTTCTCACGACATTTGGTCGACTAATTTCGGTACTGGACAACTGATTTGAGTTTTTACACTATATTCAAACTTTTTTTATGCGAAATTTTTTATTTATAAAAAGCTTGCCAATTATATAGAGTCCCTATTTAAAATCAAACAAACAAAAATAAAAATTTTCAGTGAGATCTTAGTACAGTCAGTCCCTTTTTAAACCTTACTAATTTATTTATTTTTAAGCCAACTAATTTTGGTAACTAAATTATTCTTTTAAATGTGAAAAAATATTAATAGTTCATAAAGTTCATAATATACTGTACAAACAAATTTTTATAAATCACGTTAATTAAAACACAAGTAAATATTTTGTTTCTATAATTAATATTTTAGTGTTAATTTGTTACAAAAAAAAAATTCACATTAAAGATTAAAGATTGTTGACAAAAAAGAAGAAAATGAGTCATATAACTAATATTAATCAACAGATTTTATCAGATGCATCCATCATTCATAAAAACAACTTTTACTTTCGTTTCACTTTTAAACTAAGCTAAAATATTTTTTTTTTATATTATTCTTCATAATTATTGTGCTTATTTTATTCCATATAATATTCTTAACTTGGAAAGTCTCTTGTCAATAATTTTATTTTAATATAGGAAATAGGAAAAATTATTTATTTTATTGATTTTGTTTTATATGCAAAATTATATGGTTTCGTTACTTTTTACTAACGTTTATATAAAAATAAAAAGATACAGAAATATTTTTATATAATTGAAAAAATAAAAATAAAAAAATAATAACAAAAATAGGGTTAATGTGGTACGGAAGTTATATAACTTATTTTGAGGTGTGCGACATCCAAATTACACGAAATGTTTATTTTCATTTATTAACTGAAAAATATAAAATCTATTGCGTAGGTAATTTTTTTTTTTTTAAAAGCCCTTACTTATAAATATTTATAATAAATTTTGAAAATTTTGAAATTTAAATTCTGCGAATGGTTGAAGCTACTTTCCGTAGTTTGAATACCAAATAGTGTAGTTCTATCTTAATTTTAAGAATATTTAGATATTGCAGTATGGTGGTGAAGGAAATTTGAAATTCAGAATTTAACTTTCTTAACCTGCTGTGACACCGGAAAAATAATGTAGTGTTATGTGTTAGCAAGTTAGTTTTGAGATACCAAAAACTGTTTAAAACGTGTACAACTTCCACTGGACTACACAGTGTTTTAAATCTTATTTTTGTCAATGACAACAAATATTTTATTTTCAATTTTTTGATCATGAAAATTTTCATAACAAATAGATATCTATATCTAAGCAGTTTTTTATTTTGTTTTTAATTTATTGATTTTTATTTGCAAACATAGAAGGACCTTCAGAATTTATGTATATATATACATAAAGAAAACATACTTGATAGGTATTATTGTTATTTTTATGTTTGCATAAAAAACTCAAAACTATTTTAATTAGTTTTATGATGTAATTTAAATTTATATTTTTTCATCAGATCATCAAATCACAAATTATGATTATATATCTAATAATAAAAAATATTAAATAAACACATACATATTTCCATACATTTAGATTTAAGTATATCTTTCGAAGAATTTTATCGTATAATATACATTTGAAAGCAATGCACGTCAATCATGTTCCTAAAAATCTATATTTGCAGTTAGCAAAAATGTTGTTCCCTATTTTAAGCAAATAATACCACCCAAATGAGTTAAAAACGTGACAAATAAACGCCACTACCCGTTAGAAATACTTTTTTTTTACAACGTAAATTCATTATAAAAGTCAGTATTGTATTTTTGAGTTTTTTACTTTGCGAAAAATGATACCAAAATTTATTAAATTATTGCTTAAAAAATGAACCATAAAGGCAATGTACAGAAAAGATAATAATATTTAAAACTTAATCCTTTTGCAAATTTGTAAAGAAAACATGACAGTTGGACATAATGGCTTAGCTTAAGTACAAATTCATGAATGATAAACAATAATAAATCAATAAATAATAAAAAAATAAATTTTTATATGCAGAATAAATTATGGAATTTTGTTCATAAAAAATGTTTCTTTGCTACAATAATATGTATAATTCACGAAAAAGAAATAATAATAATAAAAAATAACGACAAAGATTTTAATTTAGTTTTTGAACAAATTTAACTTACTATAAATTAATATTAAAAAATATTTTCAGAAAGGTTTTATTTGCTTTAATGTCATTTTCTTTAATGTATAGAAAATATGATATTTTTGTTGAAATTAATCCAATTAGAAAATTTATCGGCCACTGATGATTTTTTTTTTTTTTTGATTTTTCAGAATGCTAATTGATTTCAGTCTGGTTTTTACATTCGATTATAATAAATTAAAAATCGCGAATTTTAAATAGTGTAATTAAAAAAATTTAAAAATAATGATAAAATTTTAATCCATAAATATTTTATTGAAATATTTTTTACGGGCTAAAAAAAACTGAAGTACGTTTTATATTTATTATTCAATTACGTTTTATCGACATAGACTAAAATCATTTCAGTGAGCTTAGCCAAAGACTAAAAAATTGTTTTTTTCTGGGATGTGGCAAGTGGATAAAATTGTTAAAAGAAAATCAGAAGTTACCACCATTCTCTCAGAAGCTAAAATTTTTCAGTAGAATATTTTAAGTGTATAATAAAAAAA
The DNA here is from genome assembly GCA_964007475.1 of Hybos culiciformis. Taxonomy (NCBI): domain Eukaryota; kingdom Metazoa; phylum Arthropoda; class Insecta; order Diptera; family Hybotidae; genus Hybos; species Hybos culiciformis. The sequence continues at coordinate 98,397,780 of OZ023274.1, read as the reverse complement.
TAATTCAAAAACTGAAACAAAATATTGTTTTTGAACCAGAATTAAAGAGTTCTTAAAATCTATTAATTATTTTGAAACAAAAAAAAAAAAATTAAATTTTTAATGCTTAAATAATTTAATTTTTATTTGAAAATTTAAATAAAAAAAATTTAATGCGTAATTAATTTTATTTTTGTTATTTAAAAATTGTTAACTAATTTTTGTCTACAATAGTTTGAATATCATAAGAAATAAAATAAAACAGTATTCAATTATGAACAACAAAAAAATTAAGAAAAAATGCTTAATTTAATTTCATTATAATGACTTTGAGTGTTTAGATTTGATTACGTAACATAAAACTAATTGTTATAGCATATAATACATAATTAGCTATATAATTATGAAGGAATATGCAAAGTAATATTTTTACAATTGTACAGTGTTGTAGTGCAATGTTTCACTATATTAAACAATTTTTTTTTTTTTTTTGTAATCAACAATTCTGTCGCAGAAATATTTTTTTTTAAATAACCCTGTATACGATAATGGCACTCTCTTTACTCCAAAGTTGATGGTCGGGAATATGAATTATTTTGTATGTGTCATGTGAATGACAGCATTGCAACCTTCTGTAAACTATTTCTTAAAAAGATCTTTCTTATTCTATTTCTCGTAACAATTAGTAACATTTTTCATTCCCCCTGTACTATAATTAAAATGAAATTTTTAAAGAAAATCAAGAGCTTATGAAGAATAATTTTTCATTTTTTTCTAACAGAAAAGTTATTAAACTAAATTAATATATTTTAAAAATTATAATTTTAAATCTAAAACCTTACTATTTATTTCAGAGTATCTTAAATAATGGCTTATAACAATTTATCACATCATATTGATTTTTTAAAAATACAAACACCTAAAGATAAATTCGAACTTATCGATCTAATTGGTGAAGGTACTTATGGTGAAGTTTATTGTGCCAGAGATCGAAAAACGAATAACAAAGTAGCTATTAAAATCTTAGAAAATATTGCTGACAATATTGAAGAAATCGAAGAAGAATACCTTGTTTTGCGAGATTTATCAAAACATCAAAATTTACCAGAATTTTATGGAATCTGGTTAAAAAAAGGACCGGTAATTGAAAATGATCAACTGTGGTTTGTTATGGAGGTACGAAAATTATATAAACATATAAATTTATTTATGAAAATATATAATGATATTTGAATAGAAGAATATTTAGTCCATATTCCGTATATTTGGGCTGTTAGTCCGATTTTAAGTATAGGTACATTAAAAATTATAATAAATAGTCTTTTTTTATTTCTGAATCGTCAAATCTTTTGTAACCAACGTAACGTACATTATGTTCAAACAGTAAATTATGTAATATAAAATATATTAAAATTTTATCAAGTATCAAAATAAAAAAATTAAATAATTATGGAATTATTTTTAAATTATGAAATTTTTTAAAATCGTTTGTTTTATTTGCAATTTTTTTTTTAAAGATGTAAATTATATTATTCCAAATCATATATTACTAATCAACGTTAAATACGAAATGTCGCATTGAGTACTAAGAGATATTATAAATTTTGTCTACTTTTCATTTCATCAAACAATTTGGTGAATTCCATGCTTTAATATCTCTGATATTATCTCCTTAGATAATATATTTATGTTTGTGTTGGCATTTATGAGGGCGAACCTTAATTCTGCATTGTAAAGATCTATATTAAATTTAAGTAATTCTATAAAAATTAATAATAATAAAGCTGAATTACTTATAAGTTTCGTTAACTGTATTTTTATACATAATTTTCATGCTCAATAATCTTTTGATTGACTTTTTTAAACTTTTAGATGAAAAACATTATAATTATTATATGAATTATAAAAAAAAAATAAAAAAAATTTGCATGAGTTTTAGTTTTTAAACTAAAACATAAATATATATTTTTTTTTTAACTATAAATAACAACTATTTAGCGTGCTATCGTTAGTGATTATCGTAACAAAAATATTTTATAAAAATTGTCTTAAAAAATTAAAATTTATAATTAAAGCATTATTACACGGTAGCATGGCGCATAGTTTAATGTTTTTTTTTTAATCAATAGCATAACTTTAATTTTCCATTGGTCATGAAAACATTGTTTATTTTATTAAAATTTTAAGATAATTTAATTTATGAAATTTTATATTTTTTTTTAAGTTTTATTTTCATCAAAATTAATTAATGGATGTTTAAATAATTTACAATTCAGACATTTTTAACCCATCAATGGTTCTATAGTAAGATGGATTTAAACTTTTTTTCACAAAAAAATTTAATTTTAATTTTAAATAATTAATATTTAAGCAAAAAATATTTATTATGAATTTTAGAGCCCTTTAAAACAATTCATTTCAAATGCTACAATTAATTAAGTTTTATATATTAAAGTTAAGCTTTTTCGAATCTTTTTACTGTTGTGTTATGAATTTGCAAAATTGAAAGAACATTTTTTAAAAGATCCTCTGCATTACTTTATTTCCTCGAATAATTGATTGCATGCGTTTAATAATTGGTATTACGTTACTCGAATGAGTTAGCTTTAGGTCGAAACTGTCAACTTTCGATACGGTAATTCGGCAGATAATATACATAAATTAAATTATATAAATCTATGAGTTATATTAGTGATTGAAATTGATATAATATTACTAAACAAGTTCCTCTCATTTTGAACAAGATATTTTTAATCATATTAATCAGATTTTTTAATTATAAAGTTTCTACTATTTTTTAGAAAATTATTCGCTTTATTGTTTTGTGCGCCGGTAAACATCAATTAAGTTGTTTTGTCGGCTTGAATTTGAAAATAAAATCTTGAAAGAAAACATAAATAAATGAAAAAATCAACGAACTTAAATTCATTAACATGTTAATTCATTGGATCAGACAAAAAATTAAATTGATAAAACATTCTTAATAATTATGTAGTTCACATCGAAAAAAATTACCTTATAGATAGATACTGACCGCGAGAAAGAGTTCACCCTTGATTTATAAAAAAAAAAATTCATTCCCTTCCATCAATAATTTTTTTCAAATATTTTTTTATAGCTTTGTAATGGAGGATCTGTTACTGATCTTGTGCATGGTCTTCGTATGAAGGGTTCAAAGCTGAGTAATCAACAAATATCTTACATTTTGAGAGAAACTTTAAAAGCTTTGATATTTTTACATGAAAATCATTGCATGCATCGAGATATCAAAGGTATGTCTGATAAAGTATTTGGTACCTACTTCTAGAATATTTTTTCATAACTTTTTTGTATACATTTATTAATATAAATGTATTACTAGGGCATAATATTTTATTTACGGAAGAAGCTGCTGTTAAATTAGTAGACTTTGGTGTCAGCTCACATTTGGCGGCAACAATGGGTCGACGTAATACAAGTGTTGGAACACCATATTGGATGGCACCAGAAGTAATAGCTTGCGAACAACAACTAGACCAATCATATGATGCACGATGTGACGTATGGTCGATTGGAATTACCGCTATTGAGTTAGCTGAAGGGGAGCCCCCACTTTCTAATTTACATCCAATGCGAGCATTATTCCAAATTCCACGAAACCCGCCACCAACATTAAGTAAGCCAGACCTTTCTAGCCCACACCTGAATGATTTCATTGCAGTCTGCTTAGTAAAAGATTTAGAACAAAGACCGTTTGCCAAACAACTGCTTAATCATGCATTATTACTGCATGTAGATAAAGTTGCTGAAAAAGTAAGACGTGAATTGAAAGTTATAATTCAAATTCAAAAATCTGAGGGTAATATTAATAGACAAGCAGAAGTTACCACTAAGCACGGAAAACTAAAATCAGACAGAAAATCGAAACCACAAAAAATATTTGTTGACGATCTTGCAACATTAGATGTTTTAAATGAAACAGCAATAGTGGAACAATTATATAAGCGTTATGAAAATAATCAAATTTATACATATATTGGAGATATATTAGTCGCGGTAAATCCTTTCGCAGATTTACGCCTTTACACATTAGAAAATCAGAAACGTTACTCTGGCAGATCGAGATCTGAAAACCTACCTCACATTTTTGCAGTAGCTGATGCTGCACATCAAGCACTAGTTCATCAAAAACAAAACCAAGCAATTGTTATTTCAGGTGAAAGCGGTTCGGGAAAAACAGAAAGTGCAAATCTATTATTAAAACAATTGGTATTCTTAGGAAAGGTACTTAATTATGTCTTTTTCTTTATTTATACACCCAGAAAAAAAAATTGTTAAATTAAAAGATTTTATAGGTAAAATTAACAAAAAATCTTTATAGATTTTGCGCAAAAGGGTTTATAGTTAAATTAAAATTGCAAAAATTGTTAATTCAAAAGACATATTACATTGTTAAAATTAACACAAAATTGTTATATTTAAAATGTTAAGTTGTTATTATACAATTTTAGCAGTTTGAGAAAAAAATATATTGTTACGGTGCCAAACTGTTAAATTAACTATTCGAAATAATTATTTTAAAATAGTTTTTTGTTTTTTTATTTTTTTGGTTTGTTTTTTTTTTTTTTTCGCCTTTTTTTGTTTTTTTTTTCGTCTTTTTTTTTGTTTTTTTTTGGTTTTTTTTTTGGTTTTTTTTTTGGTTTTTTTTGGTTCTTTTTGGTTCTTTTTTTTTTTAATTTCTTGGTTTGTTTTTGTTTTTTTTTTTGTTTTTATTTGCTTTTTTCGTTTTTTTTTGTTTTTTTATTGTTTTTTTTTATTGGTCACCCATCTAAATACTATCACTACGAGACGTTGCTTAACCGCTGTGTTCAATGTGATGTAGAGTCTTCCACTGAGCTATGTCAGTAATATACAACAATGTATTAAATAGAAAATATAAATTCGGTAATATAAACATAATAAATATTTATCTTGTTAAATTAAACAACTCCGCTCTTAACTTGTCTCGTTAAGAGCGGAGTTCTTTAATTTAACAAGATAAATATTTATTTTAAAAGTGTAGCTTTTTAAATCAACCAAAACTTTTTTTTTAACAATGCCGTATTTACTTTGACAATTTTTATTGTTATATGTACCATTTTTAAATAACAACAAAAACATTATTTCAAAAGCTTTTATTGTCATATCAACAATTGAATGTGTAATTGTTATAATAACAGAAGAGTTTTTAATTTAAAAGAGAGAATAGTAAAATTTTATTTCTTTCGAATGAAACATATTTAAAATTACAATTAATGTTGTTAAAATCACAATTTTCAGCTTTTACTAAATAACTGTTTGAAACATTTTAAAATAACAAAATCAAATGTTAAAATAAGAAGCATCTTTACTTAGATCAAATACTTATTAGTTTAATTTAAAAAATTTCTCTTTAACATCAACAATTTTTGTTTAACAGTTAAAAACACTTAAAAATTGTTAATTTAACTAGCATTTTTTTTCTGGGTGTATATCTAAAATGTAATCTAATAATTTTTCTTACAATATATTTGTAAATAGGCACCCGATAGAAATTTAGAAGATCAAATTCTTCGAGTTAATCCAATAATGGAGGCATTTGGTAATGCGAGAACGGGAATAAATTCTAACAGTTCTAGATTTGGCAAATTCCTGGACCTTAATATGACAAAAACCGGTAAAGTTATTGGAGCTAGGATATCGGTATATCTTTTAGAGCAAAGTCGAGTTGTTCATCAAGCAGAGTAAGTTTTTGACATGTTCACAGACTATCTTAGTTATTAACCTTTAAAGATAACTGACAAATTCCAAATATAATGTCAGCATTAATGTTAATGTATTATGAGTTAATGTACACCCAATCTTGTTTTTACACGGTACATTGGTTCCAGAGAATACCATATAAAAAAAACGTATAAAAAAAGACACTCTGTAATAGGAAGAAATTAGATTCTTTCCACAACGTCAAATATAAAACTACGCACAAAACAAAAAAACCACAAGGAAATTTTTGCACAAAAATACAAAATAATATCGTACAACTACAAAATATAAACCCACAAATAAAACTACAAAACAAAGAACCACAAAATAATTCCCAAAATTATTAATTTTTCCGAGTAAATTTTGTCCGAGTATAAAAAGACAATCTGTAAAAAAGGGATAAGTTTATGTTTGTCAACCGTGTAATTTCAAAATCATTTAAAAAAAAAAAGACCGTGTAAAAAAAGGATTGACCGTTAATGTAGTATGCCTAAAAATTAAAAAACGACAAAATTCTTCTTCACTGTCCATTTTGAAACTATTTCTAATCATTATTTTCAGGGGCGAAGGGAATTTTCACATATTTTATTACCTTTATGATGGCTTAGAAAAAGACAATTGCCTATCAGCTTATTATTTAGATTCTAGTCTTAAAAAACAACATCGATATTTAGCTGATACAAGATCATTACTTGAAGTGAATATTGAACGATGGAGGCAGTTAACATCGAGCTTTAAAGTATTGGGGTTTCGTGATGACGAAATCGACAGTATTAACCGTGTGTTAGCTGCTATTTTAAATTTAGGTGATTTAGAATTTGATGAAGTATTATCAAATGATAATACCGATCCAAAAGCAAGAGTTATAGATGTAATACCCGCTCATAAAGTTTCTAAATTATTGGGAATCGAAGCGAATGATTTATTAGAGGCTTTAGTATCCAATTCGGTTGTAACACGCGGAGAAACTATTACCAAAAGTAATACTAAGACCGAAGCAGCAGCGGCTCGAGACGCTATGGCCAAAGGATTGTACGGACGACTATTTGATTGGATGGTGAACCAAATTAATTTATTATTGGCTTTTAGTAAACATAACAGGTAAAATCAATACTTATTTTATTAATAAAAAATTTTAATTAAAATTTCAATTATTTGCAGTTCTGACCAACTCTCAGTGGGCTTATTGGATATATTTGGTTTTGAAAATTTTCCTAAGAATTCATTCGAACAACTATGTATTAATATCGCAAATGAACAAATTCAGTATTATTTTAATCAACATATTTTTACATGGGAACAACAGGTAATTTTTACTTTTTTTTTTTTTTTTTTTTAATCTTTTTTTTTTTACTTGCGAATATATATACATATATTAACAGTTTTCTGTAATGAAAATGATATAATTGATTCTAACATTTAAGGAATATTTGGCCGAAGGCATACCTGTTAATTTAGTGCAATTCGCTGATAATCGTCCTGTTTTAGATATGTTGCTAAGTAGACCCATGGGTCTACTAGCATTGCTTGATGAGGAAAGTCGTTTTCCGAGAGCAAGTGATCGGACGCTAATAGAGAAATGTCATAGCAATATGAAAACCAAATACTATATTCGTCCTAAGTCAGATGCTTGCTGTTTTGCTATTCAACATTTTGCTGGACGAGTAATTTATCAAGCAGATTCATTTTTGGACAAAAACCGCAATTTTTTGCCTGCTGAAATTATTCAACTAGTTCGTCAAAGCAAAGTTGATATGATAAAATTTTTATTCCAATGTCCAATCACAAAAACAGGCAATCTTTATAATGGATTTCATGATACCATCAGTACAAAATCTACTAATGTGTCAAAAACTGAAGCAGGCGTAAGTAAATTAAATAAACGACTTCCCTAAATAAAAATCAATGTAACTCAAAATTTTTAGGAACGTTTTAACTCCAGAGGGCTTGCCTCTCAATCAAGAGCGCAACAAACTGTTTCAACTTATTTTCGATATTCATTAATGGATTTGTTGCAAAAAATGGTTGCTGGGTCTCCTCAGTTTGTGCGGTGCATCAAGCCAAATGAGTTCAAAAAACCTAAAACATTTGATGCCACAAAAGTTCTCAAGCAATTGAGATATACTGGAGTGATGGAAACAATAAGAATCAGACAATCCGGTTTCAGTCATCGGTTTACATTTACTGAATTCCTCAAACGTTACTCTTTCCTTGCATTTGGCTTCAATGAAAAGATTTGCGGTAATAGTGATAATTGTCGGAAATTATTAATACGTCTGAAAATGGAAGGATGGGCGTTGGGTAAAAATAAGGTGTTTCTTAAATATTATCATGTCGAGAAATTAGCCAAATTATATGAAGAACAGGTTCGACAAATAATAATAGTGCAGTCATGTGTTCGGAAATGGCTAGCTCAGAGTGAATATCGTCGTCAACGTAATTCGATGGCGCACACGGCGTTGACATTGCAACGATATGTTCGTGGTTGGCTCTCAAGAAAAAAAGTGAATCTACTGAAAGAAGCACGGAAACGAGAACAAGAAAGATTAGAACAATTGGAATATGAACGAAAGCAGAAAGAAGCCAGAAAACAAAAAAAACAAAAAAATGGAAAAGATAAAGAAAATTCACAAAAAGATCATGCAGCTACTATTATTCAAAGTTGTAAGTCGCATTGATACAAAATAAATTTTAAAATTTGTTGGCACCTGGAGAAAGTACAATTTTTATTTAAAATACATGTTTGTGTTATTTGTCTTATCAATAATACAAATATACAAAATCGGAATTATTAAAACAATTATTAATTTTTTTTTTGCAGACTTCCGGGGATATACAATCCGGAAAAAGAAATGGACACCTGAACAAGAGGTTAAGGCTAAATTCATTTTAAGTGTGGCAAAAAATCGGATGGAAGCTCTAAGATTATTACAAAAAGAAGGTTTTAAAACTGAAAGAGCAGAGAAATTTATTCAAAAGTATTATTTAACACAAAAAAATCGAATTCCTGGTACTGGGGTAATTAATGCCATTCCAATCACCAAAAAAATGTTGACACCCAAAGATCAGCAATTAGAATTAATATCATTTTCTCAAAATGTAAATTATTTGCCCAAATAACTTATTGAACTTTGATTTAACTTTTTTTGTTCATTATTTTAGGTTCAAATGAGAAATCAAGAGATTTATAAATATTTAAGAAAAAATCGCGACAATATATCACCAGAAAGAATTGAAATTTTACATAAAGATTACATGAGAGCCAATGGTTTCAATAATTTGTATACGAATTTGATGTACCAAAATAATCCAATTGAAAATGGAACATATTATAATCAATTGTTGGAGGAAAATCGAAGGTATAAAAACACCTTAAAATAAAAATAATATATACATACTAATTAAATTTTATTACATGCCGCTAATAGCCAATTTTCGCTGGAAAGCGATTTATTTGATTCATTGGAAAATGTGGATATACTTTGGGATTTACCGTTCGCCCAAAAAGAAAAATATCAAAAGGAAATTGAAAGGTCCTAAAATCACAAAAAATCTATTTTTTAATTTTTGCATTTTATATTTGCTATGCTATTTTATTTCATAACGTTCATCACATTTAATAATGTTTTTCAATTTTTATTAAGGTATACATTTTTTGATAATTTTGAGATCGGATATTTAATGTCGGAGTTGTGGTTTATATATCGAAAGCTAGTCTCGGTTTATTCAATAAACACTTTTTAACTTATTTATAATAAAATTGTGCATTTCATAGAACTTAAATGTTCAATCATAAAGAACTCTTATTTTACATCATCCTTTTTTACGTTGGCTTGAAATTGCAGCTTTTTTTCGTACTCATTATTAGATTTCTGTTTCTCAACATTTAAATTATTTATTTTAAATTTCAGAAAACAACTTTCTTCAAATGACATTATTGCAACTAAAGACGAAATTATAGGAAAACGTATTATAGAATATCCGCAATTAAAACTTTTAACACCGGAATGGCAAAATCCCAAAAAGAAACAAACCGGATTAGTAAGGTGGGATTAATAACATACATAGTTATTATTCACTTTTTTATCTTCTTTGCTCCAAAATTTTTTTTGAACTAATTATTGGTTTTTGTTTCCCACCAAAATTGAATAATTGTTTTTAAATATGGATTGTGTTATGTTGTAATTAGTATACCTACCAATTTTTTTGTAATTTTTGAAGTTTAACTAAAAAATTTTTGATTTTTCGAGTTTTTTTTTTTAAGTAAGAAAAAACAAAAAAAGTTATTTTAAATAATATATAAATATTTTTGTATTTTGATTTTTTTGTAATATTTTTTTAAAAATGAGAACCTATATTCCTAAAATTAATTTTGCGCACATAAAACGCAAAAAAAAAGAAATTATTTAAAATCAGTATTAATTGTATTTTATCTAAAAATGGCATTGGTTTATTTTCCAAATATTTTTTCGTAGGCACAAAGGTGAGACAGTTTATGATATTTTATTACACTTATAGAGTTTGAAAACATATAATTTTTCACAATTTTTTTCCAATTATGTTAAATTGTATTATATACCTACATAATAAAAAAAATTAAAACAAATTAAATTAATTACGCACAGAAAATGTCTATTATAATTTTTGGTAAGTTTAGCTTCACCATTTAAATTAAATTAACCAAAATTAAAGATGGGGAACTAAAAGATTATTTAATCTTAAAACACAATAATTAACAATTGCACTATTAGGTGTTTTATCTCACTGACGTTCACATATCAATAATGCACAAATATGTGTAATATTTTCAAAATGGTTTAAAAAAACCTATAATATTTTTCATTTGTTTTAAAATGATTCTGTTTGAAATAAGAGCTATATTGATTTCTTTCATTGAATCAAATCTGGAAGTTGAAAGTAGTTCGATGAATTTAGATGAAATTAGATGAAAATAACATTTAACAAATTTTTTAGAAAAAAATTGTGAGATGAAATTACAAAAAAATATTTTATTTTAAAATTGGCTGTAGGTAGATCGATAATTATAATATTTGTAGACTAGTAAGATTAGTTAAATAATAAAAATGAAAATATCTATGTACATGTACCGTGCTCATTATTTTTATTAACTTATCTTTTTGTTCCCCATCTTTTATCCTTATTTGTATAATTTTATCAACTTTTTGAATAACATGCTCGACTTTAAGCTTATATACATATATGCTAATTGAATTTGCTCAGCATATAATTATAAATTTTTAAAAATGTAGTTATTAATATAATGATGTTGTAACATAATTGACGTTCATTTAAATTTCAGTGTAAATATTTAGAATTAATCTATGAGAAAATAGGGGAGAAAAAAAATCTACAAAATTGTAAATAAAATTAAGGAAAATGTATATTATTGTTTTAGTCATTGCATTAGTCTCACCTTAATTAGAATAAAATAAAATTTGAATTTGTTTTGATTATTATTTAATTATTATTACGTCTTAACTTAACATGTACAACACATATAAATATTTTTTTTTTTCTTCCAGCCAAAGCAAAATACCTTCTTTTAATTATTTGAATCCACCAGAAACCTTAAAAAATAATATTATTTACAAAGAAACCGAAACATTAAGACAAAGATCCGCTAGTTCTTCTGAAGCAAATAATAGACGACCTCCAACACGTCAAAGACCGCGTCAAAGATCTCCTTCAGCAGGGCGTTCTGTAAGGTCACAATCGTCTAGTAATCAGTACAGAAAAACTAGAGATAATAATTTAATTGAAAACAAAGGAGAAAGAAATGGAAAATATTTACTTGGATTTCTACAGAAGCAGCTTGAAACTGAACGAAATTCACACAATAAGTATAAAGAGAACTTAAGCACCACCATGAACGTAATACCAAATAAAATTAGATCTCCAAATAATGTTCTTTTAAAAGATAATAAAAATGATGTGATTGTGCCAATAAAAAGAATAACTCAATCATGTCATAATTATCAAAATATTCCATCTGATAACAGCTTAATAAATTCAAAAGTAAGAATAATTTATCGTAAATTTGGTGATACGAATAATTTACCGAAAAATAGACGAAGTTCTTTACAAAAGCAACAGATAGCTTCTTTCTGTGAAACAGAACGCCGTATTAATAATATTGTTGATATAAGCGAAGATGTTCAGAGAAAATTATCTCCTATCACTGAACAATCTAATCATAGAAAAATTACAAACTCTAACGTATTGCTCACTTCATTTGCGGAAATTAATGAGCAAAATAAACAATCTCAACAAATTTCAAAATATTTGAATGTTGACTCCAATCGGAAAAACAACAGTAGTTTATCGTTAAGTGGAAGTACACCAAATCTTTTAGCAAATTTTTCAAATTCCAGTCAATCATCATTTGAGTCCCTTGAACGAGATATCATTAAAAAATCTAATTTTCAAGAAGACAGATCGTATTTGGGGCCATTTAATTTCAGACAACTATTAAGGCCAACTCAGGGTCCCACAGAATCGCTAAGAAAACGAAAAGGTATAAACCCGCCTACACCACCGCCACCGCAAAGAGGCAAAAGTGTTCTCTAGGTCTAGAGGAATCAAATAGTGTTAAATATTGTGTTAAATTTTTTGTTATAATTGATATATAAAATGTATAATCAACTAATATTTATACTTTAACAGCATTGATTTTTATTTATTTATTTAATAATCCAGGTATAACTTTAATTTGAAAATAATTGACACCACACCGATAATAAAAAACAATAGGAACTCAATTACAACATTTACATAGGTTTACAAATAGAAATGTAGGTATACGTAATTTAGAACAGAAACTAGTAAATAAAATTACATTGTCCTCCTAAATTTCCGTCCAAGAAAATTAATTTTACATTAATATGATTTTAGCTTAATCCTAATAACTCACTCCTCAACGCAAGCTATTCTATATTAATTGACATGCATTATAAGAAGAAACAAAGCAAATTTAGCGTAATGCATTCAATTTGGTTAATATTATTACCATAATTTTTTTTCCCCAAAAATTAATACTTAAGTATTTTAGAAGAAAAATCTACACATAAAAATATTTCAATGTAGAAGAGATAGGAAATTTATTATTTGTAATTAATCGAAATTGATTTTAACAATTTTTAAAAATAATTAATTTAATTTTTTTATCGATTTTATTTAACTATTTATCGATATTTTTCCAACCAACTGTATTATAACAAAAAATTCACTAATTTCTTCTTTCCATATCAAAGAAATTTAAAATTTATATATTCTTCAAATGACAGATGACAGACATCTGTATTTTATTCTTAATTAAGTGGATATTCAAGATGTTGCATACAAATTTCAATAGTTCGGATGAAAAGGAGCACACTATTATTTCATAACCAAATAGTGCGCATAGCAGATTAAATTAGTCCTAAAATATTATTTTTATTTATACTATGAATACATTATTAAATGTCCTTTTCCAAGTAATTTGTGAAAAAAATAATTAATTTTTCATTCATTTTATTTTTCAATCATTTAGGTACATATTTCGTATCTTGTACATATTTCGTATAGTTTTTAGAAACTGACTGAATACATTTTAATCATTCAGACTTTTTTCGTTTCTAAACTTTAATTAAACTTTCATAAACTTTAAAATAAATTTATTATTCAAAAATTTCTATAAGAAAAAAGTATCCCAGGTATTTATCGTTTCAAAAACAATTCTTATTATTGTTCTGGAAAATAAATGACTACCTGAGGATTATTAATTTCCAAGACTCTTTATTTATGGAATTTAGTTTTGTTGGCTGTTAAAATATAGAATTTATATGTCTGCATAATGCCTACGAAAAATAAAAATTTCTTCTTTGGTATTGCATACGCATAAATTTACATATAAATACCTATGTACGATATATATATTCACAAACTTATCATGTACTATTTTTAATGTTGTTAAAGAAAATCATTTGTCAGTTGACAATGACTTTCATCACAGTTCGCAGTTTGTATATTTGAAAAAAAAATTATCTTTTTTTTCTATTATTTCGTTCATGTTTATTTTTTACTCATGTTAGTATAAAGATGTATAATAAGTTTATTTTAAAAAAGATAAGCACTTAGTTCGTTCTTTATTTCATGAATTTAAGATGTTGCACTTCGTAAGCAATATTAAAAACGAAAGTGTTTTTCTCTAAACCAATTTAGTTTTCCGTTATTGTTATTTTTCACATTGACCCTTTTTCATTTTTTTATGATTCCTTCCTTCATTTTGCATAAAGAATATTTTTAAAAAAGTCAGAATGATATATATTTGCGAGCAAACTGTCGATTTTAAAAAGTTCAAATTAGGTGGTGATACATTTCAAAAATGGATGGGGAAGAAAAATAAATGTTAATTTATTTTCGATGCTGTGGCTGTTTTTAAATAAAAGTCCCACTTCCTTGTATTTAGACAAGTTAGTTTCTATTCAAAGTGCATCTAAGTAACTAAGATGAGGTCATACCTAATGGGGTACTAAGTTAAGGGATTTTTATTTTTAATACCCGTTTTACACATTCCCTTTTTCCATACATTTTTTACTCCTTTTTGAATGTAAACAAAAAAAACTATTCCATCTCTTTTTATTCATATAAAAGATTACCTGATGTCTTTTTTTATTGACTTTTTGACGTATTTGACATTTTGAAAATAAAACAATGTTTGTGAAAAACAGTGAAAGAAGGGGTCTAGCAAATACTTAAAATAAATTTTATATAATCCTGAACATTAAAAAACCAAACTGACACTTAGATAGTAAAAGCAGATAAATATTATATAATCATAACGAATTATTTCATATTCATAAAAGGCAACAAACAATGAAAAAAAACATAGCATAGGATTTTTCTAATCACTTCGAAAATTGTTTGATGCTTCCTATATTTTATTTAATTGCATTTGAATATATGCATTTTTTTTTTGTCTTGAACTTTTCATGTGCACAAAAATACTTAATAAAAGTTATTTCAAGGATTAGGGTAATACTCGTATATCAGGCTAATTACTTAAAAATTAAAAAAAAAAAAGTTTGAAAGGGGAGGCTCATTTCGACCATATGTTTAGCATTAAGGAGGAAAAAAAAAGGAACTTTTAGTAAAAATTTCATGCTGTTCCTTAAAAACCACTATAAAAAGCTTCATATCAGAAAACTTGAATTATGGAGAGTTGAACTCAGTTTTTTTGCAATAAACAAAGTGAAAAATATGAAATTTCATATAATTATGTATAAGTACCTACATAATTAGTTAACATTATATGTAGTACATGTTGTTTGAAACATTTTATGCAATGAATTAGTTTATTAAAATATATTTCTAAATTTCAATTGAATAAATGTAACAGAAAACTTACTCATCAAAAAGAGAATAAAAAAACAGTGTTTTTGATATGCCATTCTAAATTCCGTTTTTATAAATTTAGTATTTTTTTTTCTGAACTTAAATGCCAAATATATTTTATATGCAATTCTTACAATACAAATTTTTAAAACTAATACACAATTGAAACTTAAAAAGAAACCTTTTGTTTAAATAAAACATTGGTTTTGAAATAAATAATCTAATTCTATGATTCCTCTATGTACGTGCATATCTACATTCTACGAGTACATTATTTAATGAATAAAAAAATAGTTTACGTTTTGCGTATTTAAAAGAAATTATAGGTTCATTAAAAGAATATATTTTATGCTATTATATTTTATGCAAAAAGTGAATTATGCTATTACTTATATTTATAGCGAACAGTGCATTATTTATACTTAAATAATTTAATGCCAGGGAAGGTTTATACAAAATAAATGTAAATAAGAATATGCGTACTTAAATTTACTATAATATTTATATACTATACTGTGCTAAAAGCTGAAATCTAATTCTACACCATTTCAATATTCTAAATATTATAAATATCGCAATTTTGAATTGTAATAATCTAATTTTATTGTTTGGTGCGCGTTGTTAAATTTTATTTGACCAAAGTAATGTGAAGTTAATGACATTTTTAAATATATCTAATTTTGGCTTTTCACAGTAGTTTTTCGGCTCAAGAAAAATTTGAATTTTTAGGGTTCAAGTAAATGGTTTTAAAATCAATTGTATACGCAGAAATAATGTTAATAAATTATCAAAGAGATTAAGTGTAGTTTAAGGTGAAAAATTGTATATAAAGACAGATTGTTTCCATAAAATCTATATTATGAGTCAATGCAAGTCTTTCATTGAAAATTTACCTTTGTGAAAATATAACAATATTTTTTTTTCTATTTTTCTTACAATGCACATTGCACATATACTACAAATAGACCTATTATTAATACATATTGTTTCATCATGGCATAATTTTATTCATATACAACATTCCCTGCCCCACACACAATAATTTTTATTTTTTATACAGAAGATATTATATATAGAAGACAGGTGAATCTAAAGTTTTTGCGGCTTTTTTTTTCTTGAAATTTTTTTTTTTTTTTTTATATATATTTATTCTAAAACTATTTTTATTTTTTGCATTTCTCATCATTCCAATTAGTGACGTTGAATTAACCAAAACGTTTGCAATTTTTCTTCATTTAACAATATTCTTATCTAAAAAAAAGTATCAATATTTTATTTTCTATTTTCTATTTTCCATTTCATATATTAATGTTATTTAAAAATTTGTGCTGATTCAGTAGATTCATTAAATTTAATTAATATAAATTCGTATTTAAAAATATATTAAAAAAGTGATTTCTAAATTTCGCTTGAGGGAGAAAAGAAGAATTTTATTTTATAAAAGTAAAAAGAAAAATTTTAATATATCGCAATTTCAAAGAAAATTATATAAAAAAAATATATATTTTTAATTTGTAAACTTTTTTTTTTTAAATTATGTTTTATAAACAAACTTTGGACATAATTAATAACAATCAAATAAGTTATTATTATGCAATTAATAACAATAATAATCAAATGGAAGTTTCAAAAGTATCTGAAGTTCGTACTAAAATAACAACCCAAAAAGTAAGTAATTTATTTTAAAATATATGTTTTTTTATTATACTGTAGTAATTATATTATTATGCAGAAAAATAAGTTACAATAAAATTGATTATTATTTCCAAATTTTGATTAACTGAAAATTTTCCTAATTTTTGATTCAGTTTCCAAAGCAAACTAATTCAATTATATATCTGTTGCGAGGTGTTAAATAAAGTAAAAACTAAATATTTTACGATGGGTTCGATTCCCACCTCGGACTAGAATTTGTGTTAATTTTTCAATTTGGCTCACTTGAATTAAATGTTTGTGTTGTTCTTTTTTCATCGATTTGATTGAAACTTTTTTAACCGATTCCAAATATTAATCTTTTATCGCGATTTTATTTTGTTGATGGCGCAACTGATGATGATGTGACAAATTAAATTTCGTACAATAAATTTTTTTAATCTCAACTAATTTTCCGATTTATAAAATAATTAATAAAATAAAAAAATCGTTGCATTATTTATACACGATTCGTTATAAAAAAAACTCAAAATGCGATTTCCGTGAAATAATTGACCAAATTTAGCCATTTTTTATGAAATTAATATAAATTGACTTTAATTGAATTTAAGTTGAAACTCGACATCAATGATGCTGGTATTGAACAACTTAAAAGAAGGCAGTAAGTAAGTGTACTGCATAAAACGATACCTTAATTTTTATTTAAAAATTCAAGCTTTTAACTTATATATTATTTGAAAAATAAATCATCGAAAAAGAAATTCGCAAAATATATTGAAAAAGCAAATAAAAAAAAAAGAAAACTATATTTGAAAGCTTTTTAAATTTCAGTTCGATTATTTTCTATAAGACTGTTATACAAGAAATGTTCAATCAAACAAAATTGTTTGATATACTTAAGCACCATAAAGCTAATACATATATAACGAACAAAATATGAAAACAATAAATTTTCCACAAGTTTTAACGGTTGAATAGCATAGAGCTGTTCTGTTTTTAATAATTTTCGCGAAAATTATAATTTATTTTTATTATTATTAATTAAGTAATTATTTTTATAAAATTTTATATTTCTGTTATTAGAAATTATAATGTAAAAATAAGTTAAAAAAAAAGTATGTTTATCTAAATTGCAAAAATTAAATTATTTGTGATGAAATTAATATTTATTTTTCATAAGAAAAATTAAATAAAATTCATGGTGGATTTTAATTTTTAAATAGCAAAAACAAAAACTATCTTTTCTTTAATATAATTCCCTTTGCAGAATGTCAAATGTATTCCAAATATTATATTTTATGAAATTTATGATTTAAGTACAGATAGAAAATAATTTTTTTGGACAGTTTACTGAAAATGTATCCAAAATTAAATCATATTTAGTTATGATCAATCTCTTAAGTTTTAAATAGTTTTATTAAAAATTTCGGAATCTTCTGAAATTAATTTCAAGTCGAATGAAAATACCTAAATAAAGTCTTGAGCAAATTATTGATTATGTTTAATCCCTCTAAGAAAATTTATTATTGTTTATAATTTAAGATGCTTGTGTTAATAAAGTTTTCGTAAAATATATATAAGCTTGTCCAATAAGAAACATTTTCGAAGATATTAATTAACACGAGAATTCCAAAAAATTTACTAAAATATCTTATAAATAAAATAATAATAAGTTGTCTTTCAAACAAATATATTATAACTATTATTTATGTAGTCTTTAACTATTATTTATGTAGACATCTATGTAACTTCAAATTTATCTAATCATATCATATACATATATATAATAAACAATATATATAATTTTATCATAAATTATTGTAACAATCTAATTAATTTTTTGTGACTCAAATCTATGTGAATAAAATGTGAAATTAAAATATTTATTAAATTAAAAAAAAATAAATTGAAACTAAACGAAAATAATTCTTAATAAAATATTAGATAATAAATTATAATATGTATATATGATTCCTTATCGATTTAAATCAGTGACCGTCTTATGACCAGTCAAATAATTAGTTTATACAAATAAAGTTAAAATAAAAATGTATTAAGAAATTGTAAATATTTCTTTTTTTTTTTTAATAAAAAATATGTCAATAACAAAATATTTGTAATAATAATTTTTTATTTTTTTTTGTTTCTATATTTTCAATAGTTATAAAGAAAATTGAAATTGAAGTGACTTAGGTATATTTTTACACGCATTTTTTTTATGAATAATTCGTATAATTTAATTAAATGAAAACATAATCAGAAGTACAAAATTTATTGTAATATGAGGAATAAGTATCTTATTTTATAATATTTTATATCTATTTTTCTAAAATTCTCATTTTAAAATCCTAAAGCCTATTATATATAAGAGTGAATATGGAAAAATTTAAATTTAATAAAATTAAATTAATCCCAGAGTACAAAATAATTCAGGAATTTGATATTAAAATTAAATCAATTGAAAAAACATTATTACCGCTAATTAAACAGGTAAGTGCAAAATAAGTCATTAATCAATATATTATATTATATACTTATATTTAAGTGAGAAATTATGAATATTATGCATTGAACATAGTAAATAAAAATAATAATAATAATTATATTTAGCTGAATGATAATATTATATTTTGCAAGTGGAATAGTAAATTTAATTACATCATTTTTTTTTAAATAATTTTATTCATATAGAAAATAATTAATTATATTATTGGTTTCGAAAGTTTATGATCTTTTTGTAAATAAAATGAAATATGTATAATAAATATTTTATAAAACGTATAATTTGAATAAATTTACAAAAATATTTCTTCGATAATTCATTCTTTCCGTATGACTGAAATAAATAAATTGAAGACCCATTAAAAGTTGATACAATTATTATGAAAACAAACTAAGAGTTTAATAAAATTAGAAAATATTGAGGAAACAATATTACTACTTAATTTACTAAGATCATAATAAAATTTGCGCCATTCATTTTGAATATTTTATACATATCATTCTTTTCTTCTGATCTTCACTGATATTGCCGCCAACTGGCTTAGATTAAGTATGTCTTCTTAATCTACAATTTCACAAGAAAAAAAAATTCAATTTAAAATTAGCTTACACAAAATAATGTGTAAAATAAAATATTTACTTGAAAATTAATACAAATATTTTTAGCTTTATTTCAATGATTTTTTTAATTCTTTTTGGATGGACTCCAAAAAGAATGAAGATTATGCGTCACAAATGAATTATTATTATCCGCAAAATTTACAAAAACAAAACTAAGAGAAATTTTAAAAAATCAAGTATCATAATTATATGTATATATACGTATTCGAACTTATATGTACAATATTTGAGGTGAAAGAACGTACATATGTATGTAGTGTCTGTAGATGTTTGTTTAACAAAATAAAGTTATTTATTATTAAATTAAAAGAAAAATAAATTTTATAATATCATTCATGTGTTTGCAATTTTTAATTAAAGAGACTGAGTTAAATCACTTAGAAATATAATGTACAGAGATGGATAATTTCATACAACTATTTCTGGTGTGAAAAATAACAGCTGTTGTTCAGCTCCATTTGATGGTATTTGTTTAAATGTGCGTAAATTGAAACAAAATCTATGCAAGCTTATCCCTACCAGCTATTTCGCACTTTCAAAAGTTGTATGAAATCATTCATCTGTGTAGACTCAATTTCTCTGTGGTTAAATCTAATATTAAATTCCTAGTATAATATAGAAAAAGATTAAATAATGAGTATTGTTCAACATACATCTCTGTTAGTTCAAAATACACTTTATTCCTCTTAATAATATAAAATCATGATATATTCTTAAAATTAGATAAGTTTTACTACAAAAATCTCTTTTCAACATTTTTACATTGTCAACATCGACGGTATCTATTATAATTGAAATATTTGTTACAGTTAATATGTCCATATTCTAAGCGCAATATCAATAATTTATGTCATATATTGAGAATATGTTAGAGGTTCTAAAATGAAGTATTCTGGCAAAAAATGCCATGGATTCAAAACATTAAATTCAATGAATAAATCCAATTATTCCAAATTTATTCACATTCTTAAGAAACGCTTCTAATAAATAATAATTAAAACTATAAATAGCATAAACTATTTATATTCTTAAATAATATGTACGTGATTATTTAAACAACAAAAATTTACTATTTCACATTGTATCTATCACCCACTGTAATTTGGTTTGAGATTTCAAAAGTTGAAAATTGAATACAGATGGAAAATGGATAGAACACACAGCGCAAATTAGCAATCAAGTTAAAACTTTTTGTTTTATTTATTGATAAAAAAATTTATCGACAAGAAATATAATACATTACTTCTACCAAAAATTGTGATTATTTTCTTAAAAATTTACAGTAATGTTAAAAATTACAGTATTAATACAATTTTCCTTTGGGAACATCTTACAAGAATAATTATATTTTCTTTACATACATCTACATTCATGTTATTTGAGACTCGACATCGCATTTTCGTGAATATTTATCATTTATTTTTTAAATTAGTTATTTTATTTAAATATCCAATAAATAGTTTTAAACAAATTTGAATAAAAGGTAATGGTAATTTTTAATTAATTTTTTTTTTAACACATTTCTTCATATACTTAATACAATGACACATTTAAATTTCTAAGCATAATTTGATGACATGAAACATAATTATTTTCAGTTTGAATACTCTGGTATACTGTTTTTCCAGTAAATAATTTTATAATTTTATGGCATTTTAATAATTGTAATAAAAAAAAATTAAATCATTCTTTTATTTCCATGAAATTATTAGAAGAAGAAATTTATTATCGAATATATTGGAAAGTATTAAGTATTCTAAAAATAAAAATGCATGATTTCAATCCATGTAATTCTTGTAACAACTGTTGCTTAAAAACATAGTTATATTAAAATATAAATAAATTTTTTTTTTTACAGAAATAGAATTCATTGATGCGCAGCGCACACATTTTACAAAAGCTTTCCAATACAACATAAGACTCCATCTACCCTAATTTATAAAAAATTTCCACATAGCTTTTATTAAGAAAAGCTGAAAAATGTATGAGAACATACATTTTATATAATGTAGTGTGTAAAATATTATAAATTTATACAAAATAAGTCGTAAGGAAAATAATATAACTAACTAAATTGCCTTTCTATAACATTTAATTCATTAAAGTGTCTTGCGAGTGTCGAAAACTTGACATTTGGAAATACATACATAATTCAGTTTCTGTTGAACAAACTTTATATTTACAAGCAGTAAAACGTAACTTTTTGTGAGTTTCAAAATTCCTAAAGCTTAGAAATGTTTATAAAAAAGGAATTTTTCTACAAAATAAAACTTTATTTCAAAGGGTATGTATGTTTTTTATAATATTAGGGGACAGGGCTGGGTTCTGGGTCGGGCTATGTTGAGGGTCAGGTACTTTTTTCTGTCATGCTAAGTAAATTGGCGGATCTAACTACTATCAAATTTTTGTTTTGACCCAAGGTAGTTTTTAAGCGAACACCGAAGTGAATGAACGTATTGCTTTTACAAGATGCATAATCCATGTGTGAAAATCGATAAAAAAATGATATTAAGATTTTTTCAAAATGCTATTTTTTGAGTAAATGAATCGTAAACGGTGAATTGAATGCATTAACATTTAGTATAAATTTTATATTTTTCGAATTGGTATGGTATTGTGATGATATACGAGTCGAAAAATTCGAGGTGACCCACAACCCAGCCACTTTTTTTTTCGACATTTTTTCACGTGCTCACAAAAATGGTCATAAAATTTTTTGAGTTTTTTGGATCACTATACTTTCTTCGTAGAAAAGTTGCGTAAGAATATAACCTTTCCAACAAGGTACAACACTACATACTATATTTTGATAATTAGGACTTATAGGCCAAAAACAAAACCTGAACCCACAACCCAGCCCTCTTCCCTAAATAAAAACGTTTAAATTTTTAAATTAATCTTTAATTCTCCATAAGAATTACATGTATGGTATGAAAAATAAAAATCCTAACATTTTAAAAAAATTATTATTTGATTTAGTATGAGTTCAAAATCTTAATTACACCTTCCCCAAGCGTCTGAAAACAATTTTTATTGTGATTTTACTTTAATTTAATTATTATAATCTTTAACATTCAAAATCATAAATATTTATGTATCATTCATAATATTTATATTTTATTATATTACCAAATATTTTTTCAACACTTATTAATCCTAGGTCAGACTATTTTATGTCTTTGTTGCTCATATACTTATTAAATGACATTGAGTAGAAATAGTTTTATAACACTAGAAAATTTCTTTTTTATCAATGACATGACGTTTCGCTTTATTGTGTATCCACCAAATTGCGTATATAAGCTGAATATTATTTACCATAACCTATTTAATACTAATAAAATTAATCACACGTTTTTTTTATTTTTCTTTTGCGAGAGAAAAATTTTCTCACAGTTTTATAGTTTTTTTTTCTTTTTTTTGATGCACTAAAATACTAAAGTTAGATGTACTTTCTTTCACGTTGTTTTCATATTGCTTATGTTTTGATAACCACGTGCATTATCCTTGACGTCATAATGTTGCAGTTTATGATAAAGTGGTTTTCTAAGTTTTAATTTGTTATAAAAATTATAAGGATTAATTTAATTATAGGTATTTGAATTTTTTTTTTTTTTTTTTTTCAAAACTAACTATTTTCTACAAAAATATCTGTTAGCATATCTGTTTATGTTGGATCGGATATACTTTCATTATTTTCATAAATCGTAAAATTTCTTATTCTTTTTTAATGTTTATACTTACAATGGTATATGTAAATCTCATCTCGACATATTACTTCAAATAAATAATTCGAAGCATGCAAAATTTTTGTTTCTAGAATCTGTTACCTTTTATATGCCTAAGTGGTCTGACAAAGTTTCAGAAAAAGCCAATAGTTATTTCATTGAATACTCCAAAACTTGAAAATGTTGATTATAAACTATTTTAATTCAATATCATTCTAAACCCAGAAAAAAATTGATTTACTCTCGAAAATTTAATAGAAAAATAAGTTTTGTTGCATTTCCATGATGCTAACAAATTAATTCCAGCCTATAAAGCGCAAAATCGGAAAATAATTTTTCACAGCAAAATAATAAGAAAACTGTTGATTTTAACACAAATGTAAAAAATTGGAAATTATTTTGAATGTATAAGTGAAAAGAATTTCCACAAAAACAAATAAATTTCCCTCATCAACTTTGGAACATTTTTAACTTGTCTTCAATTTTCTTTTTATTCTGGAGAATTAGAGTTTTTGACATAGAATAAAAAAAAACGTGGGAAAATTTAAAAATAGATAACTGTTGCGCATTTTTTAGGCTTTCATTAAAAAAAATTTGTTGTACTGCTTAACTTATAATTTCTTGTGATATGTAATTTTTTTTTGATTTGTCATTGACAAATAGGTAGAATAATTAATTCAAAGCCACAATATAGTTATACCTATACTTATATAATATATACAATTTACTATCACGTAGAAATTTGTATTTAATTTATATTGATTAGTTATTGAAAAAATAATAATCTAATCTAAATTATTTAATTAGATAGTGTGTTATTGGTATATATAAAAAACCAAATATGATACGCACAATATGTGAGAAATAAACCATCTGGCTTAATAATGAAAAATAAATTTGAAAGTGAAAGTTTTACTATTTTTGATTTCCTAATGTAAGTACATACATAGTAATTCTTTACATTTCCTTTATTGATTACAGTTTATAATTTATTTATCAATGTGATTATAAGTGTAGGTACCAAAATCGATTTGATAATAAATTTAGAAAAAGTGAAAAGGCCAGGCCTTGTGATACACTGTTCCATAGGAGAAAAGAAAAAAAGTTTTTATAAAAAAAAAAGTAAACTTAGAATTTTAATTTAGAAAGTTACTAGTTTATTTTATCTTATATATCGAAATTATATTTAATATATAGTATAAATGAAAACAAAACTTAAAAAATTTGACACCTTTACGTCTGTGATTGAAATTAACAGCATGTGATTGAACTTTTCTACAAATTTTCCACCTAGTGAAATATATTTGCTATATCATATTGTAATATTGATACACATATGTATTGAAAAAATAATACTCAAGGTTGGAGGCCTCCATTTCACAGCAAGTTCTTCCATCATTAAAACTGATAAAAGGTAATATTAATCAAAATTTAAAATAAACCCGAAAAAATCACATTAAATATTTAAAACCTAAGAATTACAAAAATAATGTTAGAAATCGAAAGCCGACTGACTCTCACCCCTTTGAACTGGTTTAATTACCATATTTATGTTTTCCTTGGAGTCTGTATTTTATTACACTCAGAGCCGGCTCCAGCGATGATACAGAAGATGCACGGCATCGGAGCGCCACGAAAAAAAGGGCGCTAAGATCGAAAACTTCCATTTAATTTTTTTTTTAAATGTTATTTTCAAAAAAGGCGCTAAGATCTATAATTAGAATTATAATTAGGCGAAAAAGTAGGCGCGAGGATTAAAAAATTGGGATTACAAAATTTTTTTAATTGAAAATTGTTTTCAGTTTTATGTATTTCACTTTTGTTTAAACATGTTAACATTTAGTGCATTAAAAAATTTATAATATATAAAATTCAGTAAAACAAATCAGTGAAAAGTTATAAATTTGTTACTATATATTTCCAAATTTGGTAATTTCTTTGCGAATACTATTAACGTATTAACTTTACCAGTTTCAGTAGCAAGTGGAGAAAATAATTTTCCAGACTTAAACTAATAAAGTCTTATTTACGGTCAACCATTTCTCAAGAGAGATTAGTTGGCCTGGCGATGATTGTTGTTGAAGGCGATATTTGTGATAAAATTAAAATAAGCGATGTTTTAGATGAATTTGCTTCCATTAAAGCAAGAAAAATTAAATTTTTAATTTAATATTTCGCAATTTATTAATACATATAAGCACTGACTTCTCTATATAAAAGACGAAACATCAAATTTGTCTATGTATTAAGGTCGAATAAGCTTTTCATACAAAAATCAAATTTTTGTATGAAAAATTTATTTTTATTTTTAAAAATCATTTTTTTTATAAGAAAAAGAAGGACTTTCAATTTGACATGCAAAGATAAATTAATATTAATAATTTTTCTAATTTTTCAATAAAAAAAAATTACCAAAAATATTACGGAATATGCTAAAAATTTGTAATATTTTTGCAAAACAAAAGAAGAGTGTTTAAAACCCATTTGATAGGGGGGGGGGGGGCCCCTGTTCAAATTTTTTTTTTTTACAGTGATGGCAAAAAAAAGCGTGCAGTCGAAAAAAAAAAGATTGAATGAAAAAAAAAATTAAGAAGAGATTCATTCTAATTCAGAAACGAGACCTTTCCCCCAAGAACTGTTTTTGGTTTTGAGGATTTGGGACCTCCTCTACCCCCCTCCAAGTTTCAGTCGATTCTGAGTGGTCCCGTCATCTGCAGTATCGTCGCCGAGAATAGAATTCAAAGATAATATGAAGATATTACTGTCGGCCACAAGGAAAAAAAAACTTTTGTACCCCGGCTGATAATTGGTCCAGCTCATTATAAACGATATTTAAGCTGGTTTATAGGTTCCTAAATGTAAAAACAGTCAAATTTAGTTGTTTTTGTTTTTAAATAAAATTTAGCATCGAATTCCATTCTCAGCCGGGGGGGTAGCTGACAATTAAATTTTCCCAAAATTTTGGAATGTAATCTCGACCATGTGAAAATTTTGAGTAAAATAAAAAAAAAGTTACCCATTTTTTTTGATTTATGCAGATAATTATCTCATTTAATAATTTAAACCACTATACCTTTGATTTTTTACAAAAATTTTGATTTTTAAGCTCGTTTATCTGAACACCTTTTTTCATAAAATTCTAATCTGATCTAATCTGATCGCATCGACAGACTTGTTTGAATTTTATACTTTTTAATCAATTATTTTAATTCCGAACTATTTTATTTTTTGCATATGAGTAGAGAAATGAACACTCTTTTAAATTCAATTTTGGTTTTTTGGCGGAGATGTATACTTTTCCTAATACTCATGGGCAAAGTTAAAGTGGCTGAGAATTGGTCCCGGCTGAGAATACCTGCCTTTACCCTATGTCGAACTTTCACTATCCAGATAACAAAGCCGCCAATCTTCGCTGATGCTTTAAGTTAAATTAGTTTACCTTCGTACATTTTAAAAAATATTTAAATTCAAATATTTAACAATATTTATATTCTTCATATTATAAAATTTCTAATTATTTAAATTTTTTTTTTTAAATGTAATAAGTTTTTTTCCTACAGTGTATTTTTATTTTTGTCGAACCATTTGACAGATAAAAATTTCTATGTGTAGTCTTTATATAGAGAAGTCAATGATATAAGATTTATTTTTATTTAAAATTATGTCATCGAATGTAAATAGTATATAATACACTGTTTTATTTATGTTTTCTGCTACATCTTCCTACAAAGGCGCTCAACAAAAATTGCATCGGGGCGCTAGAACCGGGCCTGATTACACTTAGGAATAATTCTTGAACCATTAATTTTTCCGATATGTAGTTTTATTTTTGCTTGCAGAAAAAAAATTTTTTTTTCCACTTCAAAAATTTCTCCATAAACATAAAAACAAAAAAATTAATATTAAATCTCATTAGCTTACAATAATTATTAATAATCAATTTTATTACTTTACAACGATAATTCAATAGTACTCCAAAATCAATATTTTACTACAATAAGTTAACATTGAAAATTATTTGTACTATCTACACATATTTACTGAAAATAAACATATGTACATATATAATGTACATAAATCTTTATGTAAAGAATATAAAATCCTGTCAGTCATTGGAAATTATTCGTTGAAAAATATGGGCCAAAAAATAAACAAACAAAAAAAAAAAACAAAAAACAAACATTATAAATAAATCTCGAAAAATTTTTTTTTTTTTTTATGTAGGTACACGAATTTTATTTTTGTTTTATTTTTTTCCAAAATTTATATATTTTCAGGTACCTTTTTTTTGTGTACATAGATGTACACATATTAAAAAAAGAAAAAAAAAACAATTGAATTGTGTATAAAATAAAAATTGTATACTTAATTAACAAAACAAACAAATTTTGGAATCTAAAAGTAAAAAAAAAAATTGACAGAAGTAAAATCAAAAAAAAAAAAATGTATACACAACAGAAAATCTATAAACACCTTTTCAGAGAAAAACTAGAAAATTATATTAAATTAAATTTTCATATTTACATATATTTTTATTTTGTTATTTTTTCTTTCACAATAATGGGAAAAAAAATAGTAATTTTGCGGCTAAAATTATGTACACAGTCAATGTATATTATTTTCAATTTTATTTATATATAACTGCGTGTCGCATATATATATTTTCTTTTTTTTAAAGCAACCCCCAAAAAATACTTAACAACCCGTTTAAATATTATATTTACATTTCAAGGATTTTTACACATACATAGTATATATTTTTAAAAGTAAGATACTCATTATACTACAGAATTATTTCCTCACAAATACATTATAAAAAGAATTTTTTTTTCCAATTTTACATAGATCATGTTTTTTTTTTTTGGTACCCTGGAAAATAAAATTATTTTTTTTTCTTTAAATTTCCAGGAAAATATATAGAAATTCTCTGCGTTCGAAAACAAAAATAAAAAATAAAAAACTTCTAAACAACTGTCAAATTTCGTTATACTATTATTATATTTAGGAAATTATTATCTTTGTATTGACCTATCACACTTTTATACAGATTTGTTTTCCAAAAATTGGAAAAATTTTCCTTTGGAAAAATTTTTCTTATATATACATATATTTAACGTTGTATTAGTTTGTTAATGAAAAGGCGCTTTTCAAAATTATGTGTGTGAAATAAGAATTTTCTAATTTTTTTTTTGTTTTTTCAACCTAACATCCAGTTGTTCATTGTCTTCCGTTCGTGTGTCCGTAAAACGCGAATTTCCCGCGCAAGAAGTAAAAAATTTTCTAATGCAATTTTTTTTATTTAATTTTTTTTTTTTTGGAAAATTTAACATAAAAAAGAAGATTTTATTTTTTTGTTTTTATTAAAAATAAATAAAAATAAAAAATAAATAAAAATTAGAAAAGTTTTCGCTTAAAAAAAAAGAAAAGAAGTGTTTTAAAGGAAATTTTATTTGAAAGAAAATTTAAAGAAAAATTCTTACAAAAAAATTCCAAAAAAAAAGATTCTAGCAGAGAATCTATTAAATATAAAAAAAGGAAGAAAATAGTGGGAAAAGGCAAAGAAAATTAATTTTTAAATTATTTTTCATAAAAAAAAATTGGAAAAATGTTTTGAAAATTTATAAAGAAAATAAAAATCTATGCTATTTAAATTATTGAAAATATAGCTATAAGTGTACATAAAAAAAATTAATAAGAAAAATCTTTATAAAAATCTATTTTTTGATGTAATTTTTTTATTTTTTTTATTTTTTTTTTTGTAAATAGAGAAAAAGGAAAACAATTTTTGTATATTGTTGTTGTAATTATATTGCTGTATTACAACAACAAACGCGTGAAAAATCTTTCTTTTTTGTTTTATATATTTTGCTGAAAATCATGGAGAAAAGATAGATTTTTTTTTTTTGTTGTTATTTTTCCCATGTTCCTGTATTGAGTTCTCAGCTCCTCAGAAAAAAAAAATAAATAAAAAGAAAAAAAAACAATTTTTGCAGACAGATTTTCTTGTTGTAAATAAATGTCTAACCTTAAAAATGTAAGTTTTTTTTTTGTTTTTTTTTTTTTTTAATACTTCACATTTTTGCTTTTCATTTTAACACAAATATAAAGAAAGAAAATTATATACACAAAAAAAATAAATAAAAGACAAAAATACTTTATAAATAAAATTTATATATATGAGAAATTAAAAAAAAAATAATAATAATCTATTTTTATCTTGACTTGATTTTTCTTCTTAAAAAAAAAAAAAACAATTATTTAATATAAATATACCTATATCTATCTACCTATATATTTTTGTGTTTTTTTTTAATTGTCAGATACTTTGCTGTTGTTGTTTTTTTCTTTTCTTCTTGTTAATTCATAAAAGTTTTTCTTTTTCTAAATATGAAAAAATAAAAAATTCTAACAAAATGCGAAAAACACATTAAAAAATATTATAAAAAGAAAAACTTTACGAATTTGTCTACTGGGAAATTAAGATAAAAAAAAAAAAAAAATAATACAAATATCTTTAAAAAACTAAAGAGAAAAATAAAAATAATAATTTTTTTTTTTTGAAAAAATAATGTCAGGGTTAAAATTTTATATATTTATTTATTTTCATTTTTTGAGAAATAGAAATTATGACGAAATAAACTTAAAAAACAACGTGTTTTTTTAGAATTTAAAAAAAAAAAATAAATAAATAAATAAATCATTAAAAAACTAATGATCTAAAAAAAAATGAGAAAAAAGATAACGAATCTCAATATAAAATTATTTGTCAACGACTTCAGAGTTGTCTATTAACTAGAAAAAAAATTTCTAATTTTTATATTCTACAAATTTAGTAGTTTTAAAGAAACATAAATGTGACTGTGCATACATTGATTATTCATCAATTGATTTGACTCATGTAAAAAACCTTTTTTTTTAGCTCTGTTATGATAAAGTCTGAGCTAGGCATATATTGATTGAAGGCTTGAACTAATTTGAAATGAAACAGAATTTAGTGTCAAATCTATGATCTAAGAATATTATTGATCAATTGAAAAGATTGTGGCCATTTGATGTGCAATAATAGTATATAATCAGCCATTGAAGGAATTCGTAGGGGAGAGGGCTGGGTTGTGGGTCGGGCTGGGTTTTGGGTCGGGCTGTGTTGAGGGTCAGGTAATTTTTTGTAATGCTAAGTAAATTGGCGGATCTAACTACTGTCAAATTTTTGTTTTGACCCAAGATAGTTTTTAAGCGAACACTGAAGTGAATGAACGTATTGCTTATACAAGCTGCATACACCATGTTTGAAAATCGATAAAAAAAAAGTGATATTTAGATTTTTTCCAAATGCTATTTTTTGAGTAAATGAATCGTAAACGGTGGATTGAATGCATTAACATTTAGTTTAAATCTTATATTTTTCGAATTGGTATGGCATTGTAATGATAAACGAGTCGAAAAATTCGAGGTGACCCACAACCCAGCTACTTTTTTTTTCGACATTTTTTCACGTGCTCACAAAAATGGTCATAAAATTTTTGAGTTTTTTGAATCACTATACTTTCTTCGGAGAAAAGTTGCGTAAGAACCAGGGCCGGTCCTGCTATATGTGCATGATGTGCACTTGCACAGGGCGCCTAACGAATAGGGCGCCAATCGATTTGTAGTCAAGAACATGCAAATCCATTCGAAATTGACTAATGTGCTACTGTTCACAAAAAAACTTTACCCAGAAAAAAATCAACACAGTATACAATTTTTTTTGTATACCGTGATCAAATTGCACATTGTATAATGTGCAAATAAGAATTCAGCATAGAATAAAATCAACATAGTATTTATGTAAATATTGTTTTTTGGTATACACTAGGTAGAAAAAGTCTGCGTACGGGCTCGTTTCTTATTTTTTGTTCAACATGTTCCCAGTTTTTGATGTCATTTAAAAGTACTCTATGAAAAAGGTTTTTTTGTGAAAACATTTTTTTTTTTTTCAAAATTTAAATTTTGAGAAATAATATCAATTTTTTGAACTGTCTGAGTACAGCCTGTTTCAATGCCGCGTCTCAGAAATTAACTGGTAATCTCATTTGAAACGCAATTGAATGTAGATAATTTGCGCCATATAATTTTATCTGTACGATAAGGGAAAGTATCAAAAATTGTCTTTGAAAGTCATAGGAATAGCTTAGAACTGCTGGAAAATAGGTTAGAACCGCTTCTTTTTATGATTTTCAAAGGCGATTTTTGACACTTTCACTTATCGTAGGGATAAAATTTTATGGCGCAAAATTATCTACATTCAATTGCCTTTCAAATGGCATCATTAGTTAATTTTTGAGACGCGGCATTAAAACCGGCTGTACGCAGACTTTTCCAAAAATTGATATTTCTCAAAATTTAAATTTTGATAAAAAAATTTTTTTTACAGAGTCCTTTTAAATGACATCAAAAACTGGGAACATGTGGAACAAAAAATAAGAAAACGAGCCCGTACGCAGACTTTTTCTACCTAGTGTATGTATATTTATTTGAGGACTAGCACTAGACCTACTGGGAATACCTCGTTAAAAAAAGCGCTTTAGTATAGTCTACTTCAGACTTCAAGCTGCGGCTCTTGAGCCGCATGCGGCTCATAACATAAATTTATGCGGCTCCGGAAATCATTTTTTTTTACACTGCATTGGGCTCGAAGAACAATTCTGACAAATTTTTTTTTTCACCCGGCCTAAACTTTTTTCATTCTAAACTACAAATAAAGAATTTTGTTGCACCCTACAAATCAAGAATTTTTTTTCACTGTAAACTACAAATAAAGAATTTTTATTATTTTGTAAAAATAAACATCGAGTTTCAATGACAGAATAGAATTGAAGAAATCAATTAAGGGTGTCATCATTAAAATTACAATTAATTTTGAACAATTATATATTTTGAACAATGTATAAAATTCATAATTAGAAATCAAAATTATTGTTTTATTTAATTTTTAATATTTTAAAACGGTATATAAATCAAAAATTAAATATATTGATTTTCTTATATACATTTATAATTATTAAAAAATTTGCGGCTCTTTAATTTTGATATTTCTTAAAATTTGCTCGCTTATGTTTTGGGTTGCTCAGGCCTGGTCTACCTCAATGGTGACGTGAAAATGACTTATACTATGCTTATGGGTGCAATTTTCAAAATCGGCACAGGGCGCAGAATCAGCTAGGACCGGGCCTGGTAAGAACATAACCTTTCCAACAAGGTACAACACTACATACTTTATTTTGATAATTTAGGACTTATAGGCCAAAAACAAAATCCGACCCACAACCCAGCCCTCTCCTCTATATATAAAAGTACTTTGAGACGAATAAAAGATTTTTTTTAAACTTTTTTCCATATTTTAATTTTTTCTACTTTATAAAATGAGATCGAAACAGAAATATTATACAAAAGTATAAACAAAAATTAAACTTAATCTATTTTGTTTTTTTATTTAAATTTATCTTCATTTCAACCAATTTTAATTGGGTTTTTATCTTGAAATGAATTTTTTCCAATTTGTATTTCAGATTCTATTTTCTAATGTTGGTTTTATATTATTTTGAATTTTATTAAAAAGTATAATATTTAATTTGAATTACTTAAAATAGAATTACTAAAATTATAATTTTCAAAATAAAAAAAAATTAAATTAAAAATTTAAAAAACCCCCGACACAAAAAAATACTTGAAACCCTATAGAAAGAAAACAATAACCGTGAAATTTTGATCCTACGTAAGTACGTATGAAATTTTTTGATTAAATGTTGTCGAGTCGGGGGATTGCTCTTTTCCTATAATTATTAGCTTAACGTTTTGTTAAAGAGCATACGTAACATGTGAAATGTTTTTTCCATGTAAATTTTTTTTGAGTCAATTTAATATGTAAGAGATGTCGTTTATTTTTTTGTCTCAACATTTATCTGGATAGTTTAGTTGTGTATTTAGTTTTTAAGTAGGTTCACTTTTAATTCTTAATACTTACTTTAAAAATTTCGTTGTAGTTTTAATATAATTTATTTAGGTAGGTGTTTTTATAGGAAAAGAGCAATCCCCCGACGCGACAACATTTAATCAAAAAATTTCATACGTACTTACGTAGGATCAAAATTTCACGGTTATTGTTTTCTTTTTATAGGGTTTTAAGTATTTTTTTGTGTCGGGGGTTTTTTAAATTTTTAATTTAATTTTTTTTTATTTCATGCTCTTTATAGGGAATCCATAATTTTTTTATTTTATTTTTTTTATTTTCTTGTGTTTTAAGATTCAGGTAATTTGATGTTTAATCCATAGAATAATTAGTATTAAAGAAAGTCTATTGATGTAAGAAGTAAGTGTTGAAAATCAAAAATGTACATAAGGAGATCTTTGAAAAAATATGTAATCCGCCATTTTGTGGCAGCGACCATCTTGGATTTTAAATTTGTTATAATGTATAGTATTCTACTAGTCAAGCCCTTTCATTTGATACCCATATTGAGGGAGTTGTGAAAAAATATGTAAGCCGCCATTTTGTGGCGGCAGCCATCTTGGATTTGAAATTTGTTATAATGTACATATAGTATTCTACTAGTCAAACCCTTTCATTTAATACCCATATTGAGGGAGTTCTGAAAAAATATGTAATCCGCCATTTTATGGCGGCGTCCATCTTGCACCGATTTTCATCAAACATAGCTAAAAACACTCCCGACTAATTCACCTTTCAAACAAAAAAAATCAAAATCAAAATCGGTTCATCCGTTCGGGAGCTACGATGCCACAGACAGACACACGTACACACAGACACGTTAAACGCATAACACCCCTTGTTTTTGCGTCGGGGGTTAAAAATATCAAAAAACATAATTCTTTGAATTGTTTTTCTACATTTAAAAGTTATTTTAAAATGTTTTTACAAATTTTATGAATTAAAACTTATAAATCCCTAACCTACATGTATATTACATTATATATATTTCAGTTATGTGGAATAATCAGATTACAGATTTTCAAAAATTTCAAAAACATTAAGTACCCTTACTTTTGTACTAAATTTAGTTAATAAAACAAAAATTTCACCCACTTACCTATATTTTGAAGAGAGCATACTACTTTTATAATATACATAATATACTACATGCAAAATACACTACAAGTCTATATACCTAATGTATTCAAAAACAAATGAAAAATTAAGATAATTATATGTTTTTGTCAACAACAACAGGAAGCATTTGCGTCAAAAATTTATTTTTCTATTAGAAATTAATAAAAATTAATTTATTTTAATATTTTATTTTTCGTTTTAGGATAAAAGTCTCGTGAATTTGACATGAAAAACGCGTTTCTCATTAATTTTTGTTTTTAAGTCCTTTTAATATGTTTCTATTTTTTTTCTTTTTTGATATTTTTATTTGTTTATTTGAACAATTTTTTTTCTATGTCTCTGATGGACAATTTATTTTCATTAATATTACAACATTAGAAAAACAAACAAACAGAGAAAAAAAGCTTTTAAAAAATTAATGTGAAATAGACTGTACAAATATAAAATATTATGTTTTATTTTCAAATTCATAAAAAGCTAATAAAATATTTACATATTAAGAAAAATAATATTATGAATATACGAAGAAAAAAGAAATACCCAAAAAGATTTATTAAAATTTAATTATAATTTCATACAAAATAAATCAGAATTCAAAATTTAAAAATTTGAGGAAGATGTATTTATAAAGATTTGTAATTTAATCAGATGGTTTCATTATGAGAATCATAAAGAAATCACAAAATTAAAAAAAAAAAAAAAGGGAAAATTGCTTATAAAATAAATAGCTAAGAATACTATAGTCGGTTTTTTTTGCAGATTCAATTTAACTTAATTGCTTTTACCTTTTAGAACAAAGTACAAAATAATTGCTTTTAGAACTAATTTTCAGTTTTACCACCATCATTTCGTGAAATTATAATTTCCTCTAAAATTCTAAGAACATATTTTTGCAGAAAACCCATTATAAAAGCTCAAACTTGTATCTTCAGAAATTATCGTAATTATCGTAACCTAGAAGTTAATTATTTAAGTTCAAATAAAATGACGTATGTAGATTCTAAATTCTAAGTATATGTATGTATCTATATTTAAAATTTTCATTAAAGAAGTTTCAGTTAAAATTTAAAAGCTCATTTCATTTTTTTAAAAAATAAATGTAAAATCTCATAATATACTGTAGAAAGATAAATTTTAATAATTTTACCTTTCTTTCGTTTAAAATTCTTGTTTCTCAAAAACCATTTCATAATCCTTAAAAATAAAATTAAATTGAACAAAATGAATATAATAGTTTATCGTCGCATATAGCTGTTAGAAAATGTTTGAGTCATCATCATCAAGTTAAAAAAAAAAATTTAAAAAAGCGTTGCAGAATATTCTTTTTCGCACACACTTCTCTTGTAGCAATGTACATATGTTTGGTTACAGTCCAAGGCTTAGATTTGTTCTCATCTAGAGCTATTTTTTCTTTACTTTTTCTTGGAAAAATATTTAAAATTTTTAGAACTAAAAATCATCCGTTGGTAAACCATTCTTTAAATTGTTTTTAGTTTTTTTCTTGAATGTGGACCTGAATCCATTGAGCAATCAAATAAATTTTAAGTATGTGTATCTACAAAATCTAAGACATAAAAGTTTAACCTTAATTTAGAAACATCCAGTAAACGTTTGAGGGTATATATATTTTAAAATAAAAAATAAAAATTATAATTTATAACATACAACAGAGTTATTTCATTTTCATCATGCGCAAATTTCAAAACTTTTGAGGCAGAAGGTAGTTTTGTTTTATTTTGTTAAAAATAATAAAAATATATTTTTCACTTTTACTTGTTGTATGAAGATTTTTATTAATATATATATTATTTTTTTTAACTTTTCATTTTTATATGCCCACGAGAAAAAAGATTCACAAGCAAGCAAAAATAAAGAAAATAAAAAACACAAAAAAGATTAGATTCAATAAAGAATATTGTTTTCTGGACAACCACTGTCTTATTTTCAGGCATGAAAATGTTATTTATGATTTCGATGAAGATGAGATAAAAAAAAGGGAAAATAAACTTAAACAATAAAATGATAATAAAATTAAAACTCACACTTAAGAATAAGAATAAAAAAAAATATTTTTTTTTTCATCATTTTCAAGAATAATATTCATTAAGAAAAGGGATTTTAGTTTTAATTTTGTTTTAACTTTTCTTCAATATTTTTTTCGCACTTTTATTTTATCAACTTTTAAAGTTCAGTTACTTAACAGTGTATCGTTTTGATATTTTATGTACATAATAAAATGTTGGTTTCATATACATATTATATATAATTTATTGACTTCAATCACGAATTCCTACACAAAGAAGTTGTATATTCTTTTATGCATATAATTCGTAAATTTTTATCGAAATATTAAAAAAAACAAAAAAAATGTATTATCTTGATATAACACTTAAAATAATAAGTTGTCAAGGATATTATATAAAAGTATATTTACCAATGGTTCGATGCCTTTTACGAAAGAAAAATTAGCTGATCATACTAATATACTTAAAAATACATTACCAGAACTTTGTGATGTTATGGCATTAACCTCTTAATAATGTGACCTCGAAATAACAAATTGTTATATTGTCCATTTGAATTTGAGTAAAAAAAAAATTTTTTTTAAAGTACTTAGCAAAAAATTTTGCAAATGTACCTACTTATACTTAAAAATAAAAAAATTCATGGTTGTCTCTCATCAATTTACATAATATTTTGTTAAATTAACTAAAAGAAAAAAAAAATGAAATGTAATGATAATTTGACAACAAAGAACTCTAAATTACACTTGTTCAATTCAAAAATTAATGTCTATTGTTAAAACATTTAAATTTTTGATGTATAGGTATATTATGTCTATATATAACAAAAATTTAAGCAATTTATTCAGATTCTTTGCCTTTTTTAAGTAAATTTTTTTTTTTTTTTTATGGTTTCCTTTTATTTAAATTTGCTTCTTCTTTTTTACAACCAAATATACCATAACTCTAACAAAAAAAAAGAAAAATAAATTCAAGGAATTGGTAAATTTGAATCTATATAACAAACAAAAATATAATAAGTTTTCTTTGTTGTCTCTTATAGGCTTCTTTGTTTTCAATACATAGATTCAAATAATTTCCATAATCTTATTAAATGTAGTCCGCTTGAAGTTTTCGGAATTCTAAGAAAAATATTAAATATTTTTTGCCGCAGTAAATTCTTCAAGCGTTTTGAAATTATTAATTTTTAATCTCTGTTCAGTAACAGTCTGAACTCTATTTTGCAACAAAAAAAAAAAAAGTGTTACATTAGCAAAAAAAAATTTATAGGGTCAGATTATATTGGCTTTATTAGTTTTTTTTTTTTTTTTTTTTTTAAGGAAAGTCAATTGAATTCAATTTTTGATTATTATGAATTTTTCCGTTTTATTTATGTCGTTAGGTATAAAAAGTTAGAAATAACAAAAACCTACCATAATAATTTTTTTGTGTCCACATTAAATATATAACAAGTTAAAGTTTCAAGAGATTTTCTTTCTTTTTTTTTATTATATTTTATTATTTTATTTGTGTCATAAAATTTTTTTATTCTCTTGGGAGAAATTAATATTAACTTTGTTTTTTATTATCATTAAATATAATATACTTATATGTACATCATATACTATATATATTTGATTTTGATATAAATGTAGGTGTAATCAGAATCAATTTTCTTTCATTCGATATCAATATTTTTATTGTATATAATATATATTTATCAAATTATTTCATTAAATTATATTTATATAATAACGATTGAAAAATAAAAATCAATAAAATTCGAAATTGACATATGTTTTCTATATGTTATACATAGAATCGTCTTCCTTTACCGCAAGTTATGTCAATAAAAATTTTCTATTTTCATTTTTTTTTTTTTTTTGTGTTAAAATTAGAAAATAATTAATTTATGTATTTCTATCTTTGAATGTTTTTATTACAACATACTATACATAAATATAGATTTATTTTTCATGTTTTTTTTTAAGTATTATTTTGTTTATCTTTTTTTTTTTTGTTTTATCTAAAATTAGGATTTTTAATGAACAACATAATTATAATGATGTTTATTAAAATTAATTTAAATTTTATTAGCTTTAAATCATTTTAACAATATAAAAAAATTTTTTTTTTAATTAAAAGCAAATAAGCTATATAATATAGTATATCATGTTATGCCTCGGCTGTGCGTGAAGTTTTATCTTATAGGTACTTATTGATATCAAGATAAAAAATTTATTACATGATTTGTTCCCGATTATAAAATAAAATATGATGCTTCATTTGCCGTTTACACTACAGCTGAAAAAAAATATATGTAAGAAAAATAAATCGTGTAATTCAATAAAGCTTCAAAATTAGCAAGACTGAAAGTAAGTTTCAATTCTGATCATTATCGAGGCTAATCTCCTATTTATCTATATTTACTTAATACATATAAATGAAAATCCTTTTATGTACGTAAC
The DNA here is from genome assembly GCA_964007475.1 of Hybos culiciformis. Lineage (NCBI taxonomy): Eukaryota > Metazoa > Arthropoda > Insecta > Diptera > Hybotidae > Hybos > Hybos culiciformis. Next base: position 98,358,569 of record OZ023274.1, on the reverse strand, counting down.
TTATAAACTTAAAACCAATGAATCGATTTAAATGGATTGTTTTTTAGTTTAGTTTAGGCAAAATTTTAGTTTAGTTTAGTCAATAATCTGAATAAAACCAACGTCAAAGAATTTAAACTACAAAATTCTTTATATTGACTCAAATGAAAATATCAGATTAGGTATATAAATAAATATTGTTTTAATAAAATGAAATTTTCACAACACTCACATTACATCAATTAAAAACGCAGACTTTAAATAAAATACACAAGGGATCATAAACCCCTATCTATGTCCATAAATGCAAAAATATAAAAAATAATAATAAAAATGCTTAAGATGCATAAATATTATATTCACATTTTTTGTTATAAGATGCGATATAGTCGCATTGAAGGGAAAGCGCAAAACTTTTGAACTTTTATAATAACTTTTAATTGAAGAACTATAGAGTTTAATTGATTTTTCTTTTGAATTATAGTTTATACAAAAAATAAAAAAAAATATATATGTTTTAGTTTTTGCCTATATATATATATTTTTTTTTTTAATGTATATATTCGTATATATATTATTCAAGAACCATGTTATTCGTATACGTACATATACTACATTAAAATGTATAACGATAATTATAGGCATGTTTTTTATTTTTAATTGAAATTTATTGATTATTTTTGTATAAAATTTGCTCCTTATTTTAATTATATACATATATGTATGTTTTTTGCTTTTTAATTTAGTAATTTTTTTGTTATATTTGGGTTTTAAATTTTTGTATCAAAAAACCATTTTATTTTTATTTTTAAGTGGTAAAAATTTAGGGGAAAATATTATTGATTTGACTAAAAATCCTAAAATTTTCATTATAAAGCAATTTTAAATAATCATGAATATACTTAAAAGGTGTATTCTTTATTCTAATATAATTTACAATATATTAATATATGAATGTTTATTCGTTTATACTGAAAGTACATTAAGTACGGATAAATATTTTGTAATTTCTGAAAACTTACTGCGGGTGCCTATTAGGTATTATCATTCATTATACGTTAACACTTCATTAATATCCAAAATTTAAAATTTATGTGAAACATCAACACTGACTGCAATCAATATCCTATTAATTCTCAAACTCATGAACTCATTATCCTTGAAAATGATAAATAATTATGTATTCAGAAAATTCAAAAAATCTCTTTGCAATAATAATTATCATTGCGAGTGCGTTTAAATAGGTAAAAATATTTTTATCTTTGTACAAAATTCTTTTAATGCATTCCATATATGAGCCGTTTATTTTGAAAGTGGTTTAAGTCCATTTTCCAAAAAAAAAAAGTTAATGATCACAATAAACACAATCCTATATATTCTTTTTATTTAAAAACAATTTTAGTCAAGTATCATTAAAATCGCTTTGATTTTGACACTTGAAAATTAGCTTGTGGAATTATTAATGTATGTAAAAAATTCTTTTTAAGTATACTTTTAATATATCAGTAGGACGATGACATTGTATTAATATAATGTATTTATATAATGTTTTTATATAATGTTTATAAAAGGTATTACATTTTATAATCTAACATGTTTAAGGTCATAAAAACATGAAAGCGACTTAATACCAGTTACCAATATTTTTAAATCAATTCAAACACAAACCTTTGAATATCTCAATACAAAAACAAATGGACTGAAACCACTTTCAAAATAAACGGCTCATATTTTATAAATTTTACTGAACCAATTATGAATAAAGATTTGGAAAATTTTTTTGTTTATTATAAAGCAAAACATAATGTGGCAAGCATAACGTGGTTAAAAAATATATATACCTACCATGTATTCAATACCCCATACTGTGTTTATTATGTTTCAACGTTGCATTTAACCGATGTTGTACATAATTTTATCACAATTAATTCCAATGAAAGCTTGTACAGACTTCATATAACAAATAGAACATTAAATTTTTGTAAACAAAAAAAAATGGTAATAACTTACAATAGTTACATAAGCAAATTTACACTAAATTAATAAAGAGGATGTCATGCTTAATTAGACATTTTATTATACAGTCAGAAGCATATGTAGGTATATAAAATTACATCAAAAAAACACAAATTTACATAATATTTCTCCTTGTAATTAAATTAACTTTGATTACGCATAGGCGGTATACAATTACTTTGATATTCAATATCATGTGATTTTATAAATTGACATGATTTTAATGCAGTATTTTGACTTATTTTAAACTTCATGATACTTTATGAGTACTCAATTAATTTTTATAAAAAGTTTTTCTGTAAAATCCTTTTTAGATTTAAAGTTTGGTGGACAGATAGATGGAAATAGAATAAATTTTTTCCATGGATTTACGATATTAAAGTAGTCTAGAATCTCTGTTCAACTGAAGATAATTGTGTGAATTAGAAAATTGGCCGAAAATAGAATATTATATTCTATGATGTTGGGTATAGAACTTTCGATTGACTCAATTTATTCTTAAAATTTAATTTATTTGCTCATTAATTTTAATATTAAATAGTTATTGCTTAGAAAATATATTTTTTTATAGTCCTGCCTAGCCTATTCAATAAATTATTTATTATATACTTTATTATATTTTATTTTTATCTATTATCTTCTATATAACTTATCCTACAATCTAGAAACTTGAAACCCGCATTTAATAAACTTTTTTGTTTCATTTTTTAATTTGAATTTTTTTATGGGTTGAATTTCTCTTATTTATATTTCCTTTATGCTAATACCTAATATAACTCTATAATTTGTGGGTTGTTAAAGTTGATACAATTAATTGAAAAATTATAAGCTATTTTATCTCTTTCAATGTGAATTAAAACGGTGTTTATGAAGGTTTCGAGTGGAGTTTATTTATTTTGGTTAATTTGGATGCGTTTGATTTAACAATTTCGTTTTTCCCATTTTACTTAAAAATTAAAAACACTTGTATTACGTTATTACGTTTATCAATTTGATAAAATTAATTTTGATTGATTCAATATGAATATAATGTATGTATAATGTATAATGTATAAAATGTTATGTCCTTAAAATTTTAATTGATTTATATTTTTTGTTCAGTACTATATTGAGTAAAAAATATAACACAATAAAAATGTTTCCTTTATTTTAGTACATTTAGATTTGAATGTATTTTTAGCCAATCAATGTTTAATATTTAAAAATAAAGAAAAAGTAAATGTAAAGAGGATTTTCTTATTACATTATGTTTACACATTTACTTTTTTTTCAAATTTGTTTCAATAATATAATATAATAATGAATGACTTATCAGCTGAAACGTCACAAAAAATTAATATTCGTTCCCAGCACAAAATTTCTTTTATAATTACTGATGATGTTAATAAAATGAAATTAAAATCTTAAAAATTATGAACATTCAATTATGTGCCCTAAAAACCAAAAAAAAAAAATTATGTATTATATATGTACAAAAAAAAAAATACATAAATTCATTTTATATTAGTAATACATATTTGCTAAGCATTTTTCTAAACAAATTTTCTCTATAAGTGTGTACACACTAAAAAATTTTCATTAAAAGAATAATATTATGTTATTATTATTATTTCATAAAGCTGCTGAATAAAATGTAGAAAAAGAAAAAACTCATAAATAAATAAATTAAAATTATATCTAAAATTCGTGTAGAAAAAAAAATATGTATTCTACCATATATTTTTTTTTCACTCTCCTTTCATATACTGTTGTCTTTTATAATAAATTTACGTACATTTATACTTATTATTAAAATTTTTGAAAATGATATACAAAGAAAATAATATAAAATTCTTTTATTTGAAAAATAAAAAAAAATTTCTTTCCTTTTTTATAATTTTTAGGTTCATTTATTGTAAATACGTTGTGGTTCAGTGTGTACATAATTAGATTTTGCCTTGAATATTTTTAAAGTTTATGTGGAGAATGTTTCTGGCATATTAATAAAAAAAAACCTTAAAAGTCAAGAATTTTTTGTGCAAGGCTTTATTTCCAATTTTATTAATTATTATTTATTTCTGTTTACTTTCAAAAGATAAGAAAATCTTTCAAAATATCATAATTTAAGAAAAAAAAACCAATCAATATCATAACTAAGCATTCGTATTAATAAATTATATTAAATTCAAACAAAATAAATAATTATGTACAAATGATAAAGGAAACGATATAAATAATAAGTGCGCTTTACGTAAAAAAAAATTGGTTTTTCGTATTATTATCATATTATTATATTTTATTTTAGTTTAAAAATATAATTGAAATTCTTTATATTTATATTTAAAATGATTTGCGTAAGCATTCATTTGTATATTGGATATTAAATTTATTGAATTTATATGCAATAAAATTTATTTGAATAACAAGTTTTCACAATATACATTATTATTGTATAAAATGTATACACTCAGCGAAATAAATAAAATAAGAAAATGAATAAAAAAAAGGGGGATTAAATAATTTTTTTTTATGTATAAGCTTTTCTTTCCGTAAAGATAATGCTGTAAAAATTCGATAAGTAGCGACATAAAATCGTCTGCTCAGAAATGAAACAACGTATAATGAAAAGTATAGTTTTGAGTAATTTGAGTTTAAAGATTTGAAAATTAATAAAAACGTATAGAAAAATAACAAGTAACATACAATTTTCATCTAAAAAACATATTTTAATCAACATTAAGAATATTCCAAAGTAGTTGTACTTATAAAATCGAGTACGAGGAATCGAATGACGTATAAATGTCATACGTTGTTTCATTTCTGAGCAGACGAAATGTAGTATCTCTAAAGCTTGGAATATAAGAAATCATTTTTAAGAATGAATTTATACTTAATGTAGATACTGATAAATTGGATTATTATTAAATTTATTAAGGGAATAGCGCAAATAACTACTAGATTTTAAAAAATATGGTTTCTAAGAACCTCTGCTAGTATTTAGTATTTTTTTTCAATGCGGAGATATTTTTATAATAAACTATGGAAAAAACAATAAATTTCGATTTTATAATTAAAGAAAAGTTCTGAAAACATTTATTTTTTAAATAAGCATTAAATTGATATTTAAAATTATTGGTATATTATTTTCAAAACAATTGTGAATTTTTATTCCATTCTTATGATTATTGCGTGGAGTGTATAAAAATAAACTAATAAATATATATTTATTCAAATATATACACAACCATATTTGTTGTTAGAAGAAATATGAAGAAAGTGGCGCCTAAAAAAGAAAATGAGTCAATTTATATATAATATTGAATTCAATAATAATATTTATAAATTACTGTTTCTGATTTGTAATGAGGATAAAAGTAAATAAGATGATTCATTTTTTTATTTGAAACTCTTTATTTGAATATTTATAAACTTTATGAAATAAACCTTCATCTTTTCAATTTTTCTTTCTATATGTATTTCACTTATATATACGATTCACACTTCTGTGTATTGTCACACTTCACACTTCTGTAAATTGTCAAAATTACCTGAGTTGAACAAGGTTCTTTAATACCTAGTTAAATTTCGCACTTGGCGGAAATAAATACTTTTTAAAAATTTTAATAGATGTTATATATTATTGTGTTAATTTCAAATTTAAAAAAAGGAAATAAATAATAATCAAATTTTTAAAACCAGAATTGAAAACGATAAATTATACAACCAACAGTAAATGGCTCAAATTTTATTTTTAAATTGTTTTTTACTTTAAATTTTAATTTATTTATTAAAAATATTCTTTCACTTTAAAATGCCAAATCTTCACCATCGTTCTAAACTGTAATGCGAACAACATTTTGTAGTTATTAAAATTGTTGATAAAAGTGTTATTTTGTTAAAAATTTTCTAAAATAATAACATTACATGATTATGATGATAATAAGAATTATTACATTAATTTTTTGTGAAAATATCCTGTTGATAAAAAAAATTAATAATTTTTTTTCATACATGAAACAAAAAAATTATTCCAAATGTCACTTTATTTTTAAGGTGTCTTTTTAATCTAAATATTCGTATATCATTAATTATTTTAAATGTCGTGTTTTTAAGTTTTCAATTTGACGTCATGTTTTCATTATGTAAATATTTAATATGCTTTATTAAACATTGTCACCGGAATAAATACATTTTTTGTCTGCAAATGTACATTTATATAATTTTTATGATATAAAAATTAATTTAATTGTATCGTCAATGTTACTTTTTTCAGAACCACTCTAAAATTTTTTTTTTTTTGTATAATTTTTTGTACCTTTTTTGCGGAAAATTGAAAAGCACACTTATAAAACGAGAGAAGAATTTTATTCAAATTAATTTATTTATAATAAAAAAATCAATAAGTTGATGAAAATTCAAAATTATTTCCGCAATCATTATTTGGGAAAAAAAATTAAATTTAACATTTTTTTTTTCTGTACATTATATTTTTGTGATATTTTTTTTTTTATATAATATAATGAACAATAAAATAATTGTTCTCAATGACCTAAGGAAAATTGAAAAATTTCCCTCGAAGAAAATTCTTTTGTTGAATAATAATAATGTTTTAATTTTTTTTTTTTTTTTTTACAAAATAAAAGAAAATTAAACTTCCATTAAAACTAATAAAAATATACAAAAAATTATTATTATATATAAATTTTATGAAATAATGAGAGAAAGTGGAAATAAAGCAGTAAAGTTTTTGTTATATTGTTAAAATTATGAATTATATATGATAATAATACTTAAAAACTGACAATTTTAGATAAGAACTTCAAAGAAAATAGGTCAAAATTTTATTTTTTAATAAAATACATTTTTAAGAATACACTTAAATTTTTTTACATTTAATAAATATGTATAAAAATATAATTTATTTATATTCTATAAGCAGTAGATACTAGTAGCAGTGTACATACTAGTAGCCTACAATATTATTATTTTTTTGTTATATATACAAGAGAGGATGACAAAATTGGTATAGGATTGTGACTGAGCAATCTTTTTTGTCTTGAATATTATACATTATAATTTCAAGATTTTAACACTTAATCAGCGAAATGAAATATATTTTCATCCAAGAATTGAATATAAAAATACCTACTGTTTAAAATTTTCCTTAAATCTTCCTTAAACGTATACACCAGTGGTCGCAATTACGTGGCACGCGTGCCAAGATTGGCACGCTTCGAAATTTTGCTGGCACGCGTCGATTTGAGAATAATGGTCGAAAATCAATTAAGAGAAAATGATATAACATTTAAGATGGACGATGAAGTTCTAAAGTTGTGGCAAAGTCTTCCAAATCAGTTTTCATCATTAAAAAAGCTAGCAATAGCTGTATTAACAGTATTTCCTTCAACTTACTTTTGCGAATTCTTATTTTCTCAAATGAATGTAATTTTAACCAAAACCAGAAACAGAATGGCTAGTGACAATTCCGAGGCTTGTGCACTGAGCCAAAAAAGGCGTACTAAATTTTAGGACTTTTGGCATTAAATCAAGTTCTAGTACTTTTATACACAAAACAACAACAAATACATTTTTTTTATTAAAAAAAACAATATTTAAGTTCTTTCGGTATCATATCAAGTACAAACTGCGCTAAAATCGTAAAATTAATGCCCAGAGGCATAATTTTTAGTACCAAGAGAATTAATGTTATTCCAAAAATTCTTGAATTAAAATATTTGAATAATTTTAATACTATGGCTGAATGGTAGAGTGATGGAATGAAATGCCAAAGACCGAGGTTCGAATCCCGACGAAGGCATAAGAAAAATGTATACGCTATTTATATTTTATATTTTATGTACATGAATAATTTTATTACTATGGCCTAATGGTAGAGTGGTCGATTGAAATGCTAAAGACCGAGGTTCAAATCCCGAAGAGGGCATAAGAAAAATATAATAAGAAATTAGAAATAAAATAAATAAAGAAATAAATAAAATAAAAAAAAAAATAGAAAAAAAAATTAAAATTAAAAAATTTTTTTTTCTCCTTTAAAAAATTTTAATCCCAAAAGGCATTGATTTTAGTAAAACCGTCATTGGACGGTTTTTGTTACTGAAAATACATGATTTTATGCATTTTTACATGATTTTAGCACGTTTTTTATCTCAGTGTGTTGCTTTAAAAGTAACCAATTACATAACAAATATCGCAATTTAAACAAAACAGATCTCATACTGGACAACAGTAGAAAAAATATTGTGTTCCTTACTAATTTAAGTAAACTTTTATTTATTGTTTAGTTTTTGATATTTTTTATTTTTCGTTGTTTAATTCTTATTATGCTTTGTTTAATTTAATTTCTGATATTGAAGAATATATCTGACATTTTTGTTTTCTTTTGATTAAATATATTTATATTTTTTATATAAATTTATATGTATAAATGAAATAAATAAAAATTAATATATAAAAACGAATAAGTACATATTAATTTCTTACATCTCAATACGATTTTATTTTATGGAATAGATTCGGCACGCCGAAATAGGTTTGAAAAAAATCATCTTTTTTGGCACGATACCTAAAATCTAATTTCGACCACTGGTATACACAATCACATAATATATAAAAATATCAAAGGTTAATAAAATATTTTTAGTCAGGATTATTTTTATTGTAACCAATTATAAAAAATTTTCCCTGCAAAAAGGCAAATGTTATGAAAATTTTCTATGTGATCAAACATCATTTTTCTTCTACATACAATACATACAATATTATATATATTTTGCCATATATTACTATAATAAATTTTTAGAATTATATTTTGAAAATTTTCATCAACAGTTTATTCCTAACGCCTAACTAACATAATAAATTATTTTTTAATTTTCGAAAATCTTATCATTATTATTTCAGATATTTATTCAGGCATATATGTAGTTTTTTTTTTGTATATAATGTATAAACACCATAATCATTGAAGAATAAAAATAAAATATATATAAAAAAATAAAAGTCCTTAAAATTCTCAAATGTATATACATCTATACTATATACATAAAAATTTTGCAAAATAAAATCTACTATAACAACTATCATGTAACTTACTCTACCATCACCAATGTGAAAATCAGGCTTTCTTTTTCTATTCCATTTTTTTTTTGTCTTCAGGTTTAAAATATACATAAATTATGTATTCTTTTTTGATCAAAAATCTCTTCAACTATGTATGTCTCGTGACCTTTTTTTTTTTCTTGAACACAACAAAAAAAAAATGTTTACAAGAAAAAATGTCAAAAAAAAATATAATTTTTATAAATTATAACTAAATCATATATACTGAATATTGTATGAAAATCTACATTGAGAGCTTGAGAGCAATGTTTTATGTTGTACAAATCATAATATACAACGTAAGTTACGTAAATTGTGAGTTTTCTTTTTTCAATAAAATTTCTCTCTATTTTCATTTGTTTGATAAGGATTTCAAGAAATACTCACATGTATAATATATTAAAATTTCTTTTGGGAAAAAATTTATTTAACACTTAAATACACACAATTAAAATATAACAAGAATAGTACAAATAAAATCGCTTGGATATAATAAAACTGAAAAATAATTTCCCTGACTATTGCATTATTTTAAGTGGTGCTATATAACTCTGTAACAAACTGGTTGGCTATATCCCCATAATTGTAGCAAATTTATATGTATATGACTAGTATCAAAAAGAAAAGAATAAAAAACTAAAATCAGTCCTAGTTCACTTCCACTGCGTTAAGTCATAATATCAAAATTTTATTCTTTCCAGTACCCATTTGCCATATTTTCAATATTTAGAATCCTATTATTATTGTTGCGGGAATTGGAATAAAAATTTTCAGGGACATGTTATATTTTAAATATTTAATAAAATATGTATCATTTAAAAACAAAAAACCATAAATATACAAGTATTTTCAAAAAAATATAAATAAATAAAAAATAAACTATTTGAAAACATTCTATATGAATGGAATACGAAATGATAAAAAAAAAAAATTAATAATTTATTATCTCTATACCATAGCTCACAATATTTTATATCTCACATTTTCTATTTCATGAAAAATTCAAATAAAAATATATAAGATACATATTTATGTGTTTTTATTTTCTTTTCCTTTTAATATAATCCATATACAATATTTTAACATTTCAATAAATTTTTTTGTTTCTTTCCAAAAATTAATTTTAAATCACACATCTGATACGTTATTTATACTTTTTTAATCTTTGGTTTTAAAACTGCAAAATATTTACAAAACAAAATTTATGTGTTTAAATAAAAGTTTGGTACTTAATAAACTTTTTAAATGATTACATTATAATATTTTGGATCAATAAATTTGAACTATGCCAAAAATAATATAAAAGTGAAGTATTTTTTTAAATGTTTAAAAATAATTTTTTTTAATGCGTTGGGGATCGTTATGTTGTATTTAGTGCTATAGAATTTAGATCACTAAATGGAGTATTATATGCGTCAATACACATGCAATCATTTAGATGCATCTGCGTAAATAATGAAAAAATTTAGATGCATCAGCGTATATAATAAAAAAATTTAGATACATCAGCGTAAATAATGAAATCATTTAGATGTTTCGTATTGAATATTACGTAATACCTAAACAAACATAATATCTCTCACAATTTTTCAATACAGATAAATACAAAAAAAAAAATGAGAAAAAATGAGAAGAAAAAATATTCTCTCTTTGCAACTACCTCTCCCCTACGCATTAAAACAGTATATTGGATATGTAAACAAAATTTGTTATACAACTCGTTCTGTATTTACACAAAAATACATTGACACTTGTCAATTTATATCACTCGACCTTCGGTCTCGTGATATAAGTATTGACTCGTGTCAATGTATTTTTGTGTACACAGAACTCTTAATTAATAACAAATTTAGTTTACATATACAATAATCTACTATTAACTTATATAAAATATAACAAGTGTAAGGTTCTAAAACGAAGAAAAAATATAACAATATATCTTTAAATACATAAGTTTAAAAATAAAATTTGATTTTGTTTAACATTCACTAATAATTCAGTTCTATTTATTGTTGACATAAAATCGCCAATAAGTGTACCTTACCTATGTAGTTATATTCATACTATTATGAAACTCGCACTATGAATAAGTCCAAAATCAGTACCTAAAAATATAAGAACATTTTCTTCTGCTTAATTTTTAACCTTTTTGAGTCGAAATCTGTAAAAGAAAGAGGTATACTAAAAAAAAAACATTAATGTTTTCATCTTTAGAATGAACTTTTGAAATTTATTTAAAGGAACAGTATAGTGTTTTATATATACAGAAGGTCTATCATTTCATACGTATAAGTATAGTTAATGCATCTTCCTATAAAAAGTTTCGAATGATAAAATTTCTAAATTATAACCATTATAATATTATTTTCTTTTATTAGTTGAAACATTTATTCCATATGTATTATGTATCATGTAACTATAATTTAATCGAATCACTCACTACACAACAAGATGCCAATATAGCGTAACATTTACAAACTAAGAAAAGGAAATATTTTTTTCCACATTAAAATTTATATAGGCAATGTTTTAGTTTTTTGCTGCTTAACATAAGACTTCCTTGAAGACATTTAAAAGAAAAAAAAAATAAAAAATAACATTAAAATTTTTTTCAAACATAACTATTTAAAAAAGAGAAAAAAGCAAGTTTGAAACCCTTATGTAGATATATAGTTGCATTTTTTTTTTGCATTTCCATCAATTCAAATTGAATTGGAAATAAATTTTTTTTTTTCCATTCTTCCTTTTTTATTTTCTTCTTTTTTTTTTTTTTGCAGAATGTGAAGCATTTTTTTCAATTTAACATTGAATCTCTTAGTTGTCTGTGCATAAAATATATACACAAAATGTGAATTGGATGTAATCCAAAAAGGATATTAAGCTGTACAAGAAAAACCTTTTTTTTTATTTATTAAAAAAAAAAAATCTTTTTATTTATTTTGTATCTAGAAAGATAAAAATACAAAAATTAGTACAGCATAAACTTTTTAGTTCCATATAAAAAAAAAAAAAAGTTCAAAATTAAATAAAATTACATTTTATAGATGGACTTTTTCTGTACCATTTTTGGTACAATCCGTTTTCTGTACATTTATTCCTCTTGCATAAGTGTCTGTGCATTAAAACAAAAAAAGACTATAATCTATATATTTTAGAAAAAATATGTTTATGATTCTTTGATCCTTGAGACTGTGAAAGTGAATGAAAATATATATATTTTTTTTTATAACATCTTCAACAAAATATGCAATCAAGTTTTCCTTTAATTTTAATTGTTTTAATTCTAAAAAAAAATTTGGTATTTTCTATTTAAGACCACAGATTAAGTTTTTATTCATTTCGTTTTCATATTTTTTTATTGTTGAAAAGCTTATATCAACTTTTTGTTAGACAAATTGTCTTATTTAAATTGAATATTTAATGGTGATGCAAATACATTAAAGAAGAAAAAAATCATTTTTTTTTTTCAGCGAAATAAAAAAAGAAACAAAAATAATAAAGTTTAAGTGGAAGATAAACTGCAGTCGCCAATGTTGACGGTTTTATTAAATAGATACGCGTGTAGGTTGTTTTTTTTTTAATTTTCATAATAATAATAAATTGAAAATATGTATAAATAAATTGCTTAAGTATCTAATATATATTATTTTTTTAAATTAAGTACAATAATAAATAATTTCCTTGAAATAAATACTATTAAGATATCAGATATAAGCCGGACGACATCATATAAAAATGATTCTTCATTAATTTAAAAATTTATAATAAATTACTAAATAACGTTAACTACTTTTAAGAATAGAATTTTCGATTTATGGTTGTTGGAAACTTTCTTTATACTTTTATGGTTTGTAGCGAAAAATTTTCTCTTGTTTCAGATTAATTATTAAAATACAACTGAAATGATACCTTTTTTATATTTTTGCTTTATAACGCGTTTTCATTGAAATTCAATCAAACTTTAATCCAAAAAGAATGTATAATAAAGTATATATGATTAGTTTGGCGCACAAAAAAATAAAACAAAAATTTGTAGGTCTTTGTTTGAGCAAATAACAATATAAACCCTTTTCAATTTTTTTTATTATATTTCATAATTCATAATTTTCCTCTTGCGCCGAAAATTTGATTCAAAATTGAATCAGGGAACGATTATACATAAACCATTTTTAAATCCTTGTTACACCCTTAATGGAAACGCCTTGTAAGTTATGAAATAATGATGTACATGTCAATTTTTAATGTCATATGATGATTTACAAAAAAAATTATGAATTAATTGCAGTATTATTGCTTTCAATCAAATTATGAAAATTTTCTAAAAACTAAAAATTTGTACTTGAATCAAAAATTTTTGGTATATTTGAAGAACAATTTCAACAATTGAAAATATATATCAATGTCATTCAATAGTTTCTCAATTTCAGGCAGATATTTATAAAAAATATATATACCACGTTCTTCGTCATCCTATATTAATCCTTTTCATTTTGAAAGCAAAATTTATCCTTGATTTTAAAAATCCTACATAATACACACTCTATAGATTTGTACATCATAACTTAATTCGGAAAAACTAATAATAATATTAATGGAATTTCTCTGAAATTTGTTCATGCATTTAAATTAAAGTAACGAAAAATGCAATTTTCTGACTGTGACATTGGGAACATAATAATTTACAAACAAATTCAATTAAGTTTCCTTTTTGAATGTGTACATATACAAATATTTTTTTTTTTGTACACATATTTATTTAGTAAAAAAATATTTAATTCGGGAAACTATAAAGTAGAGAGAGTTATAATATTATTTGTCTAAATCTGTTTGACAAAATTTTAATTTCTAAAATTCAATTTAAAGAGAATAATAAATATATAAAAAATCTAAATTTATTTGATATTACAGTTTTTGCCGAATTTTTTGGCACTTTACTTTAAGAAAATTTTGGAAATTTCTCAAATTCAACTTTCATTGAAAATAAAATAAATTGAAAAAAATAAGTAATTTATAATTTAAATAAATTTTTTTTTTTTATATAAATATTTTATTTGTTGATTTTGAACGTGTATCCTTGCCATGTTTTATGCCAAAATTCTTTCCATATGTTTTCAAGTTCTTTTTTTTTATCTAGCACACCTGATGCATATATACAGTATACTTTGTTGGAGCGATAAAATTTAAAAACTTATTTTTTTATTTAAATTGAACATGAATGCACTGAATTAATTTTATTCGAATTTTTTGACATAACCTTTTTACTTTGAAATACTATATATTTACATTTAGTAGTTAAATACATATATTTAAAAAATGTTAATTTGATTTTAATTTTAAATATACCAGAAAGTAGAATATGGCCGGAATAAATAAGTTTTGCTTCTTCTGTTTCAACACAGAAAAATATTTTAACCTGTAGCTTTTCTTGGATTGAACACGCTATATCTGTTGCCATTTCAAATGTGAGTAGCAAACAGGGTCGATATGTAGCAAGAAAGAGAATCTAACTAACAGTCAAATTTTTAAGCACAGATTCTTTTCCAGGTTCAAGAATCCAATCATTCTGTTAAATTGAATTTCATTTCAATGTAAATTAATAATGACTTGTTGAAACCAACAACATCATTCGTCCTTTTTTCGTTCAAATTTTCCTATAGTTATTACGTAAAGAGATTTTGTGAAGATAATTTCATCCTGAACCTATACTTTAGAAAACATATATTTCTTCTTATTCATTAAACTGTGAAAACTTTTTCTCAGTATATAAAAATGTATATTTTAGAAATGCAATTTTTTTTTTTTTTTTCGAATGCATTGATTTATGATTCTGTTTTGCGATGTAGTTTTACAAAATTAGATTGTGCAAACACCTATGTTATTTGAAAAAAAGCAAAAAAACACTTCATTTTCAACATTATAACATATTCATTTGTTATATGCAAAATAATTTTCATTCGTTTCGTGATTCAATATGCAAATTTGTATCCGTTAAAAGACGTGAACATTTTTTTTGTTTTGTAATTTTCATTCTTAAAAATTTTAATGCATTTACAATATAAATTTTCGTGTACAACTTTCCAATATAATGTTATATGAACTCATTAAATATAAAATATAAGACTATGAAAAATTTAAATTTGTAAAACAATAGCTATAATAAAATATGTATTTTTTATGCTTATAAATTAATTATATAAAGAATATACTAATTAACACGACAGTCATTTACACTAAGGATCTTCAAAATGGCATAATTGTATTGAAAAGAATTAAAAATAGAATTTCCTTTTTAAAATTGTAATTATTTACATTTTAAGGACTTAGACTGTTTATTCTTTACGTAGAAAAGTATTGGAAATTCAACATTTTAATAACTTTGTATAATAAGTTTCATTCAAAGTGATTTCGAACTAACGAGTAACTGGAAAGAAACTCTTCAACAATTACTTTAGAATCATTACGATATTTAAATATACTTAAGTCCTTATGTACTGTAATTACAATACTATTTAATTACATAAAAAACTCTAAAAGAATTATTTATTGTTCAATTAACATTCTTTTATTTATTAAAAAATATTCTTCTTTTTAAGAATTTCTTAAATATTTCTCTGTTAAAAATTTACGTTTAAGGAAATGTTGTAGAATTAATTATTACTCTTATATAGAACAAAAAAAAAAAGAATAATAAAAATTTAAAAAGAAAAATCTCAGAAAAACAAGAAAAAAAAAAAAACAACGAAAATAAATAAAAATAAGAAAATGCAATTTTAATGAGAAAAATCTTTCATGCACTTGCATTTCAAACATTTATTTATTTTCTCCAAGAACCTTGAATTTTGTATTCCTTTTTATATTATTCAGGAAGATAAAATTCATGTGATAAATTTTTAATTATAATCTTTCTACTATTAATTATTATTTTTTGTATAAAATTTTTATTTTTTTTTTGACATTATTATTATTAAAAATGTTTATGGTACATTTATGATACGAAAAATATATATGATTATATATAAAGTTCAAAAGCATTGCAATAGATAGATGTATTTTTTTTTTAAGTTGATAGATATTGAAAAAATATAATTAGAGCGAACAAAAAATAATAATATCTTCAATTTTTATAACCGCATATATAATAATTGAAATATTAAATTGAAAAACCTTATGTAGAGTAATATATTTTTTATAGTTGAAAAATATTCATAAAATATTTATGAGTAATAGCTGGAAAAAATATTAGAAAATAATGAGACTTATGTATATTCTATTCGGCAAAACTAGAAGTTAAGTTCATCATATCACATTCGAACTCAATAAATTATACGGAATTATGTGTGTAAAAAAAAAGTTTCTTCCTAATATTGATGTTCAAACTTGTTACCTATTGAAAAATTGATAAACTTTGGGCCTTTGGCCATATAAAATAACTTAATAACAATTTTTTTTTTTGATGTTTCTTTATTTATTGAAAATTTATTTTAATAATTTTATGAAAAACTTAATTTTAAAAAGATTAACTTTGTGGTTATCTTTTTCTAATTTCATATATTATTATTATTTTAAATTACTATATAAAATGTGAATGACTAAAAATATATATCTATATTTTTATATTTGAGAAAAAATAATTTCATTCACCCTTGGGTTATTGGGACAGGAGAATAAACTTAAATGTGTTTAATTTTTTTTTTCTGAAATATTTAGTAAATTTTTATGCTCGGTGTTCATGCTTTTAGAATACATGTAAAAACAAAAAAAAAATATTATACAAAAACATTTATCTAAACATTAAACTTTAAAACACAAGAAGGTAATGTTTTGTGAATAATTAACCACTTTAAAAAAATATATAAATTTTTTTTAAGAGATGCTAGCTGCAAAACATTGAAAGAAAACAAAAAACATCCAAATTCACAATGAAAAACCGAGTATGGATATAGGTTTCTGGTACATTGAATTTGCATGTGTGTTGTTTTAAATGGCGTTATTCTACATACTTAATGTATATGTACATTAAAAAAAAAAAAAAACTAAGGATTTGTGTTAAATTAATATAAAAAAAAAAGATATTCTACATACAATGTATTATTTTTGTGTTTTTATAACAATAATGCAATTCTTAATTATCCTTGACTTCCCAAAAATTAACATTATTCTAATAAATATCTTTTTCTTGCATTAAAAAAAATTTTAAATACGTACGTTTAACAAAATGCACAGATTTTTATAAATTTTGCTTTTGAAAATTGTTAAAAAATAAAATTGAATTTTTTTTTTTAACACATTGATGTCAGAATTGAAAAATTTGAATAAAAATTCCATTAAGTACAGACTTTGGAAATTTTTAAAAATCATTAATTCAAAAAAATTCTATAATTTTTATGCAATATTCATTCATGATTATAAGTTAAGTTAGATTTATCGATTACATTATAAGCAATTTTCCTCGAAACTTAAAAACAAAATTTAAGTAACAAAAACTTTAAAATTGAACTGAGTAATATTTTATTTCATAGCTGAGTTGTCTGTTGATCATTCTTGAAAGCAAAAACAGTATATGAAATGGTTTATTTTCTTCTTCTTTTTTTTTTTTCTATGTTATCAATAATTTGCCAAATTAACATTATGTACTTGTTGTAAATTTTTATTTTCTTTTTTCACAGTCAGGAAATATTGTTGCCAAAAAAAAAAAAAAAACGAAAAACTTTTTGGTGCCTGAATTCTTAATCATGTTATAGCAACAATAATTTATTTTGACTTCTCTGCCTCAAATTAAGCAAATTATAAATTATCATGTTTACTAAGAAATGAAAATTAAAGTTGGTTTTTTTTTTCTTTACCTAAATACGCTTACAAGATATATATGTATAATAAAGTTATTATATTATGTAAAACACTTAATTTATTTTTAATAAAATCACGCAGCAAAGTTTAATTAAGAATAAATTTAAATATTTTTAACTTTTTCATAATTATTCGTATAATATAAATCGGCGGATAAACCTTAAAAGTTTTTCCTTCAAATTATATATTAAAATCAATTAAGAATTTTGAATTTAAATCAAAATAATCAAAATATGGTTAAAATTTAAAATAAATTAAAATTTTCTCAAGGAACACCGATTACAAATTAACAAATAAAGGGAATTTCATAAAGTACTTGTAATCTACTGATCAGAATACTCTTTTTAATCCATTGTGGCAGCCAAAATTAAATAATGTTTTTTCTGATTTAAATTAAGCTTTATTATGACAAGCGTTGCATATATAAAAATAAATCTTAACTACATACTAAACATTGTGGTATTTAATTATTTTCCGACTGGTTACAGTTAACTATATTATTCGTTATATATAATTTAATAACAAAATAATAGTTAATAAAGCGTTAGCATGATTTACTATTAAAACGTTTGTAATACATACTTCGATAATGCTCAATTAATTTAATTACCATAATTAATTATTATTATTTTTTTTTTTTTAATTAAATTTTCAATCATTGGTGATAATTGAAATTTTTATGCACAATTATAAATCATTTTTATTTAAAAATTTATTTTATTAATAGGTTAAAAACTAATGTCATTAAAATTTAATATAATTATTATATAGGTATTTTATTATTGCTTTACTTGGTATTTTTATTATTTTATGTTCACAGGAAACTCGTTATTTTCTGATAAATTATGTATTATATAATTTGTATGTAGAATAATATTGTGTCTTTTTTAAGGAGAATTTATTGACATCGTTTAGAGTGTGGTGGAAAATTTCTATATCAAATTAAAATTTTATTTAAAGAATAATTATGAAGAAAAAATACAATTTATAAAATTTGTTTCTCAAAATTTTAACTCAAACAGAAACTTTCTGAGATTTCTAGAAAAAAATTTTATTACTGTTACAGTGCCTGCCTGAAATTACATATATCTGTTAATTTATCCTTTTCAATGCACAGTTTGTTAATCCAGAAAATAGAAATTTTAATTTCCTTCTGAGACCAAAAATTTTTAAAATTGAATATTAATCTAAATATGTCCACGACTATTTTTCCGGAAAAAGAATTAAAAAAAAAACGAAATCCATATAGCATTTAAATCACATTAAGACTAACGTGAGATTTCAATCAAAAAGTATCATAAACGTATAATTGAATTATGAACATAATATTATGCAATATGTAGTAAATTAAAAGATGTATGTAGGTAGAAAAATAATGGAAAACATATTAATTATAAATTCTTTGTTTCAATCAACCAAAAAATTCTTCGAATCTTTTTCATAACGATAAAATCTCATTTTCAATTACAAATTAATCAATATACAAAACCAACCCCAATAAATTCAGGTCCTACCTTAACTTTTTCTTTTTGTCCTAATATTTACCGAAAAATAAAATTAAAACACAAACACTTATGTTTATTAATAGAAAAAGAAAACAAAGTTGAATAAAATAAATTTTTGATAATTTATAATTTCTGTCACGCCAAGTATTTTCATTTGAAACCAAAAAAAAGAAGAAGAAAAATGAAATAGAAAAAGAAAAAGAAAATGCTTTTCTTTTAATTAAAGAAATTTTTTCTTTCTTTCTGTGTTTTTTTTTGTTAATTTGATTGATCAAAGACATTGAAAAGCAAACAGAGAGAGAGAGAAAAAAAAATCGATTATTCGAAGAAAAAATAATATAGGAAAAATTTTTTTAACGTGAATTTAATATAATGTGAAGTTGTTAAGAAAATGACTTAAATTTTCTTCTATTTTTGTATTTTTTTTTTTTTTGCAATTATCTTGAATTTTAAAACTTAATTTCGTTGACAAAGCACATTAAAGATTGTAAGGATTAATAACTAGATCATTTTTTGTTTGTTTTTTGCACAATTTCCTATCAATCAAATTAATTAAAAAAAAAAGAAAAGTTTAGACAAAGAAATTGTTCAAAATTAAAAACAATAAAAAAAGTTAATAAAAGTAAATTGTACCTTGTAGTAAATGTTTTCAAGCATTTCCAATTTCCAATTGATGTCCTTTTTGGTTATCTTTCTTATTTTTCGTTTTAATTAAGAAATTTAGAGAAAGAAATATACTCGACAAGGTAGTTGGGTAAAAGTTTTCATTTATTATTCTTTATTCACCGAAAATAATCTGATAACTTTAACTAGACTCACACAAAATTAGCCTTAAAAATTAAATATATTTTAGGTACCTATAATTTTCCACAGCCTAACAAGAAAAAAAAACTTTCATTGCTGATATTTCAATCAACCGCAATGATATCATTAATTATATAATATTTTATGTAAATCTAATTATAACGACTTAAACTAAATAAAGAATTGATGGAAATAAATGATAAGAATTTTTTACCTTTAAATAATTCGCTTGAATGATAAAAACTTGTTGTTATAGTATATAATAATATTAATATACACGAGTAATATTTGACACTTTTAGTGATTTACTAACCTATAATACAATATTATATCTCTAATGTGATTAATTGATATACTTCTCTGATACTTATAATTATAAAAAAGTTACGAAATTAACTAAAACTATATTTGAAATAGCATTCTGTTTCTTTATAATATTCTTTTGAATAATTAATTTTTATAGTTTTTTGCTGAAACTATAATATAATACATAATTCAGCATATAAATGATATCATTCATTAATTTTTTTTTATATATTATGTATTGCTACAGAAACCATCTGATAACTTATTGAGTTCAAAGTCCATTCATTTTCTTTTCGCTTCAAAATGTATAACTGTGTGTCAATTTAAAAGCAATTTAAAAATACCATAGTTAAATAAAACATTTTTTTTTTTTTTTATATTCAATAGCTTATAAATTTTTCTTTATTTTTCATTTATTTTCTTTCAGCAAAATTTTTATTTCATTTATTTTTTTTTATTATTATTTTTCAAACTAGGGAAAATAAAATAATATTATGTACTTGTTATATCTATTCAGTGTATTTTAAATAAATCTGTAATAAATTCATAAAATTTTCGTTTTGAGAAAATTAATTTTGATTCATAAAGTCAAAGTTCTGATACTAATATTTAGTTTTTAAATATGGAAAATAGAGAGAATTTTAATGAATCCCGGGATATTGAGATTTTCTTAACTTAAGTCTGACTTCATATGGATATTTGGATTGGTTGTCAATAAAATTGATAACTGAAAAAGATATTCATATGTAAAAAAATGTAAAGAAAAACTTTATTTTGTGGGACGTTCTTGCTAAGAACAAAGATCTCAATTTGTATATTTTGTAGGTTCTAATATACATTTCAGGTTCTTGTATATAGGTTCTATAAAGATTTTTAATTTTTTTTGGTATCAACTGGCATTATTTCTTTATTTGTAATAACAAATGGAAGTAAATAATAAAATGACGTTGATGTTTAGTTAAAAATAAAAAAAAATTGATAATTATATATACTTCTGAATAAAATCAGTGACATTTCTTCCGGAAAATGACTTTTATATCAATTCAAAATTAAATATAATATTGAAAAAATAAAAAGAAAAATCAAAATCATTTTGTATATTTTATTTTGCATTCAATTGGAAATAATAGAACGGTTTGATGGATATATTGATTTTATTTTTATTTTCCTTTTTTTTTTAAATGTAAGCCTACAAAAAAAGTCCTTAAAATACGAAATAAATAAAAACTTAAATTAAATAATATATTCACCTATAATAAAATACAAATTTTGTAGAACAAAATTTTGGCCTAAAGCTTTTTAGAGTGTAAAAAAAAAAAGAATTCAAAATTTATAGATATGCTAAATAAATATAGGAAAATTTGTATTCACTGAAATACCTCACAGCTACTACTGAATGTAAAACTAATTAAAAAATTTCAAAAAATTTAGATTTTTATTTTTTATTATTTTAAATTTATTTCCATTTAGATCTCACGTACACAAATGAATTAAAAAATGTATATATATGTAAATGTATGTACGTAATAAACACTTTTTACAACTGATTTAAAATATGTAATGGCACAATTTTCGACTCAATTAATCCTTTTGAGAGTAAGTTATTTTATATGTTTGTAAAGCAAAAAAAAAATATTTAGCTTTAAAACCATACTACATATGTACATAAGCAGTGCACATGGCCATTACACCATAAAAATAATAAACCCTAAATTATTAAAACACTATATTCATAAAAAAAAAATATATATTTTATCCTACTTTTTAACTTTGTACATATTATATAGAACAGCGTTTCTCAACCTTAGGGTCGCGACCCGAATTTGGGTCGCGAAAGATTTTCAATGGGTCGTTTTAATGGAAAAATTCTATTACAAATGCTACATATATTTTTTCAAAAATAATAAAATATTTTGATTACGTAAGAAGAATTAACCTATACCTTATTTTTCAAAAGATTGCTGTTTTAACATTGATAATTGAGTAAATCCTTTGAGCCAGACTTAGCAAATTATCAAATAATTGTCAACAACAAATAAGCCATTAAAATAAAAACAAATAAAACATTTTAAAGTTGTCTTTCATTTCTTCTACTTGTCAATGCATACCATTTTCATATTGAGGGTCGCGTTATTTTGTACTCATATTTTGTAGGTCGCTATAGCAAAAAGGTTGAGAAACGCTGATATAGAACATACGATTGTCCTTACATTTGTATTATTGTAATAAAATTTAACTTTTAAACTTTATACTTAAAAAAATAGAAAAAAAGTAAGAAATATTTTCAACCTAAATATACATATAATGTATGTACCAACCATAGTATAATAAAAAAAAAAACAGATTCAAAGTTAAATTTATATTGCAACCTTTTTTTTTTTAACTTGTTAAAAAATATAAGTTTCTAAACTTGTTCAAAAAAAAAAAACGGGTGCTTTCCAGTCAGTGATAAATATAGAAATTTTAAATATGTAACTTTATAATCAATTTAAGAATCATTTTAATTTCTGACTAGTTCAAAATATTCAGTCGCTATTATGTTAGTATGTTAATACTCTTCTCTATAAATAATTGCATTTTTCAGCGATTCCGATATAATTTCAATAAAAATGTACATTATATTATATTTATAGGCATTATAAAATGTACAGACAAAAACATATCCTTTAATCCTTCCGAAAGAAAATACAAAAATTATAGGAATAACATAATAATCCAACTAAATTTAATCTCCAACTGTGATATCCCAGGTATTATACTTGTACATAGTTAACGGATTTAAAATTTATATTTTTGATATATTTAGTAGTGCATTTTATTTATTTTTATTTTTGTAATGTAAGCATCTAAAAAAAGGAAAATATGAAATATATAATGTTTAGTTTAGAAAATATTTAACGTATTTTTATAAAGTACATATTATATGTATACAAAAGTATTTTTCTGGAAAATTCTCTCTACTTATATGCAGGTGTTTAGTATGTCGGAAAGTTTTGTTCATATACCGGAAAATTTATATTCTGTTTTTTTTTTCTGCTCTTTATAAATTTTAATATTTCACCGTAAAAATAAATTCTGTACAGAGTTTCACAACATCGCAAACAATATATTGAACAAAAAAAAAACTTAAATATTTATAGATATTTCAATTTCCTTAATGTTTTTATGGGTCTAAAATTATATTTTTATGTTGAATTTTATTTTTTTTTTATTTTTGTTACATTTTATTTGAAAAAAAAATTGCTATTTTAGTTCGCCAAAGACTTTTTCCTATTATAGACTATACTATGTATCTATATAGAAAAGAATATTATTATTTTTGCTGTGAAATAATAAAAAACTCAGCATTTTTATAATACATATTCTATTAGGCATTTTTCTATTAGGCATATTTTACATACACCATGTTTTTTTATGCCCTTGAAGACATTACATATTTTTTATATTTTTTAAACTTAATGAAATATCAATAAAAAATAATAATAAAAAAAGAGAAGAAAATTGCTCTTTTTATTTTCTATTTAAATCATTGTTACTTGAATTGGCATAATACATAATTTTATATATAAAATAGTGAAGAAGAATATTTATTTGAATGTTACATAAATTATAAATAACTTCAGGATATAGATTATTTATTTATATCTAGCTATACAAACCTTTGGACAAAGTTTCACTGATAAAAACAGTTCGTTTTATTTTATATTAAATATTGTAAAAATTAGAATTATTTTATATATGTCATTTTACATTATTATGTAATTTATATTCAATTTCATGTAAATGATAAAATTTTCAGGCCATATACATGATTGAAATATAGGTTAATGCCTTGTTTATAGCTAATTTACCTATCTGAAAAAATGGTACCGTAAAAACCGATTTTCTATGTTAATATTTTATTTATATTTAATCAAATTTACTGAAAATGAAGATATTAATTTTATTTATTTTTCGTAAAAAGAATTTTTTAAAAATATTTTCAATTAATTAAGAAAATTGAATTTATTTTTTTTTTGATATCTGAAAAATTTCATTACTTCACAAAATTATTTTTTTGTTTCTTTTTCATTACGTTTCCTAACTATCATAATATTTTTTTACGATACCTTTCCTGTCAAAATTTATTTTTTTTTTTTATATTTTTTGCAGTTTATTTTTTATTTTCAGATAAAATTAGCTGTGAATAGGTTTCCGGAACATTCTCCAAAAATTACTTTACTGTGGTAGCTATAAACAACGCATAAATAAGGCGATACCAACTGAGAATCATTATTATGTTTTTAGTATAATACTTTATAGACACATCCGAAACTCCAGTCATATGAGAGACTGTATACATTAAGATGCTTCTCATATTGATGTTCGATTAATTTTTAAGTTTAATAACTATAGCTTATTCATCATTCTTGCTAGGTTTGGACTATTTCAGATTTTCAATTATGTTATGACTGATACTGCTGTCATCGAAACAAAGCAAATAAATATTAGAGTTAAATCTGGCTAAAAAGTTACTCATAAGATAATGGAAAAAATAATTAACAATGAAACAATGATTTATGTGAAGAAAAAAAAATTTTATATGTTTACTTTGTTGTTATAATTCCTTTTGAATTTAAATTTATGATCAATTTTCAGGATTATGATTTATGTTTCCCTGTATATAAAAAAGAAACGCTGTAAAAAATCCTTGAGGGTCGAAAATTGAATTGATTAGTATCTATTTTGTATCAAAACAAAAAACCATAAATTTCATTGTGTCCTTCTTCCAATTTTTTTTTCTATAAATAAATTAACAAATCTTTGCGTAATACAAAAAATATCATGAAAATTTTTTAATCCAAATCCAACTATATTATATTTATTATTATACACAATATACACAATATACATAATACATCTTTACTTAGTATATTTGAATAATAAAAAATAATATATATGTACATTTTTTTTAAGTATAGAAAAAATGATTCTATTCTCGGAAATTTCTAAACTTAAATACTCCCCTACTAATAACCGCTTTGATTTTTTAACTTTATAAATGTCAAATGATTGTTATTTTCAAGTACAATTTTTTTTATTTTGTTTTCTACGATCGCTTTTGAATAAAAAAAAAATAAAAATAAAAATTGTTTTATTTCTAAAGCTTATTATTACCTTCAAGTACATTGGTGGAATACAGAAAAATAATAATGGTTTCAGATTTTTAAAGTTGGTTTCCTCTTTAAAATTCACAATGAAAAATATTCAAATGAAAACAAATGTATACGATGATAAAAAAAAAGTTATTAAAAGCTTACATATTGTGTAAGGGAGGACGACAATTTATTATTCTCTGTATTATTATTTGTTTAAACTTGTATAATTTAACGTTTTAGAATTTTTAATCATTTCATTTTTTAACACAATTAAAAATGCTTGTCAATTCTAATTGTCTTTCGTTTTTTTTATAAAATTGTTTATTTATTGAAAATTAAGTTGCATAAATATTGCAAAGCTTAGGCTTAGATCTACCTTTTCTACTGAATACAAAATTTAATAATTTGAAAATTTGAAAATTTGAGGCAAAATTATTGATAAAAGAAAAACCTACTGAAGTTCGTTTTGTATCCACTGAAATATCAGCTATTTTTGTATCGTATGCTATGTCAAATCGAACAAGTGAATGAATTTAAGCAAGAATAGCTATTTTGTCATAAAAACAAAAAATAACTGATACTTTTACTTTTTAAAATCTATTCTGTTGATTATTTGCAACAAATTTTGTACAAAAAAAGCTATAAAACTATCCTTTCGCTGTAGCAACTTTTGCCACAAATCATTTGCTGTACATTTTTCAACAAATTCATTATTTTGGGTAGATCCTGCTAGAAAATATAATGCAATTTTAGTTATGTTCTTGTAGTACAAAGGGCCAACAGGCCTAAGTGCAAGGAGAGTTGTAAACCCTCCGCCCGTGCAACCTAACCTTAATCTTTCTATTATATTTGATTGCTGAATCTATAACGAGTTTTTTTTTCGGTATCGAAATTTTTTGTAACACTTAATTTTTTATCAATTCTTGCCAGAAACAATTATAATATGAATATTTTCCATTTAGTAATATAATACAAATTTAACAGCATCCCGAATATTTTTGGGAATCTCTTAAGTTAAATTTTCCATAAAATAATATTTTAGTGTAAATATTTTTTCAGCAGTAAATTTTAAATTTTAAATAAACTTAATAAAATCTTTGTGTTGGAACAGAAATTTATTCCTTTTTTTTTGTTGGTTTTTCAACTTTAAATTATTATTATCAAAACTTTACATTTAAATTGTTTTTAAGAACTTTTTATTCCAAATGGATAAATTACCTGAAAAAAAAACATCAAAAAAACAAATTTTTATTTCTTTCTATAATTCGTTTATATTATTATGTTTCAAAAATTCAAAAACATAAAAAAATTACAATAATTTTCAATTGAATAAAGCTTTTGTAATTTTAACAAAATTTTTCACAATAAGAAAAATAAATATAAGTAAATATGCAACAAAAATATAAATAAATATTGTATATGATTTTAACATTTGTACTATACATATATAATATAAATATAAATACATACACACATATATATACTGATAAATTGAAATCTGATTATTATCTAGGGAAAAATATTATAGTCATCATCATCATTTTTACCAAAGAATAATAAGAATAAGAATAATAATAACAATAACATAAGATACATGTTATTTATAACTATACACAAAACATAATATATACGTATATATGATACATCTATATCAGATGTATATATACGAAAACCTT